>ML682058.1:4692460-4765064 GCA_007922195.1 Podocnemis expansa
AAAACTGCCTAAGTATATGGTTTTAAAAGGTGCTGGTTTTGTTGTATTTGAAAGCAGCAGGCTTTAAGACTGCCACTTTTTTAATGTTTTGCTTATTTAAAACTGCAATTTTATTTTATTTTTACCACATAGCAGTGCTTTTTCTTTAATTTTACTGGGGCCTTTTTTTTTTTGAAGTTTTTTCTGTATTTTTTTGTTTTTAGTCTGATCATATGGCAATGCGTTTTTAAGGCTTGAATTGTTAGTGAGGCCTGAACTAACCTCTTCCACACAGGGCATGCTAGTCTTCAAATCACCAGATCTGAACTAGGGCTAACCCTAAGGGGGCACTCATTTGCCTATTGTATGGCCTGAAACAGAGGATTTTTGAATAGGATAGAAAGGTAAACCCATTTGAAAGTTGATAACAACCTTTTGTAATAATGTTGTCTGCTTTACAGCCCTATCAAAAAATGAAAAAAAAAAACCTTCGAGTTCATGGATTAACAAGCTCAAAAGAAAAAGGAAAGAGGAAAATGCACCACTACCAATGACTGACAAAGAAATGGAGTGCTGTAAATATAATTTGTTTGTGTGTCTTTAATTAGATGGTGTGGTAAAGTTACAGGGATTTTATTTGGTGCTAAATTTGAACATATGATTTCCTTTTTAGGCATGGACAGTCCTCCTAATGCCCTGCTGGTAAACCAGCTCAAAAGAAAAAAGGAAGAGACAGCCGAAAAGGAAAATTTACCACTATTAATGACTGACAAAGAGATGGAGTGCTGTAAATATATTTTCTTTGTGTGTTTTTATAGTAAACAAATAGGGAGCTTGTTTTGAAAAGTTATTTTTTATCTAAATATGTTATATTTGACATCTTTTCTTTTCTTTTCCTACTCAGCCACCAACAGCTCTGCTGATGTCATTGTAGTCACAACTTCAGGAAAATGACCAAAGAAACAGAAAACCCCTCCCAAGCCTTTAGCAACATCACCTGTGCAAAACAGCAAAGGAGCTCTGATGAAGCAGCAGGAAACCTCTGAGCACAGATACATCAAGCCCAAGGACAAAACCAAAAACTCTGGTACAAAGCACCACACTTCCAGTTCCTCAGCGGTCAGCAGAACACCAAGCCTTGAGAGAGCTGTGAGTGAAAGCACATGCATTTGCAAACCCAGAGCACATGGTCTAGGCGTTGTGAATCAAAAACCACAGAGTGAAAGCTCCAGCGATGATAATTACACTCCACATCCACACCTTGATAGGCTTGATGCAGTTCTCCAGTTGTGGGGAAAACATGATGCTTCATTTGGAAAACTGATAGGTGAACATAATGCTTCATTCAAAGAGCTGATGGGTGCTGTGCTCTCCAGGGTTCCAGAAGAAAGAATAACTGAAAACTATGTAGAAAAGGCAAACTCTCTTGATAAATACGTTCAAAAATATTTCAGCTTTCCCCGTTGCGTTTTTGAATCCACAGAGCTAGTCATGAGGAGGGGTACCTGACCTAATCAAAAAGGGAGAGGTCTTTTAAGGGATAAATGGGTGGCTGCCAAAAAGCTACAGGCCAGGGTCATTGAAAAGATTTTTAAAAAATCTAAAGAGATGATGAGGACTGAAAAACAAAAAGAGAGACCTGCTAGTGACATGTCTGAGAATGGGGAGGTGGAAATTGACCCGCGGGATGGCGGTTTAGAAAATTCCCCAGAAAGCTCTTTAGGTGGGTCCCCGTCTGCATCCTCAGAGTCTGGGGTAGATTTGGATCCCCATCCTGATACGTATATGGAGCAGGTGAGGAGCTGGCAGCGGGAATTACCTAGACTTAGGGGTACAGTATACAGTGAGGAATTTTGTTTTGTCAATCTCGAGAGAATCAGTTCAGCCAGGCAGGTTGTTGAAACTGTGCACAGGGGTATACAGTCGGTGCTCAATGAGATTAATGGCAGGTTAGACCCACATGATTACGTTCAGTTATGCTTGGAGGGTCAGAGTTTAACCAGCCCTCTGTTTTTGGTCAGGAGGAATGGAATAGAATAGAACAGAACCATAGGTTTGGAAGGGACCTCACAAGATCATCAAGTCCAACCACCTGGGGCTTGAACCCAGGCCCTTCTGCATGTTAAGCAGAGGTGCTAACCATAGGGATGAGCTCTCCACTGAAGATGTCTTAAATTACACTTCTAAACTGTTACAGAATAATAGAGAGGTGCACGTTGATGGGACGTTATGTCTCATTGTGACGGTTGTAAGAAACATGGGCGGAGGTGGCCGCAGGGTTTTGAATTCCATCCTCAACAGTGAAATTCTCCATAAAAAGAGGCAGTGTTTGGTAGACCTGACTTACGCTGACTTGAATCTGTGTTTTGCTGGTGGGCTTTTGGCCATCATGTCAGACTGTAGGCTTACAGATGCGGAATTATTAGATGGGGCGAGAAAGCTGCATGAAGAACTGGGTGGTCAGATCAAAAAAAGGTGATGCTCAGTGATGTAGCAGTGATTGAACAGCATTTACATGTCAATATTCAGGTGGTGCTTTATACGGCAAAAGTTCGGTGGGCTTTTTTAAAATGGGAGGCCCTGTGCACCCCAAGACATTTTTCATTCTGCTGCATGATGAGCATTACTACAGGGTTTTGGATGTGAAAAGGTTGTTTGGGGCCAAAAATTATTGCAAGTTTTGCCACACAGTGTACAGTCACGGCCACTCTTGCAGATACCGTTGCCGCCTCTGCTTGAGAGTGACGTGCTTAGAAAACACAGGCATGGGTCAGAGAGATCTCGAGAGATGCCCCAGCTGCAGGCTGTATTGTTGGTCCAAAGAGTGTTTAGATGGCCTTCTAGAAGCTGCCTCTGAAAACCAAGTCAAATGTTGGTTTAAAACTTTCTGTGAGGACTGTGACTCTTATGTGGACAAAGGGCATAAGTGTGAAGACCGACACTGTAAACAGTGTCACAGTAAGATCCCCCCATGATGTTGGTATAGACAATCACTTTTGTTTTCTAGACATCATCAGAAAGCCCAAAAAGTCAGAAAAGTATAATTTTTATGATTTTGAGTGCACGCAGGAGACAGGGGTGCACATTCCCAATTACATTTTCACTATGTCCTGAAATCCAGAAAAATCTTGGGAGTTTAAGGGTGTTGAGTGCCTTTCTGACTTTCTTAATGTAGAGTTTTAGGGGAAATTATAATCCAGTAAGGAGAGGCAGCATATTCAGAGCTGTGTAAGGAGTCTTTATTGAAAGAGAACTGAGAGAGAGAGGATCCACCAACAGGTTTCCCTAGCACTTAAATGACCCTCCCATTTATCACTATGACAACCCCCATGACCCTAGGTAGTCCAAAACACCACAGTTAAAACCTTTATTGGCAAGAAGTTTTGGAAGCACACATTCATAGCGCACAATTCCAAAGGTTACAATGCTTACTTTGTGGTCAAGGAGTTACTGAAGGAAAAGAGGGATGTGGAATTGATAACTCAGGGCAGTAAGCTGATGTGTGTGGAAGTTAAGGCTCTGGGCATCCGTTTTATAGACTCTCTAAACTTCCTCCCCATGAAACTTAGCAAGCTCCCGCAGGCTATGGGGTTTGAAAGTGCCAAAAGGTACTTTCCACATTTTTTTAACACTGTAGAAAACAAAAATTATGTGAGACCTGTGCCCGGGGTGGAGCACTACGGAGTCAACAGCATGATGCCCCAGGAGAAAGCGAGCTTTCTTGACTGGTACTGGGACAATCAAAATGAGACCTTTGACTTACAGAAAAAGCTCGCGTATTACTTTCAGCAGGATGTAAACATTTTGAGGCGGGCCTGTATGCTGTACAGAGAGGAGATCATGAAAATGATGGCAAAGTCAGATGTTGTAGAAAGAGGCCCTGGTGTAGCTGTGGAGGTCAAATTGTGCATACATCCTTTCCAGTACATAACTCTGGCATCTGTCTGCATGGCCATGTACAGATTTATGTTTTTAGAGAATAACACAATAGTCCTCCTCCTCCCAGACAACTATCACAGGCAGCAAAAGAGATATTTGACCCCTTCTGTTCAGTGGTTGATGTACACAGCTCACAAAAAAAAGATAGAGATATGTCATGCGTTACGGGGTGGGGAGGTTCCGGTTAAGCCCTACGTTCTAGACAGTTACACCATCATTGACAGGGTGCCCACAGCCTTTGAGTTTAATGGTTGTTTTTTCCACAGCTGTATCACCTGTTACTGTCAAAAAGCCCTAAACCCTATGATGGGGACAACTTTTGGGTTTCTTTATTATAAGACGCAGTACAAGGCCGACTATCCAAGAAGCCGGGGGTCAGGACTCTCTGGGGATATGAGTGGGAGGCCATGATAGAAACAGATAGGGAGCTTGCAGATTTTTTAAAGGAAGCCCAATTACCTCAGCCTTTGGTCCTGAGGGATGCTCTTTTTGGGGGCAGGATGAACGCTGTCCTTCTGTATTACAAACCCAAGCCCGGTGAAGAAATCCACTATTATGATTTTACCAGCCTGTACCCTTTGTAAACAAAACCAAAGAGTACCCCATTGGACACCCCAATATCATTTTGGACAATTTTGGACCTCTCTCGAATTATTTTGGCATCGCAAAAGTTAAAGCGTACCCCCCGCGAGGGCTCTATTTCCCCTTGTTGCCTGTTAGAGTGGGCTGCAAGCTTATGTTCCTGCTGTGTCGAACCTGCATGGAGATTGAGCAGCAGGAGACATGCAGCCACACTGATGATGAGTGGGCCCTCCTGGGGATTTGGTGCACTGTGGAGTTAAATGCTGCTGTAGCAAAGGTGTACATGGTGGTAAAAATCTATGAAATCTGGCATTTTGAAAAAACATGTGACCAATTTTTCTCAAAGTACATAAAAATGCATCTCTGTCAGAAACAAAAGGCTTTGGGGTATCCCTGCTGGTGCACGGACAAGGGGAAAAAAAGATAAGTACATTGCAGACTTTCTTCAGGAAGAAGGGTTGAGTTTACACCCCTCCAAAATCGCTTTGAACCCCACTAAGCGTCAAATCGCTAAACTGTTCTTGAATTCTCTCTGGGGTAAATTCAGTCAAAGAACAAACTTGCCCAAAACCAGCATCGTGAGAGACCCTGATAAACTCTTTCAGCACCTGTTTTCCCACAATTATGAGGTTTCATCCTGCGAGTTTATCAATGATGAAATTGCTTGCGTGTCTTGGAAGCACGCGAAAGACCGTTACTCGGTCCCCAGCAACAGTAATGTTTTCATTGCCTGTTTCACCACCGCTTATGCCTGTTTGGAACTGTACAACCTGCTAGACCGGTTGCAAGAGCAGTGCCTGTACCATGACACTGACTCAGTGATATTTGTGCAAAGGGAGGATGACTGGAATCCCCCTGAGGGGGATTACTTAGGGGATCTCACCAGTGAGATCCTGCCAGATGAGCACATCACCGAGTTTGTTTTGGCCAGCCCGAAAACGTATGGGTACAAGCTGTTGGGGGGGAAAGGCCGATTTGAAAGTGGAAGGGATTACCCTGAACGTAGCAAACCATGAAAAAATCAACTCTGACAGTTTGAAAGAACTGTTCTTGAACAATGGGACGGACCTGGGGGAAAGCAGCTCCAAAAATTAGAGGTGTGTCAGCCCTCTGTCGTGAGGAACAAAAAACAGTGGTAAAGAGAGATGAAGACACTTAAGAAAATGCAAAAAGTGGTTTACAACAAGAGGGTCCTCATAGAAGGGTTTAAAACGTTGCCCTACGGTTACTGAGAAATGGACACATGGTGGAAACACCCCTTTTCTGTCATTGTTGCAGGGCCTAGCAACTGTGGAAAAAGTTACTTCATAAAAAAGGTATTGGATAATGCTGAGCGAATGTTATCTGTTATGCCCGAGAACATCGTGTGGTGTTACAGTTGCTGGCAGCTTCTGTATAAAGAACTCCTCTGTAAATATCCCTTTATCAATTTTGTAGAGGGGCTACCCGCTGCTTTTGATGATGACCAGTTGTTTCCTACCAGTGAAGTAAATATGGTTATTGTAGACGATCTGATGAACTCTGCTTGTGAAAGCGATGAAATTGAAAAGGCCTTTACCAAGTACATACATCACAGGAACCTGAGCATTATGTATATAGTTCAGAACGTGTTTTGTCAGGGAAAAAAGAGTCGCATGATCAACCTAAATGCCAAATACATGGTTCTGTTCAAGAACCCCAAGGATAAACTACACATCATCATGCTTGCCTGGCAAATGTACCCAGGCAAGACGCAGTTCTTTCTAGAAACTTTTGAGGATGCTCCCCAAAAACCTTACGGCTACCTGGTGGTGGATTTAAATGCTTCCACACCAGCGGCTCATAGACTGAGAACCGGTCTCTTCCCCCCAGACTGGCCTGTGGCTTATGCTTTGAAAAGATCAGCCAGGTATAGAAAGAGATGAATCATTGGCTGGTCCTTTTTAACAGCAGAGACCGCCGACTGAAAACATGTCTAGCCGTGTGAAAAGGAACCTACCCCTTCTAAAATTACTGAGAAAATTGTCCCCTCAACAAAGGAAGGCTATACTGTGTGTGGCTTCTGATGATTTAGTAGCTCCATCTCAGAAATAGCGCAGAACATCTTAAAAGGAAACATACCTTTGATGCAGAATCAAGTGCATGTGTTAAAAAAGAGACACGTTGATAAAAACCCTGTGTAATAAAAGAATCTCATTTAAAACAAAAAAGCATCTGGTGAAGCAGTCCAGAGGGTTTATTGGACCTCTGTTAAGTTTTTTGCTATCCCTCTGATAACTGGACTTTTGAATAAGCAATAATGGAGTATGCGGAAAAAATGCATCTGGTGCCTCTTCACCAGTTGGAGCAATTAAGGGCTTCCCCTCCACCGGAGGAAAATATCAGAAAGACTGCAACTTTTTTGCTGGATGGCAAAATGAAGTCTATTCTTCAAAGGACTTGCTTAGATGAACACGAAAAGGCTAAATTATACTCCGCCGTGCTTCAAAGGTACCTAATGTGCATGAAGCACAGTGATTTGGATCAAGGGAAAACAACCCCCTTTCTACCTGAACAGGAACAAAACACCCCTGCCAACCCCCCAGAAACCTTTGACTCTGTTGCTCAGGTAGTGTTGGATAGCATTGGTAACCGTTATAAGAGAAATGCAATGGTACTACTAAATAAGCTGGGACAGGATAAAAACATATCTTCATGGAACAATAAAGGGGCTTTTGTGTACAAAGGGTCAGTGATTCATGGCTCTAACATACTCGACTTAGTCAGGGCTGCCACTCAGATGCACTCTGTTCCTAACAAACACGTACCCAAAGGCTGGGATGCATTTATGAATTTCATGGCAGAGCTAAACATGCCATCTTCCGTCATGGGCAACACAGAGAACAGAGATCTTTTGAGGCACCTGAAGGCTCCTGCAGCTGACACCGGAGCAGATCGTGAACCTTTTTTCCCTCCCAAAAAATGAAAATTGGCTAAAAGACCCAAATGGCTCACTCTGTGATTTCTTTTTTATGCTCTAAATCAAATGTTTTAAATGGTAATGGTTTTTCTTTTTCATGCTCTAAACCAAATGGTTTTTTTCCACACACTAAATGAAATGTTTTAAAGTGTGATATTTTTTCATGCTCTAAAACAATTTTTTGCTTTGAATAACATTTTTGTGCACTTTTTAAAAACTTTTTGTCACGTGTATTTTTTTTAAAAAGAAAAAAAAAACACCACCAGACACCGATTGTCTTTAAACCCCACACCTGGGGCGTTTTATTGAGTAAAAGTCACTGCAAGATACACACATCTGGGCTTGTTGAAACATGTTTTGAGCAACCCCAGGCAAGCCCAAGAACTTTCTTTTTATTTTTCTTACAAAATTCACCACCATTTGGTCATTTTGCACCAAGTCATCAGAATACAATTTTAAAATTTGGTCACAAGTCAAACCCTTGCTACGGTGATATAAGAAAGACACACAGTGATAGCCACAAGCATCAGAACTGGGGTCCTGTAATTGTATAGGCTGAAACACAATGTCGGTGGCGTTTCTGTTTAAAAATTTCATGATGCTTCTGGGGAACAACACGCTGTTTTGGGGGTGCCTGTACAAGTCAAAGAACTCTCCATGGTTCCGCTCCGCCAAGTACAAGGCTAGCCAGTGTTCACCTGGTCGGTTGTGTGGCTGCGCGTTGACCACCAAACATAGGGGTCTCCATGTCAGCCTGCTGCCGTGGAGCCAGTCACTGGGAAACACATCTAAGAAAGTCTCTTGCATGGCAGGGCCTGCCAGTAAAACACGTGAGAGCTGCACAGTGTCTATGTTCACAAGTAGTCAAACAGGATGTTTCTCCTCTGATTTATCTCTATCACGTTGTCAGAAACCCAGTACACGATCTTCTTGACAGTGGTCGTCAAAGCATCTGCAAAATGTATTTCTGCTCTCAGGTTTCCTATTTTAATCAGGGAATAGTGATTGGTGCATTCCTGATCATGGAAAGAGGTCAAAAGCAAACAAGGTATAACCCTGAGCAAACTTAACACAGTCAATGAGCCATGCATGATCTTTCTTGTATTTACCGGCCATCTGCACCAGATTCATACACTCCCTCATGCAGAGCCCAGCCTCGAACTCCGGTTGGAGAGGTTTGGTGGGTATCTGTTCCCCATCCATGTACAAAGCCAAAATTAATATCATAATGCTTAAAGTTAAAGGGGTTTTAAGCATAACTCCTGCTCAAAGCGTTGTTATCCACAAACCCCAGGACAACCATTTTGGGTAGCTGTCCCAAGAACAGGTTTTCCTGGTTACTGACCCTGCTTCCCACAGGGATACTAAACACTTTCATTCCCACATGGTCCACAGAGTATTTAGTATTAGCCGTGAGCAGGGCCTCCACATGCCCCAGACGTATGCCTGGGGCTACCCGCACTTTCTTCACAAAAAAGGATGCTGCTACAATGCGCAGTTTACAGCCTTGAGCCACATCATCCATTAAGCAGAAGGCATCCTTACTGCACGTCAGTTTGATTTTTCATGTCCACACCGTTCAACAAAAGTTTTTCTTGAAAAAACAGATCGATGTGTAGATGGCCCAGCAGCTCTATTGTCCTGCTTTGGGCGGTCAGGTTTGAATGCTTCACAAACCCTAGATTCTCACCATCCAGCTCTGCAGCTTCATGTTTTCCGGGGGTGTCTTTATAAAACAGGCCAGCAGAAAATTGCGTGGCGAGAGTGTCCTCACTGTAATTGAGCACCAATTCTATAAAGGCCCTGTAGGGGTAACAGTTGTTTCTCTGACTTATGAGGCAGTTCCCCAGCATGACATCTAGCTGACTGAAAATAGATGCCTCAGGATAGTTCACCAGACCCACTTCGGCGTCCCTGGTGATCACGGTTCCATCTGCTTTGATGATCTTGCAATGAAGGGTAAAAAAGGGTATTGTTTAAGTCCATATACTGTATGTCATTCCCCGCTATAAAGAAATCCAGGGGTGCAGCCTCTGTAATGGTCAATAGCGGCAGTACTTCAATGTAGATGCTTTTTTCAATGCTGGTCTGCGTGGGAGCTTTTTAAAACAAGTCTAGTTCTGACTTGGTGCACTCTTCAGACTCACAGTGAACAAAAGCCATGCTGATCAAAATATATCTCTTTTGCCAGGTGTTGAGTCCATCCTATGCTTCCCCTTGGTCTTTCACTTCTGACTAGTCCTGCATACTGCAGCTTTTCTTTTAAAAAGTCTGGGTGGGCCCGTTCGTTATGGGCGTGACGCATTTCTCTTTCTCTTCCTCCTTTTAATGTACATCAACCCTGACCCCTCCTGTTCGGGCAGTTTTACCACCTTCTCCAAAACAGCATGGGAGACGTTGCCTACCACGTCTCTAGCTATGTTTTGAGCAGCGGTTTTTACTTATGGTTTGATAATCTCTAGCCCCCTCCTCAGAAGCAGTACAGCTTTTCTAAAGAGTCTGTGAAATATACCGCCCATGCCTGCTCCATACATCACGGGGGACCCGTGGTAACCGGGAAGGGCGTATCCAGCCTGGGCTTTGTAATAGTTGCTGTAGATGGCGGGGTCACCGTAATTATTTAGGATCACCATAGCGTTATTTTTGTTTTACCTTTCAGAAACCACACTCTCTCCAGGAACACAGGTGCAGTTTGATGATCACCTTACCAAAGCGAAATGAGACGTATCTGTTCTGGTCGGTCTTTATTTCAATGCGATGGTGTTGATGTGGTGCTTACTGATGGGAACGTAATGTGGCTTATTGTAGGTGATGGTGACAAACTTGTTGTTCCTTCCTTTGACAGGGACGCAGCGAAACAGGGGTACGGAGAAGTTCCCCACAAACTGGTGTTCCACGATATCCATGTACAGATACAAGGAGTTGAAGCTTCCTGTGATGTCTGCCGAGAAAGGGATTTTTTTTGACGCGGGTGTTGGGGTACATGCCCAAAATATTAGCCAACTCCCCACCAGCTGAAATCATATAAGCAACATTGGTGGACTTAAATCTAACTTTTCTACCCACAAGATTGTAGTTCAGGGTCACCCCCGGTGTTTCGGGATGGCAACTCATGACGGTGTTCATGTGATCCAGCAAATTGGGTATAGAAGAGTCATAACCTCATCATAGGACGAAATTCCATTTCTCATCTTCACAGGTGATTTCAAAAGGGACGTCTTTGTTGATGTTGTTCCAGCTGTGGGGGTACTGTATTTCCACCAACCCCACCTCCCAAGTGCCCCGGAGATCCAAGGGTTTAATTAGTTGTATGGTAAAGTTTGAGCTGCTGTTTTGGGGAAACACCCGAGAGCTGGCATTGCTAGGCAAAGCGATGTAAAAACCACTGTCACTCATTTTCTTTTTTCATGCTCTCTTTATTTTTGCAGGAGTAATTTTTTCCTCTAAACTTTAGAGAGCTGAGACGCTTTCACCCAGCTGTTAAACTTCTCCGGCCACCCCAACCATTTCACCAAGAGCTGCTTTTTTCTCCCTCTTCCTTTCACCACTAAAACTTTTTCAATCCTGTAAATCCTGTCAAGTTTGGGATTTACTTTTTGTAATTCTTCAGGGTAAAATGATCCAGCCACCGTCTCGCCCTCGTAACATTTTAAATGGTATACAGGTCTCCGGCCCTTTGTTAAGGGTTCATCCACTATGAATATCTCATCGGTAAATGTTTGTTCATAATCTTTCTCAAAAGCTCCTTTGGTTTTAGATAGTCTCACGTGGTCACCTTTTCTAAAATGGTGGGCAACTGGTTTTACTTTTAAACTGTCTCTGTATACCATTTTCCACACCTGCAGAGAATTCAAGGGGTTAACATCAATGGGTCTGGCCCATATGGTTCTGTGAAAGCGCCAGTTGTAACTCTTTATAAAGTCAGGTAATGCATCGATGTAGCAAAAGGTGTTGCAGGAGGTAAAATATCTCCACAGCCCAGATTTTAAAGTTCTGTTAAACCGCTCCAAGACTGCTGCTTTAACCTCATTATTAATCACAAAATGGTGGATGCCGTGCCGCTTAAACAGAGCATTTACGGGTTTGTTTAAAAATTCTTTTCCATGATCAGTTTGTAATTTTTGAAGGATGCGGCCTTCCCTGAAAATAGCTTTAAAGGCCTTGAACACTTCACCCCCGTCTTGCCTTTGAGGCCTAAAGCCCAGGTATATTTAGATAGAATGTATATCATTGTTAAAATGTACTTAACATCGCTGTTGTGTTTGGACAACCTTTGCATATCCACCAAATCCGCATGCCATTGCGCATCCACATCTGAAACAACCATCTTGTTTCTTTTAAAACATATTTGAGCTGGTCTGTGTAAAGTATAAGTGTCCTGGTCTGAAAGCCAGGCTGCTACCTCACCCCTGTTCAAAGTTTCACTGTTTTTTGGCTGCCTGGAAAAGAGCATCCACCCCTCCAAAGCTCCCAACTTCTCTGGGGCTGTAATATATTTTTTTTAAAAGGGCCGTCTGCTCCGACATGGCTGCCACCCCAACGTGTTTTAACCGCGCAAGTCTGAAGGAGACACGTTCACACTGACAAATTTAAATGAGTTTTTTTAATTAATTGTCTAGTTTAAAACCCCTCATTTCCGGCATCCTGCAGAAAAGGTCACAACCCCCTGAAGGAGTCTGAGCTGCTTCATGCCTCCTCTCAGTTCTGTGTGCCAGGCACAGGCAGGAACAACTGGCACATATTTTATTATTCCATTTTTGCTGACCCCTCTCAGCTCTCTGTGCCAGACACAGGCAGAAACACCTGACACATGATACGTTTGTTTTCACAGGGCTATTGTGTGCAGGTTCTCAAAGGCCTGTATAAAGTCACTGTCAAGCTGTTGAGAAATTTTTTCAGAAACATAAAAAAAAAAAAAAAAAAAAAAGGAGCTGTAAGTTCACCACCCTTTAGGCTTTTTCTTTTTTAGAGCCCTCCCTCATTTTCTTTACCTCCGCCTGCAGCTCCTGTAAGCCGTGCTCACTTTTCTCCATGGGGATGGACAATGGAAGGCCGTCAGGCCTATCAGGTTCCCTCAAAATCTCCAGGGTATCGGTCGACATACTGGCTGCCTCCTCCACCGAACTGCCACTGTCACAGGGTTTTCTCCAAAGGCCATTAAAGGTTGGAGCCAAAACCAATCCAGAAGGCCTGGTGGGGGTGGCGAAGGCATCCATGTTCTGCATGAGCTCTGAACCATGCAGTCTTGCACACAAGCCCGGGGTTGTGCGGCTGTAAAGGCCCAGACTTCCAGAGGGTAGCGCCACCTGCCACCAACTGTCGAGGCCCACAGATTAGGCATGGGGTTCCAAGCCTCCTGATTGGCCCACATGGCCCCACCAGACCAATCTAAACCCTTTTCCTATTGGCGGAGGGTCACATGGCCCTCTTCTGGGGAGGGCAGACCCACCACATGCCCTTCTGCGGCCAATCCTGCTCTTGGGGGAAAACCCGCTCCTATTGGCGCAGAGGTGTTCTGGGAAGGCTCAAGCCGCCTGCTTCTGGTCAGGTCATTGTCTTGAGCCAGAAGTCACACCCACAGGGCAGGACCAGATGTCAGGTGACCGGCTGGGGGCAGGACTTCTGGTGACAGGTGGGCAGGGGGGCGGGATCAGATGTCGGGGGGGCTGGTTGGTGGGAGGGCTTTCCAGTGGAAAGGGGGCATGGTTATGGTTTGATTGATGGTAGGGCACTTTACTAGTAACCTCTGCCTCTGGCAGAGCAGTATGGGATCTAAACTGACAGATCAGAGGGACGCGTAAGGTGCTGTAAGTAAAAGAATGTTTGTGGCATGTCTGTCAATAAAGCTGAGTGAGTGCAACGTGACCGAGAAGGGCTTATCTTCACCCATTCAACAAACGACTGATCACCATTTGTTGAATGCTATAGGTTGTTAAGTATGTAGGTATTTGTAAGGATTTTTGTGATTTTTAATGTATTTGCCATAAAATGTTAAGGTTGTAGTTGTGTTCATGTGATTTTTTAATACCGTAACGCAGAAGAGCAGCATTTTATTTAACTGTTATTCTATGCAATGCTCACTGTGATAAATGATTATTGATTATTAAGATATTTTCAGTTCTTGAATTTCATCATAATATTATAATTAAAAATAAATGTTAACACTTGTTTTTGAAGAATTTATTGCTCTAAGTCTGTTCTTGATTGGCGGGCTGTAGCCATATTTTCCACCGCGAAGTTTACCCATTTAGGCAAGTGGACCACATTTAATTTATCCCAAGGAGAATAGTGTTATTGTAAAAACTGCCTTAACAGCTGAAGGGTTTAAATTCTGGGGTAGCACAGGGAGGCTATTACAGACACCAAGAGCTATAGAAAAGGATCTCATACAAGAGTGGCAAGTCAGTGTGAGTATAGGTGGTGGCAGTAGAAGAGGACAACTGAGTGAGAAACAAATCAAATGGGGAAATCTGAAGCAAGACTGTGAAGATCATCTTTGAACTTGCTCATAGAGGAAATGGGGTCCAAATACTTTGGTGATATTTCTTCCTGAATATGGGAAGACATGCAGCATCCTACTGCGATGCCGGGTACAAACTGAAACAAATATTTTGGCTTAAATAGCTAGAAAAGAGATCAGCTTGTGAAATAGTAGTGGGGTCAGACATTTTCAATCTTTAAAACCATGGCTTGACAGGCTCCTATTGGAGATGGTCTGCAGACATAAAAGCCTGGTCAAGAAGGAAAAGTCAGAAGTTGAACTAAACATTGATGGTCTGCGTTGCCTCCTTTGATCAGTACCCTGCTACCATAAAGAACATCTCCTTATTGCTTTTCTGGGTTTAGATACTGCTGTATTTCTGGAGGTGAAAACAAATTTCACTCTAAGGCATATGTATTCCCACTTGTACAGCAAGTATCAACCTACAGCAAGTTTTCTTAAATGCTACAGACTGGTCTGCACTACACAGAAAGACCAACAAAAGGAAGCTTAATAGAATATAGATATTTAGGCCTGTCTGGAAGGCCTATTGTTTAAGAATATTCCTGGAGCTAGAATTCAGGATGTCACAGAGAGTCTGCTGAGACTTATAAAGCCCTCAGGCCACTACCCCTTCCTACTTCTCCATACAGGCACCAATGATACTACCTAGAACTATGTTGAACAAATCACTGCAGACTGTGTGGCTCTGGAAGTAAGGATAAAGGAGTTTGAGGTGAAAGAGATGTTCTTGTTGATCCTCCCTGTTGAAGGAAAAGGCCCTAGTAAATACCATTACAGCAACAAATGCATGGTAACACAAGTGGTTGTGGAGTGAGGGCTTCAGATTTTTCAACCATGGGATGTTGTTCCAGAAAGAAGGATTGCAAGAAAGAAATGGGATCTACCTAACAAAGAGAGGAAAGAGTGTCTTTGTAGACAGGCTGGCTAACTTAGTTAGGAGAGTTTTAAACTAGGTTCACTGGGAGGGGGATGGGGACATAAGCCCAGAAGTTAAGTGGAGAAGTGGGACACCAGGAGAAAGCACAAGGAGGAGAGTAGAAAAGGGAAGGCCTCCTGATTCCTACTGAGAAACTAGAACAATTATTCTGGTTATCTTAAGTGTCTATCCAGGAACACAAGAAACCTGGGAAACAAGCTGGAGGAATTGGAAGTCCTGGAACAGTCAAGAAACTATGGTGCAATTGAAATAACCAGACTTGGTGGGGTAACTCACACAACTGGAGTACTGTCATAGGTGGGTGAAGTCTTCAAAAAGAACAGGCAAGGGAGAAAAGGAGGAGTTGCACTGTATGTAAGCGAGCAATATGATTGCTCAGAGATCAATCTGAAACTGGACTAAATCATGTTGAGAGCCTCTGGGTTAAGTTTAGAGGCAAGAGGCAGGGTGGATGTCTGTGACAGGCCCACCAGACCAGGAGGATGAGGTACACGAGGCTATCATCTGACAACCAGTGAAAGTTCCTCTGGTTCACATGGGGGACTTCAGTATTCCTGACTTGCTGGGAGAGTAATACAGCAGAATACAAACTATCTAGGAAGTTTTTAGAGAGTGTTGCATATAGCTTCTTGGTCCAAGTGCTGGAGGAATCAGCTGGAGGCTGTGCTCCTCTTGTCCTGCTGCTCACAAACAGGGAAGAATTGGTAAGGGAAGTAGAAGTGGGTGGTAGCCTGGGCAGCAGTGACTATGAGATAGTAGAGCATTCTACCAAAGACTTGCTTTGTGTCGACTCTTAATCATTGTATGTGTGTGATTCACTTTGACCCTTTAACATTTCTCAAAATTTGTTTCTTTCCTAGTACATGAAACCTTTAGTTTTAGTTACTAAGGGATCAGTTGGCAGCATGGTATTTGGGTAAGATCCAAACCTATGTTGTTCTCTGTAATGTGGTTGGCCCTTTGGGGTCAGGAAAGCCCTTTTGGTAAAGAGCTTGGCCTTTTAAGTAACATCTCTTTACTAGACCTAATGGCTATTTGGGAACCAGTGGCAAAATGCATTAAAGGGGGCTGTTCATATTTTATGGTGTCTTCTTGATGTCCAGAGTGGGGAATCAGAAGCATTGATTGTGACTCGGTTGGGGAAGTTTATCTTCAAGTAAGCCACCAGTGTTAGGAAAATCTGCTCTCCTTTTTGCAGCCTGCCCTGTTATTTCTGTTTTCAGGTAGTTTATCCCAGGAGACCTGGGTCACAGCCTGCACTTCAGAATCAAACTTTGACTGTCTTATGAAGCTGATGGGCAGGATCCACTAGGACGCTAATTATGAGGGGAAAGAACAACAAAATCCCCAAGTGGTAACATTTGGTCACAATTGGCATGTAGATTCACTCCACTGGCAGCTCATCTTCTCAAGCATTTCCTCCAGTTGTTTCTGCCACCCTCTAATCTCCACCTAGATACTGATATGATGCCTGAGCTATAACATCTAAGCACCCCACAAATGTCAATGGATTTATTCTCACAGGTGGTCTATGTGGTAGTAAGTTTCTCCCATATCACTGTGGCACAGACAGATTCACTGCCTCCTCTATTCAGGGGCTAATCTTACAAGAGTACACAATTGTTAAGGTGCAGGACCATTAGGCACCCTTCCTTCCTTCTCCATCCTGCACCCCTGTGGAGGAAGCAAACAACTGAAGGAGCTGACTCTCTGTACCTAGCATAGTGGTCTCCCAGCCAGGGAAGCACCATGGGTGGAGGTATGTAGAAGAACTTACACTTTCCTTAAGGCTCCCTTGTACCAGTGTAATTGACACTGATGGGCCACAGGCTAGTTCTGAATCATGCCGTATGGCCTGGATTCACAAAGGGACTAGGCACTGTGCACACAAGCCTATTTTTTTGGTACTTAAAGAAATCATAGGAACAACAGCATAATTGACAAAACCAAAGTGTACTCCTTGGGCTTCTTATACAGAACATAGGGAGAGAGAGACAACTAAGAATGTGATCCACAAAAGCCAGCATGCTAGACAGGGAGCTCTTCCAGCTAGCCAATCAGAGGCACGTATTAAGCCCTGCTCCTCTCCTTTTTGACAGGTGCCTGACATCAGGCTGCAGGGACAGACACACCTATCTTGGCTACCGATCTACAACTAGGAACCCTCTCCTGGAGTCAGATGGGTTAGATGCTAAAGTCAGTTTTGGCAAGAATGAGTTAGACACCTTCCTCGAGCCACACTAAATGGGGAGAAAGGCAGAAGTGGAGGTGCCCACCTTAAAACTTTTATCTCAGTGGCTGGAGCACTCACCTGGAATGCAACAAACCTAGGTTTAATTATCCTCCCTACCTGATGGGATCTGAACAGAGCTCTCCCACTTCATGGGAGACTGCTTGCTGGAGGCTGACAAGTCACACTTAGGTGCCTAATCTGCAGGTGCTGATGCCCAAGTAGCTCTGTGGATCTGGGGCTATGTGCCTTGTCCAAGCCAAATAATATTGACTAGATATTTAAAACCAGGTATTCTCTGTCTCTCTCCTATGCCACAATCCCAAGGTCACCTGTATTACTTGCATTTTGTGGAAGCACTAACTGAGTCTCCTCTGAGCTTGGACTCATCCACTTAGTCCCAGTCTCCACTGGACACTGAGTTTGTCATTCAGCCACTTTGGCTGTGTCTGAAGGGCTGCACGTGGAGAATTGCATGACATCAGCCTAGCAAAACACTGCCAGCTAAGGTGTCTCTTGAGCTAACTTAATGAGCTCATGGATATGTTGAAAAGTAGAGGCTCTGGACTAGAAACCGACAAAACCCTTAACACAAGAGGGCCCCCCAAGCAATGGAGCAATTGCCCACTGTTCCCTTCTGGTATGTTTTTATTGACTTTTACTCCTGCAGAGGTCTGCATGTGAGCCAGAACCACCTCATGGTCAGCAGTATATGTAATCCTGTACCATCAGTTATGGGGTTGGGGGGGAGGAAGTGTCTTTGGGATTTCTGATCTAAAACGAGTTAGTCAAGGCTGCAACATGCTTATAAACATACGTATGTGGCCCAGTCACCACTAAAAGGGGCCACGCCACACCGAGCTGGTCTGGCTTATGTATCAAAGCCCATGAATGGACAAAAAACACTAGTGTGAAAATATGGCTTTGGCTATGTTCACACACAAGTGCTTGTTTCGAAACAAACTGTTTCAAAACAAGCCTGTTTCGAAATAAAGCCTTATTTTGAAACACCTTATTTTGAAATAACAAAAAAAGTGTTTTCGAAATAGGGGAAAAGAAGGGAATCGAAATAGCATGTCCAGTGTGACATGCTTTTCAAAATAGGAGAGGGGAGGGAGAGGGAGGGTCTGTGCTGGGCCAGGGAAGCCCTGCCCCCAGGATTCCCCTGCCCCCTGCGGCTCTGCCCGGGGAAAAGGGGGGCTCCCCCTGCCCCCCCGCCACCTCTGCAGGGGGCAGGGAGGCTACCCCTGCCCCCCGCAGGTCCAGCCTCGGGCTTCCCCCGCACCCCCCAGCACAGCCCCTGCCGGGTGCAAAGGGGTTTCTCCGCCCCCCCCCGTGGCCCCTGCTGGTTGCGGGGGGCTTTCTCCGCCACCCGCCTGTCCGCACGCAGCTTCTGCCTGGCGCAAGGGGGCTTCCAGGGGCTGCACGGGGGAAGCCCCACTGCACCGGCAGGGGCCGTGCAGGGGGCCATGGGGGAAGCCCCCCGCGCCTGGCAGAAGCTGCGCAGGGGGGTGGAGGAAGCTCCCATCCCGGAGGAAGCCCCCCCACGCCTGGCAGGGGGGTGGAGGAAGCCCGGGGGCAGGGCGCCCTGGGCTTGGGGGCAGCCCCAGCCAGCTCACCGCCCTTCTCCTTGCCGGGGGTAGGGGGGGCGAAGGGGGCTGAGGCTCCCGTCCCCCCTGCTCCCAGCAAGGGGAAGCGGGGGGAAGCTGACGGGGGCACCCTCTGACCCCCTGTGCCCCACTCAGCACCCTGGCCAGGGTGCTGATCCTTGGCCAGGGTGCTGAGTGGGGGGGTGGGACCTTCACCCCAGGGTGCTATGCACCCTGGGAGGAAGGTCCTTGTTATTTTGAAGCAAGGGTTGTTTCAAAATAACATGACCAAACAGCTTATTTCGAAACCACTGGTTTCGAAATAAGCTTCCTTTCGACAGCAAAGTGGGTTTAAGCTGTTTCGAAAGGAGGGCTCTTTTTTCGAAACGAGGAGCTCCCTCCTTTCAAAACAAGAAAACGTCCTTTGGACGTAGGGACTTTTATTTCGAAACAACCAGTGTTGTTTCAGAATAAAAGCCCTGTGTGAACACACCCTTTGTGGCTTTGCCGCTCTAGTAGAGTGCCCTGCAAAGACTCTAAGGAAAATAAAATATGGCAGGGATTTTCCAAACAACCTTAGTTTATGGATAGTGACTTTTCTGCAGAAAATCTATTTATGCAAAGGATTACTTTGCGTATACTTTTGGAAGTATATTTGACTCGTAATAGAGGGAAATATGCCATCCTTCCACCCCCAAAATGTAATGTGACTTTTTTTAATATCCTACATTCTCTCCAGAAGTCCTAGGCTACCACGTTGTTCACATGGTCACGTTTTCATTCCTTTTGCTTTTTGTATAAAAATCAGAGCAATTCTTCAATCCATTTCAATTTATTCCACGGAGCTAGTCAGAATTACTCAGCTGTCTACTTTGTCCCCCAGCTGCTGTGTGGAGGGCTTTGAATATTTCCCTTGCAGTTTATGGCTGGTGATCCCAGCTAGCTGCCTTTGTCCCTTTAAGCACTAGGGGTATGTTCGCATGAGTCTTTTATTTTGAAACAACACTGGTTGTTTTGAAATAAAAATCCTCATGTCCACACAATGTACCGTTCTTTCGAAACAATGGGACCTGTTGTTTCAAAACAATGGGCATTGTTTTGAAACTGTTAAACCTGCTTCGATATCGAAATAGCCGTTGTTGTGAAACGGCTGTTTCAAAACAACGACGTTCAGACAAGTTGTTTCGAAACAGCACCATTGTTTCGAAACAACTGTTTAGAAACAACATGTCCGAATGGCCTTATTTCGAAATAACAGCTGTTTCGAAAGCTGGCTTTCCCTTAATTCGAATTAACAAACTGTTAATTCGAATTAACTCATTTCAAAATAAGGACTTTATTTCAAAATAACTCATTTCAAAATAATGATGTATGTGTGGACATAGCCTTAATGCTCTACAAAGTAGTTTTGAATCCAATATGTTTTTTAGATCCTCCAGCATGTGTTTGTTCACATAGCAGCTTTGTGTGTTATGTGTATATGGGTATTCCTTCACATGTTATGTGTATAGATCCATGCATGTCCGTCTTTACCCACAACTATGTTTGTAGTACAGAAAACGCCCTTTCATCCAAAACCCTATTATTTGAACCTTTCCTCTGTATTATCTGAATCCATTCCTTGTCCCCCAGTGTGAGATAAATTATAGATCAGAGACAACCAAGCTACGACCCTGAGGAAGAGAATATAAGTACTTCACTGTGTGGGAGGTAACCTTGCTGTTTGAATGAGAACAAGATCCAAAGAGCAGTCATGTTAGCCTAGTTTAGTAAAACAAACAATGAGTCCTGAAGCACTTAAAGACTAACAAATATATTTATTGAATGAGCTTTTGTGGGAGAAAATCCTACTTCATCAGATGAAATCGGATTTTCTCCCACAGAAGTTCATGCAATAAATATATGTGATAGTCTTTAAGTGCCATAGGACTCCTTGTTTGTTGCAATAGAACAAGGAGCCCTTTGCAGCCCCCCACTGTCATGGAATTCAGTGAACAGGCTCTTTGATAAGTGATTAGGTCATTAATTACCAGTAACTTCTGTCTAATAAAATTTACAGAAACCAGCTGCTGTTTTTGTAAGGGGACAGTTGGCCTCTTACTGAAACTGACGGGATTTTTGGTTGGCCATCTCCCAGCATCAAAAGAAAGGGGAAGGTTCAGTCTCAGAGTCCTGATTTGTCATTGGCAATTTCCATGGCCAGTGGGTAGAGGGCAATGCTCCAGGTCAGTCTGACTGACAGGGCAGGGAGGCGAATGAGGGAGTCAGGGGGTCTGGCTCCATCCTCCTTGTGAGCTGAAGCTAGCAGGGCTGAGCTAAGGAAGAGGAGCAGCCTGAGTGGAGCTGAGCTGTGGACTGCAGCTCCACTAGCCAAAAGCAGAGGAGCTGGGCTGCAGGCAGCCACCAAGGCCGTAACTAGGCTGGGGCAAACAGGGCAAAATCCCAGGTGCTGAATTTTAGAGGGCGCAGGAGACAGATCCAGCTTCCCGCAGCGGCTAGGGATGGATCCAGATCCATCCCCTGCACCCTTTAAAATTCAGCGCCTGGGACTTCCGGTGCCACTGAGGCTCGCCGTCGCCTTCTGGTGGTGGCTATGGAGACAGCCAGCAGTGGGGAGCTGCTGCTGCTGCTGCTGCTGTCTGGCTGAGGGGATCTGGATCCATCCCCAACCACATGGCTGGGGACAGATTCAGATCCCCCAATCTGCTGCAGTGGCGAGAGCTTTCCTGCTGCCTCCAGCAGTGCCTGGGCATGGATCTGGATCCCCCCGACCTGCGGATAGTGGCGGAGCTTCCTGCAGCCGCCGGTGGTGGCTGGGAGTGGATCTGGCCCCAGGCCGGATCAGGGGGCAGGGGGCACATCTGGGGCTGCTTTCCCCAGGCACAAAAAGTTCTAGTTATGGCTCTGGCAGCAGCAGCTGTACTAAGCCGATCCAGAGCCAAGAACATCTGGAGAGTGTGAGCCGGACACTGGGCAGGGCCCAGTGCCGATCATAACCCTGACTGGGAAAGGTGGGCAGTATGGTAAAGAACTGTCCTACCATCTAGAGCCTGAGGGCATGTGGCTATTGTCAGAGCAAGCATACAATCCACTGCATCCCTGCAGCACAACCAGGGGCTGGGCAGGAGACCTGGAATGTATAATGATTGTGAATATCCCTTACACCTTGCATCTGATGAAGTGGGTTGGAGCCCACAAAAGCTTATGCCTGAAGAAATCTGACAGTCTTTAAGGTGCCACAGGACTCTCGTTGTTTTTCCTTACACCCTAGAGTCATTGCTTGTGGTGTCCCAATGCCTACAGAATAGGGTTACATGTTCTCCTTTTACCTTTCCCATTTCTCCTTCTTTTTTTAATTGGCTGATTTTTAAAAAATTATATTGTTCTGAGCTATATGCAATGATTAGTGGTCCAGGGGGGTGCCCAGTACAGAGTTAGTGCCCCAAAGTGAATAAACTCTAGCTCTTGTCATACATGACCATGGCAAGATTGGGGGTTGAGCCCCCCCAGGAATCCTGCCTCAGGCTTGTCAGAGTTAGAAGGTCATTGCTACACAGGAGAAGGGAAAGGAAGAACTTGAGTTCAGGCAGGTCTCTGGGCAGAGGGAGAGAGAGAAGGACTCAAAGACTTTTGCTATCCAGTTCCACTGGCATAACACAGGAGCCAGCAAAGCTCCCCACAAAAATGGGACCATTCCTCTGCTTACATTTAGAAGAGCTCAGACACTCAAAGGTCATGTTTAATCTGCAGATCTGATTCATTTTAGTCCTAGCAAATCCTTAGTGGGGGGGTAGCAAACTATTATTGGCCATGATTTGCACTGATGAGTGGCAATCAATAGCTGAAATCACACAATATCCCCAGTGAAGACCAGGTCAGCTCTTGCAGTGATGGCCACGTTACAAAAACATAGAACATAATGGAATTCCAGATACCCCATTTATTTGTGCATTCATATGAACCACACCTATCTGCATGTGCTCTGCTTCTGAAAGCAGCTCTCCAAAGCACCGTGACTGCCACTATTCCAGTATATCACAACTAAGAAGCTGTTATTTTTGTCCTATCTTGGTTGCCCAAGGAAGAGTTTGAAAAGCAGCTACTCCAGTCACAAGTTTTCTTCCCCCTTTAGCATGTTTTGGGACATGTAGCTTTGAGTATAGTGTATGTTCTAGTAAGACACTTTAATTAAGGTGTATAATAAAAAGCAGGGATTCATTTAGCAGGGGTTAAAAAAAACCCTACCAGAACTTTGATTGAATTCTTCTGTTAAATAATCATTATGGCTTTTCATAAGGCTTATAATTTTCTTTCCTTTATTTTTTCAGAAATAGTGAACTAATGAAATAAAACACATAATTGTATTTTTCTCTAAAAAATAAAAACCCTACCACAGTAGAAAATCTGTTCCAAAACATCTCTTAATATAATTGGGACTTTTTAAATGTGTTGTGCATTTCAGTCTTGGTAAAGATTGTCTCATGATTAGTGTATGATTCAAATTTCAATGAGTAAACTCTTGCATTTACTAAACTGACAGATACTTTTATCTCCAGGGATCCCATTTATATGCTAGTCAAATGGTTAATTTTATTCTGTTGTACTATTATGTTTCTCCATACACGAAAAGCTTCCATACGTTTTCAGCCTCTATTCCCTTTATTTTACATTAAAGGAAATCAAGAAAGAACAAAACTGAAGCCGTCAGGAAAGGGTACAGAGTGTCTATATGGCTTTGCAAAGTAAAGGGCTACAGAAACTCTGAAAACCAAATGGCTACTCTCTCTGTGCACAAGCAGAGGTCTTAGAAATATAAAGTTGTGGTGCATAGAAAATAAAAATATCCCAGATGCATAACTTCATTCACAACAAATGCAAAAACTACCTATCTGCATGGCCCCATCTGGGATTTGACTGGGGAAACTGAAGTTAACATTCATAAACTTGTAGAAACATAACATTTCTAATGTCAGACTCAGGATTACATCACATTGTTATAGGTGGAACTGATAATGCTGCCTTGAGTTGATTGCCCAGCACCTCCCAGTGTATGACTCTGTTTTTAGTTGTTTATAACCAGTGTTTTGTTTTGTTTTGTTTTGTTTTGTTTTGTTTTGTTTTGTTTTGGTGATGGTACACACAGGTATGTAGTACCAGTACCTTTTTTGCCAGCCCCATTGCCCAGCTGGGTAGGTGGGGTCAGCAGAGGAAAGGAGAGTACCAGTACTTTTTTTCTCCCCCACCCCCAGCCCCCCAGCCCTCCAAAACACTGTTTATAACTTTGCCAAACTACAACTATTCAGGTTAGTGCCTGGTTGAGGCCATAAACTGTTATGAAGAGTTTAAGCTAAAAATATTTATCCATTTCCAAGAATAGGGTATAGGGAAATACCTTGCTTGTTTTTTCCTATGTTAAAAGAATTCTTATGGCTGTTCTGTTAAGAAGCCTTCAGGATTTGGAATTGGGCCTTCTTATCAGGTGGGGTGTTGTTGGTGTGTTCCTCTGATGTCAAGAGTGTGCCTTTTGCCATCCTGATGAAAGTTTCTTCAAATTTAGCTATGTTATTTGGCCTTTTACATTATCACAGTTTGCTCAGGCTCAGAGGCTTTAGTGTTTGGTAGCTAAGTTCTCTAGAGAATCTGTCTGCACTGAGCCCTCCAGGCCTGCACAGCTCCTATGTGCTAGTTAGACTGCCTGAGCAATTGCCATGAAGCTATTACACATGTACTATCTTGAGAATGTGGGGACTGAGCAGGGCTTTTCCTGCAACTGCTCTTCTAGCTTCTGATGATTGTTGTGGCCCAGAGCAGAGGGTCAGGAGATGGTCTCCATTGTGTTCTCAGTACCTTCTTTGGGTGCCCAGGCAGCATGCCAGAGAAAGAAGAAGCAGACAAGAGAGACATGAGATGTGGGAAACAGTGGAGAATAGAGTAAAGCTGCTGCTATCCAGACCTTTCTCTTGTACCTGCTCCAAAGGGGGAGTGGGCTGGAGCCATAGGGGAGTGGCGAGGAGTGGCTAAGGAATAGGGATGGACAGCAGTAGAAGCAGTAGGTGGAATATGCCAGAGGATGGAAAATGCCATGAGTAGGAAGAAGATGCCCCCCCATAAGGGGTATTGTAGCAAGGTGCACTAACTGGAGGAGATGGTGTTGAAACAATTTGAGGAAGAGGGTCTACAGCTTCTAGAATCTCGAAAACATTTCCCTTCAGAACCTGGAATTGAATACCTTAATCTCTGTATACTTCTACTCTCAGCCAAACCATTGGCAAAATGTAGAAAACTAATGACATGCATAAGGTAACAGTCCACTACTGCTACTAGTTATTCCCTTGCTCAGATGTTAGAGATCTGTGCTGGTGACCTAACCTCAAAACCTGCTAGTGAATCAAACTAGGGGTTAATATGGTTATATGATGGGGGAGGGGGGTAGGTCCTGTAGTAAAAGACCATTAAAGGTTGAAATGTCAAGCACTCAAAAGACAGGAAACATCATCTGTAAGATTTCTTCTATGTGTGCCTTGTTTTCCAATTGCCCACGAGGCATGCAACAGTGAGTTAGTTACCAGTAACTGTCCTTCTTCAAGATAGACTGCTCAGATTCATTCAATAATAGGTGTATCCGTGCTGCAGCGCACGATTGGTCGGAAACTCTTTTGCCCTAGCCTGTCAGGAAGGGGCAGGTGGCCACTGCCCCCTCACCACCCCATGGCTATATATGTGGCCACTGCCCAGCCCCTCCTCAGTCCCTAAAAGTTGCCAGCTCCAAGTTGTGGGGATGATGGGAGGGTTGTGAATGAATCCAAGCAGCCCATCTTGAAGAAGGACAGTTACTGGTAAGTAACCCACCATTCTTCTTCAAGTGCTGCTCGGATACATTCAATAATAGGTGACTGCTAGCCATGCTGATGGATGCTGGGTGGAGTTGGTTCTTTCTCACCTTCAGCAGTGCCACTCCTCACAAGGGCCAGTGAACCAAGTAGTGAGGGCCCATAGGAAGTACCTAGGGAATCAGCCTAAGGACCATGGCCCAGGCCAGGAAACTGTGAGATGACTGGGGGCGGGGGGTGGGATGAGATGCCTACATCACTCGAGTAATCCCTGACCTGCAGACGAGAGGAGCAGTGATGTTCTAACTTCCCCTTATTATAAGGCCTCAAACGAAAGCACAGTCATCAAGCTGTCATCAGGTAGGCCTTCTCAAATAGGACCCTGAGCAGTTAGCAGCATGCATCTGCCATGGCGAATGAGCCCGAGACATTCTCTGGCCTTAAGTCTATAGTAAATTTGTTAGCTGGCAATGGGAAATTAATGACCCCAGAGAAAACTCGGCATACTAGTGGCGAATACCTGAAGCTGGAAGAGCAAGAGGAAAGAAGAGGAGAGAGAAATTAGGACCTTTGCTGGTCTACAAGTCAAGTCACATGGCAGCATTATACGATAGACGACCACCCGTTAAGGTGCAACACCTCAGCAGCCAATGTGGATCAACAGATGAAACCAAGGGTACCTTTTAGAGGCCCATGGTTAGGCGTAGTTCGCCACAAGTGCAGAGGCAAGGAACTCGGGACCACAAGTTAAAGCACCACAGCGTAAGACAGGGTCTCTAGCAAGGGACCCGTGGCCTCACAAGGCCCCTAAAGCTACTTCCTGCGGTTCTTGATGACACGATTGTTACTGGTATTTGCAATACCACTGTATGTAAAGGGTTCAGTGGTACAGGCCCCGGGTCAGCACGCCAGCTCTCGTCGTGAGATGAGTCTGAGACCCTTGGTGTAAGAAGCTGAATCTCCATCACAGTGAGGAAGGAGAAAGAAGACCTTAAGGGTCTAGGCATAAAGGACAAAGGGAAGTTAGCTCCATTAGTCGAAGATGGAGTGAGAGCATGCACCATGGTAGGGTGCACCCGTGCCCCACTTCCTCTCTTTCTCCGTTTTTTTTTTTTTTTAAACCAGGGTACAGCCATTAGGGAAGGAAGTAGGAAAAAATAACCATTAGTGAAGGTCATGGCCCATTGACACAGACAGCATATGTGAGCCGACATGACAAGTGACTGGGGGTGTCTGGTTCATGGTCACGGATCTCTAGCCCTGGGAAAAGACTCTCAAAGGTGGTAGAGTCTAGTGGAATACCGGTTACCCCTTCCATTAGATGCCCGGAGAGGAAAGGACAGTGGTCAGGTGACCATGACACTACAATCACCTTAAGGATGATGGTACCATTAAATGATGCCATGAAAGATGAACAAACCTCTGAAAGGGGAGAAACACCTTTTGACCCAGGCTGGGATCAATGCCTTACAGATAGTTTACAAAATTTCCTGCAAAGTAGTGAATGGGTAGAGTGGGCTGGTGTTAGATGAGTGGACCCCTTGGGCCACAAGATGGCTCCTGGGTAAGATGGGAACAGGTCAAACCTGTAATTAGGCAGAGATTCATCCCACGTCAGGAATGAGGATCGCTCAGAGGACTACCCCAGACCATTTATGAGGAATCTGATAGCCTCCTGGCATCACTGGGTCTACTTTGGCAGTGGATAGGACAAGGCTAGCTTGTAGGTGCATCCCATCACCTATAGGAAGGCCCTCTGAAGGCCTTTGGGTAACTTCCTCTGATTCCCAAGTGTCCTCCTGGGGACTAGGAAAGGGGAGTCAGTGGTTGCGAGAGCTCCAGGTTATCACAATCTGTTCTAGCAATACATGCCCCACTCCGCGGTATGGGTTTGTGTAACCAGCAAAGGAAGGAAACTTCATTTCCACGAAGAGGTTAGACTTTCTCCTCCAAGTGGAAAGAAGAAAGGAAGGAGAAAAGTCCAACAAGCACCCTACAGTAGAGAGAAGTTCTCGAAGCGTGCTAGTCCCAGGAGCTGGGGCAGCCTAACAAAAGAGGGAGAGGTATAACTTTGCAGAGGGTTGACAACTCACCAGGTCTCTAATCAGAGGAAAAGAGCTTGTGTGCCCGGCAGATTAAACAAACATCAGCTACTGGCTTATCGATCCCTCAATTTGAATCCTGGGGCCTGATACAGCCAAGTTAAAGGGCCTAATGAGTCTGAGGTGGATGACTTAGACTGGTCCGGGAAGGTGGGGGGGGCACTGGACCAGCCCCAGCGATTGGCCAATCAGTAGGGGTTGTGTTGTCTCCCTTTATTGCATGTTATTGTTTATTAGAACCAAGTGGTGATCACTGCAGGCATGAACAAAATGCGTGCCTGGCACCTAGGAAATCTGAGCTCCATGGGGGAAATAGTATCTCCAGATGGGAGGGGAAATTACCTTCACAGGAGTAGCGTGAAGGGAACCACCCTGAGAAGAAACTCCATCTAGCCTTTGGAAAGGGAAGCACCTTCTCAGGAAAGGAGGAGTTTAGAAACCATTGGGGAACGGCTCCCATCTGGTCATTTGGGCGTGTGGGGCGCAGGGAATCCAGGCTTATAGCCCTCGCGGATGTAAGCTGACCATGCGTTCTCTTATGGGGCAGGGGAGAGGATGGTTCCTCCAGCACTAACCCTGGAGCCCTTGACCGTGGAGAAGTGGGACAGGGGAGTCCCCTGCCAATAGGGATCCTCTCAGATCCCGATGGAACCACCGGGTGATTCTAGAGAGAGGAAGGTTGTATCCCAACTCAGGATCTTTAGTCAGGGTCACCCCCCACCCCGCAGGGCTGGTGTTTCCCTCCTAGTGCTTTCAATGGGGCAGATAATGCTGTCCCAAAATGGGGAATAGTTGGCAACCCCCACTAGATGAAAGGGCCAGAGGCCCATCAACTAAAAGGAAAATAAGTTTAGAGTGCTAATACGCCTGGTGGAGCAGCTTTTCTAAGGCATAAGGAAGGGCGTTGGGCAGCCCTCACAGAGTTGGTGAGGGGGCAAGGGGCCCAGAAGGTAGCAGGCCCAGGAACTTTTCCTTCCCCCGGGGGTCCTGGGCACTATGGACCACGGCATCCGTCTCAGCTGCAAAGAGAGACTCTCCTCCAAAAGGCAGGTTGAGTATAGCCTGCTGAGTGGTGGGGGGGAGGGCACCCTCATCTCTCTGAGCCAGGCCACGTGCCAAAGGATCACGGCTAAGGCCATGGTGCGGGAGGCCATGTCCATGGAGTCCCAAGCCAATAACAGAAGGTCATGGGACGCTAATTTGCCCTCCTCCAGGAAGGCATTTAAATCCTCCCTATTCTCCTGTGGGAGCAGATGTCTAAATGTATTCATGGACTCCCACACATCCAACATATATCTACCCACCAGGGCCTGGTTGTTGGCTACTCATAATTGGAAGGCAGAAGAAGAGTGAACTTTGTGCCCTAGGAGATCTAACTCCCTTGCCTCCTGTGATGCTGGGAGGGGGTCATGGGAGACCTGCCCTGGGCTGAGTGCTGCTTCCACCGGCCTTTGAGATGGTACAGGGTAGAGGGTGAGGGAGGGAAACTCCATCCCTGGGACCTGGTATTTTAAGCTCACTGTGCCAGAGACTGGGGCAATGGAGCCGGGGGCTTGCCAGCAGGATGTGGCAAGGTCCCATATGCTAGGGTGAAGGGGAATTGTGATAGGCTCAGCAGAAGTGATTACCAGCCCAAATAGGGTGTCAGTGGGGCCCATTGGGGCCTGAACCCCCGACCTCACATGAGCAGAAACACAGCAAAGGAGGTCAAAGTGCACCATGAGATCCCTGGTGTAAGAACAGGGCATGGGGTTTAAGGCTCTGTCCAGTGCCAGAGGAACTGCTGCTGAGCTGGGTGAAATGGTATCATGGGACTCTGTCATGGTCTCTTGGGAGAACCAATCCTGAAGCCAGTACCTATAAGGAGATGGTGCTGAAGACTGAGGGTGGGGCCGTTTATTCCCCTTTGAGACACCATTGTCTGGGCTCAGAGATGGGGAGGCCACTCGGGACCACGATGACGGTGCTGGTCAAGGCAGAGTAATGCGGTGCCTGGGAGATGACGCAGCAGTACTGGAGCCCTCATGCATGGCAGGTTCCCAAATTGGGGAGCAGTACCGAGATTGGGGATGGTGTCTGGCGCCACTTCTGGGCCAACCAAGCTCCTGAAGTAAGGGCTGGTTTGCCCCTCTTCATGGGGGGTACCAGGGTGGGAGGAATTGGCAGAAGGAGGAGTGACCTCGCTACTTTAAAGGCCTCCGGTGTGTCAGGGACTGGCACTGACTCCTGCTGGTTCTGTGGCAACCCCTGAGTGGGAGATTGAGATCGGCGTCGGTGCTTCGGTACCAACACCGATACTGAGCTGGTCTTCTTGTGGTCTTTGGGAGAGCTGTGCCAGGGGGGCACTGGTGCCGAACTAGCACACAGTGCCAAAGGACGCCCCGAAGCCTCGGGGGTAGGCTGCTGTAATTGCCTTGAGGCCAACACATGGTGCCTTTGCTCCCTGTCTTTGATTGTCCAAGGTTTAAAGGACTGACAGATGGAGCACGCAGTGACTAAATGGGCTTCACCCAGGCACTGAAGGCACTTCTCATGGGGGGTCTTCCCGGGGGAAGGCCTTGCCACAGACCACACAAGGTTTAAACCCCAATAGGGCAGGCAGCGAGGAGGAGTGAAGTTTTTGCTCTGAGGCTGGAAGCTAGGTAGGAGAAGCGGTCTTCTGTGTAATGGCATCCATACAAAGATGTTCCCAGTTGAGCTGCAGGCTCATAAACAGCAGAGACAGGCTGCTTGCAAGGTCACAAGGAGTGGACTGTTCCGAGAATCATCACTGAGGGTGGAAAAATGGAACTGAGGAGAGGCTAGGCGATGGCCACATATATAGCTACAGGGTGGAGAGGGCGTGGTGGCCACCTGCCCCTTTCTAACAGGCTAGGGCAAAAGAGTTTCCGACCAGTCGTGCACTGTGGCATAGATACACCTATTATTGAATGTATCTGAGCAGCACTCGAAGAAGAAGGCTAGGTTTGAAGAAGTGCTGGGTAGCTGTAACTAAAGTCAATGAGAGCTCAGCTTTGAACATATAAAATGCTATTAAAATGCTTACTTAATACTCTGAAAATTCAGACCCTTGTTACCTTAACTTGGGTACCTAAAACTAATTGATATGCTTGACAATTTTGACATTTAATCTCTGTGCCTTAGTTTTCCAGCTATCAAAAGGGAATAATAACATTATCACACAAATGTGAAGAGGATAAAGTCCATTAATTTTTGTGAAGCACTCAGATACCGTTCTGAAAGCACCACTGCAAAGCCGAGAAGAAAATGAACAATTCTGTATTCTGCACAAGATTTGAATGTGCGTATGCATTAAAGCCTAGGACCACATATCAAATGTGGTGGGTAAAAAGAAATAGTGAAAATAGTGAATAGGTAGCTGGCCATTTACTAAACCATCCTAGTGTTAGTCAGTGGTGCTGTGGATAAAAAGAGTAAAACAGTTTGGTTTTTTTTTGGATTTGAATAGTGCTGGACAGTAATACCCTTTTCCAGTTCTCTCTCATGCCAGCTCCAATTGAGAGGTAGATCGGACCTGGCTGGAGACGCCTGACTGGGACAGGGGAAACAACTGTTTGCCAAATTAAGCACGGACTATAAACAGGCTGAGTTGGTGGAAGCAGAGGAAAGGAAAAGCCAGGGAATGGAAGGTGGGAGGGGGGAAGAATGGTATAAGCTCTACCTGCCTGTCTGTAGAAGCTCCTGAGACAACAGTCTGTGCTAAGAAAGTGAGGGGACTATGCACTTAAAATAAATTTGCACTGGATTGCTGAACCAGAACATATCAGACTCATTTGGGGCCAGGAGGTTGGCAAAAACAGAGTTGCTGTGGCCCAGGGACCCTTACATGGATGTTGTTAATAATTTGGCATCTTCCCCTCTTGATGGGGGAATAGAGTTTCCATTTATGCATGGGAGTTCAGTGGAGCAAACAAGAGACAGAATAGACTGTGAGTGTTTTAGAATTAGATATGTGTGAAATGTCCTAATCCAGATTCAAATATCCCCTCCCCCCCATGTTTAGATGAAGTTAGATCTTGGGTTTAGGTTTGGGCCAAAATACAGAGGGGCCATTTATAAACCTTTGATTGGATCTAAGTTTTGATTCCAGATACAGTCTCAAATTTCAGTTTCAAGGGTATTTGTATGCGCGGTTTTTGTTCAGGCACATATCTATTACCTTGCTAGGGTTTTGCATCACTACTAAACCTCATCAGCATAAGCAGGCATAAAGTAAGGGGGAATGCACCAGAATGCTGCTCCAGGGCACACTATTTTTAGGGACTCAGCATTCCGAGGCCCCTAAAAATAGAACATGGAGCTGGAACGCTGCATTCCAGGGCCCACCATTGAAAAATGCAGGCCCTGGAATGCAGCATTCTGGGTTCACGTTCTATCTTTAGGGCCTTGAAAGCTGGGTGCCTAAAAATAGCAGGCCCCAGAGCTGCTTTCCATCACATTCCGGTGGGCCGGGGAGGGGGGGAAGGGCCAGGGGTATTACTAGGGTGCTCAAGACCCACCCCAAAGCCCTCCCCTTCCATGCTCCACCCCAACCTGGGGCCTGCAGGGGCGCCACAGCCCCAGCGGTGCCTGGACCAGGGCCTACTGCCCCCACCTTCCCAGCCATGCTGCCAGTGAGCCGGGGCAGCAGACTTGTGCTGGGGGGGGTATTGGCATGGAAGAGGGTTGGGCAGTGGCATGGGGGGCAGGAGGTGGGGTCCGGGGGGCCCAACCTGCATGGGGGGGGCACCAGTGCGAGGGGGGCCACCAGCACGAGAGGGGCCCATCCCACACTGGAGCATTCCAGGGCCCCCCAAATTATACTTTAACCCTTGAGCATAAGGAAACGAAGCCAAAAAGAGATGGAGTTGTGTAGTCTGAAGAAATACCCGTGATATGTGAAAGGAGTTTCTAGGCACTTCATCTTATCCAAATGAGGATGTCACATATTTGTTTCTCCAACTTACCTCAGCACTTTCCACCACTAGGAAAATATGCCCCAAGTGTAAAGCACAAGCTAGTGAAACAAAAAACAAGACACACAAATATTTATCTTTTTCTTTCTCATTAGCATTTCTTGCTCATCAGCCAGAATGTGCTGTATGCACCTCTTCCTTCTATGGAAACTGCCTAACTCCCTTTAGTCTTTTTACAGAGTGCAGGTAACTATGACCATCAATGGGCAGGTCCACACTGCAATTAAAAAACCTGTGGGACACAGGCTAAGGCTTCTTTAATTGTGACAAAGACATTCAAGCTTGGGTTGTGAAGGAAGGAAGGTTCTGGTTACTCGGGGACACTGACAAACTACTAAAACTTCAGATTGCAGTGGAGAAGAGGCTGAGGTGACATACTTGTACAGGAAGGTCATCTGACTGTCAAACAGTTAGAAGACACCTGCGAAATAATGTGCATGGTCTCTGCTCATATAGGAAGCCTGGACAGATAACTCAGGGTAAGTCCACACAGCCGACCTGGCCCATGATAACCAATGCTCGCTCACAGGTATACAGCTGTGGGGCTGTTTCATTGCTATGTAGACTTCCAGGCTTGGGGACCATCCCACCCAGCAAGACATCAGCTCAAGCTCTATCCCAAGCCTAGAAATCTCCACACAATAAAGCCACCTTGCAGTCTGTGCCCCTGACATCTAGTTATGGGTGATGAGTTGCTGTATCAAGATACTCTCAGAGGTTAATAATAATTCTCAGGCCTTAGATATGCTTTATGGAAGAAGCTCACTGAGCAGTTCTCATCCTGCTGTTTGAGTCCCAGCCTATGAGGCTGCACATGCACAGAGTGGTTCTAATTCCTTCATCTGGATGGGCAGGAGTTTTAAAAAAGGGGGGGGGGAGTGGGGGAGATAGGTTTGATCTCGCCATGGTTTTACACATACTTCAGTGGAGTTGTTTCTGAGATATGGGCAAACAGAATTGGACTCCAGAAAGACATTCAGGCTCATTAAGTGATCCTGTTAGATGCAAATACTTTTTTTGCTCTGATGCAGTATTTAAGAGGTGGATGGGGGTAAGTTTGTTGTCCTTGCAATTTAAATCATATCTGAGTATCCCACTTTCAGGAGCTATTATCTGGATTGCAAATTTTGTATGGAACCAAGAGGAGTATTTGAAATGTTTGTGTATTACAAGTCGCACCTTGATCACCCTCCCAGCCCCACCCCAAGCTCCCCCCACCATACTATTTTCCAAGCCAGGATCTCACAGACCTGTGAACTTATCTGATAAATAAAATGCTTGCCAGCCTCCCCATAAACTGTCATTTTAGTGCTTAAGAGTGCAACAGTTGATTTATTCTATAAAACTACCTTTCCCTCATTATCAGGCAATGGAAATAGTCAGAAACTCACATCAAAGAGAATATCAAGGGGGAAAGGCTCATGTAAACAGTTAGTGCTTTGCAAATCTCATTCCTGGAAAAGTGCAGAGTAGTGGGGGTAGGAGTGAAACTCAATGTAGTAATCTGTTTCTAGAAGACAGATGAGAAATGAGGGTCCACACTAGAATTGTCAGGTGAGCTTTCAAGTGGTGAACACATTCCTCCTCTACTTAATAGCAAGCGAGAGCAGGAGAAGCATGTAGACACTCCTTCTAAGCTGGGGCCAGAGAAAAAGTTCAGTCCAGTGCACAAATGTGAAACAAAAACCCATCGGTGCCAACTGGCAAAATGTTTTGTTCATTACAAGCCACTCTTGTTTCACACCTGAGAAACTTACTATACCTGTGTGACCCTAGGCAGCCCTGTGTTCACAGCTTACACATTATTACAATGGATTTGTACATAATAAGCCTTGGAAAGTATGTTTTGAAAACTAACACCACACTGGTCAATAATATTGTAAAATATGTGCAACAATGGTCTATATGAAATTATGTATACTTGTTAATATTATGCTTTAAAGTCTGACTAAAAGGTGTTTAAAATGAGGCATGCCAAGGGAAATTGATAAACAGATTTTCTCTGGACAGAGGACAGAGGGAGACCCCCTTTACCCAAGTATGACCCAAATTCAATGGCTATGTCTACACTTAAGAAGTTAGTTGGAATTAACTTACTTCAAATTAATTAATTCAAACTAATAATGGTTAATTCAAACTAAGTTAATACGAACTAACATGGTCCCACCAGAATCCCAAATTGAACTAGCACGTCCATGGACAGGACTTCCTAGTTCGATTTAGGAAGGGGACACCATGGGAAGTGTGGCAACATGCCTCCACCCAATACATAGAAAGAGGAAGGCACCCTGGGATGAAGAAGGTCAAACCACATTAATTCGAACTAATGGTTAGTTCAAATTAATGAGGCTCCATTGGGTTAATTTGAACTAATAAATTCAAATTAACTGTTACTTCGAAGTTAAGTGAGGCTTTATAACTTCAAAGTAAGCATTCATTACTTCAGACTAAGGAATTCCTCATTCGGAAGTAATGTAAGCCAATGTAGCCATGCATTAATTTAGTTCAAATTAATCCTCATTAATTTGAACTATATGGTAAGTGCAAACATACCCAATGCGATATTCATTTGTGATAGGGCACAGCAGGAAGAGACCATTTACATGGGAGCAACCATCACCAGCGCAGAAACGAGCATGAAGCCTTTTCTTCCAAAACTCACAACTCCTTTACTCAGCAATAATAATACATTTTACCAGGGGGGTTTCTTTCAGAGGAATACATTGCAGACTCTCACTGAACTATAAAGATAGGGAGAACAAAGTCCTAAGTGATCTTTAACTTTAAGTTGACAAAGAAACCTAGTGATTTCTTCTCTGTGTTGGGTCCTGGCCAATAAAAAGCTAGAAAGAAGATTGAAGCATGAGAAAAACCATCCTGAAGAAAAACTATGTATCCTGATAAATTAAGTTCTAGACTTTTAGGCTATGTCCACACATACATCATTATTTCGAAATAACTCATTTTGAAATGAGTTATTTCAAAATAAAGTCCTTATTTCGAAATAAGTTAATTTGAATTAACAGCTTGTTAATTCAAATTAAGGGAAAGCCTGCTTTCAAAATAGCCCTTGTTTCAAAATGGTTATTTCGAAACAAGGCCGTTCGGACATGTTGTTTTGAAACAGTTGCTTCGAAACAATGGTGCTGTTTCGAAACAACGGCTATTTTGATTAGATGCGAGGTTTAACGGTTTCAAAATAACCTCTGTTGTTTTGAAATAAGACGCCTGTGTGGACATACCCTTAGATTTTTTTATTTACTTGGGTGTGTTCACACAGCAGTCTTATTTCAAAAAACAGAGGTTGTTTCGAAATAAGAAACGCCATGTTCACACAATGTACCGTTGTTTCAAAACAACTTAAACCCCATTTGGTGACAAAACAACGTTGTTTCGAAATGATTGTTTTGAAACAATCCCATCTGAACATGTTATTTCGAAAAAACGGTGACTCGTTTCGAAATAACTGTTGTCCAAACTTGCTATTTCACTTTGAGCTTTTTCCTTAATTCCAATTAACATTTTCTTAATTCCAATTAACTTATTTCAAAATAACACCTTATTTCAATACAAGTTGTTTCAAAACAACTTGTATCGAAATAACCCCGTGTGTGAACATAGCTTGTAACCATCCCTACCTTTTATCTCTTTTCCTTGCTATCACTTATGCTCTTGTCAATAATTTTTGTTTGTTTTCATTATAATTAGATAAGTTCATAGAGGATAGATCTATCAATGGCTATCAGCCACAATAGGCAGGGATTGCTATTTGCCAGGGGCTGGGAGTGGGCGACAGGATGGATCACCTGATGGTTACCTGTTATGTTCATTCTGTCTGAAGCACTTGGCATTGGCCACTGTCAGAAGACAGGATCCTGAGCTAGAGGGACCATTGCTCTGACCCACTGTGGCCATTTTTACAAATTATTAGGGCTGGGTTTGTCTCTATAGGGGAATTATACTGGGTATACTACAGCAGAATATCTAATTCATATATAGATATGCTGGTATAAATTCCAGCCCCCCCCCGTGTACACATTCTGTTCCAGTATAAAATAGACTTTATTATACAATGATTACTCCAAATGATTATTCCTCTAGAGTCATCCATCAGTTCTGCCATGTTCAGAAGCTTCAAGTCTCCAGCTATTATGTTTGAGATTGTCTTCACAGCCATGTGAACCATGGTACAGTAGCACTGAGAGGCGTAAAATGTTTTATGTGAATCAGCATGAGGTTAACTCAGATGAAATAAACATCAAGAATGTTAACTACATAACAGTTTCATTCCTCCTGCAACAGAAGAATGAGGAAATTGCATGTGTGCTATTTATTGTGATGTCTTATTTTGGTGCAGCAAAGGGTTAGGGTTGTAGACACCACCACTTCCCCTCCCCTGCAGTGTCAAGGTAGAGCACAGCCCCATGAGTCTAGCACTTGTTCTGGGAGTGGAAGCCCCTGGAGCTCCAGCTCCCACAGCCCAGTGTAGTGGAACTCAGAGCATCACAATCATACTGGAACATCTCCACTACTGTGAGTCATGTCTAATTTTGGAGCTATGTGTGAATGGAGCTTATTTTGTGGGGGGCGTTTAGAAGAATGCCATCAGCTTCTTCTCTCCCCCACAACAATTTCAACCCTTGAGTGAAGATAGATCCCCCTAGGGTATACAGATTTAACAAACAGACTGTGGTATCTGGGTGGTATGAAAAAGACAAGATTGGAGCCAATTAAAAAAAAAAAAACAACCTAACAAGATATGTAGCTTTGACATTATACTGGTATACTCTTTATTTTACTTGCCTGTCTTCTCCCTGCTGATGCAAAACTTCAATTAAACTCAGTGGGCCAAATCATAAAACATCTCCTCTCATTTTGAAGTTAATCCTTAGCATGGCAAAACTCCCATTGATCTGATAGAGAGTTTTGCTGGAGTGAAAATTGAGACAGCTTCCCAAGACATAATGCTATAGATAGGAATAGTTTCCTATCAATGTAAAAACAGACAACTTTGTGAGAAATGGCAGTCTTAGCTCAGTATTGCATTGCAAACACTATACAGCAAAATTGAATAGTATACCCACCCAAAGGAAATGCACAAGCTAGCAATATTTGTGACAGGGTATTGCCTTTTAAGGGTGCTATTTCCTAGTGGTCAGGCCACACCACCAATTGGAATGGAGCTTTAAAAGGTGAAATCTCCCATAATAGGTTAGAAAACCTGGAATATGTAGAGAGAGAGAAAGCAGTCTTGGGAGTGAGAAGTGTTTGAGAGGAAACCGCACTACTGTTTGTTTAAGGGTCTTGGGGAAGGAGCATTGCTGTGAGGATGGGGAAGGTTTCTCTCTCACCGAACCTATTAGGAATCAGCTGGAGCAGGGGATCAGCATAAAGTTGTCTCCTCCATCATAGCAAGTCAGAAGGGAGCAGAGACCCACAGAAGCTGACTTCCAATTCCTCTGAGCTTGAGGACTCAGTGGTGCCTGCTGAAGGAGATTCTTTGAAACCCAAGTCCAGGAGAAGACCTGGGGACCCCTGGTAAAGAGAGGACCAATAACTGCTTGAACTACAGATCCAGGAGGAGAGTTGGGGCCCTGTGCCATAAGCTGAAGATTCAGATAGAGAGAGTGTCCTGGAGAGAACAGGATCAGAGCAGAAAGAGCAGGCTTCATATGAACCCAGAAAGCTAGAAGCCATGTAGATTTATTTGGGCTTCTTCTTAGGGACCCTTTTGTATGCAGATACTATTGCAGTAAAGTACACAAGCATCCAAAGTGAAGTTATTGGCTTCCTTGGAAGGGAGGCTGAGGCAGGGAGAACGTGCAGCAGTTTACTAGCTCCGCACAAGGTGCTGAGGATCAGCTAGCCTCTCCGACAATGCTGCACAATATTCTTAAAGCTGTGCTTCTTCAAGCCCGTCCTCCATTTTCATTCTTGGAATAAAAGAAAACTAAGCTTAGAAGGTGCCTCAGGAGGCCATCTAGTTCAATCACCTGCTAAAAGCAAGACCAACCCCAGCTAAATCATCCCAGTCTGGATTTTGTCAAGCCAGTCCTTAAAAACTTCTAAGGATGATAATTCCACCACTTCCCTAGGTAATCCATTCCAGTCCTTCATCATCCTCTCAGTGAAAAAATCTTTTCCTAATATCCAATCTAAACCTCCCCCTCTACAACTTGTGGCCATTATTCCTATCTCTGTCATCTGGAACCACTGAGAAAAGTCTATTTTCATCCTCCTGGAACCCCCTTTAGGTAGTTAAAGGTTGCTATCAAATCCTCACTCATTTTTCTCTTCTGCAAACTAAATAAGTCTCATCTCCTCAGCCTCTCCTCATAAGTCATATCCTCTAGCCCGCTCATCATTTTAGTTGGCCTCTGCTTGACTCTCCCCAATTTGTCCACATCTTTTCTGTAGAAGGGGGCCCAAAACTGGACATAATACTCCAAATGTGGCCTCCAAAGTGCTGAATAGAGGAGAATACTCATTTTACTCAATCTGCTGGCAACGCTCCTACTAATACCACCCAGTATACTAGTAGCCTTCTTGGCAATAAGGGCTCATTGTTAACTCATATCACATTTCTTGTCTACTGTAACTCCCAGGTTCTTTTCTGCAGAGCTTCTTACTTCTAGCCTGTTGTTCCCAGTCTGTAGCAGTATATGGGATTATTCCATTCTACATGCAGGACTGTGCACTTGTCCCTGTTGAACCTGATCAGATAGTTATGGCCCAAACCTCTAATTTTCTCAGTCATTCAGTGTCCCATCCCTTCCCTCCAATATATTTATCACTCCCTCCAGATTAGCATCACCTGCAAAATTTGCTGAGGGTACAATCCACTCCAACCGCATGATCATTAATGAAGATACTAAGAAAAAACAGCACCAGCACTGACTCCAGAGGCACTGTGCTTGTTATCCACTAACTATTACAGATTGAGCTGTTGATTACTCCCTGCTGAGCCTGATGATCTAGCCTGTTTTCTATCCAGTTTATAGTCCATCCACCCAACTCATACTTCTTTAACTTGCTGATAAGAATACTGTGGGAGACCATATCAAAAACTTTGCTAAAGTCAAGGTATATTACATCCGAAGAGCCAGTCATGTCATCACAGCAGGCAATCAGATTGGTCAGGCGTTAGTTTCCCTTGGAGAATCCATGCCAACTGTTTCTGATCACCTTCTTGGCTATGTCCACACAGACACACTTATCTGGATTTAAGGTAAATCGAAATAAGCTAATTTGAAATAAAATCATTAATTCGATTTACCTTAAATCGAATTAAGGAAAAACACCAAATTGAAATAGCAAGTCAGGACACAGATCTTGCTATTTTGATTCAGAAGACAGGCATCATGGGAGGTGTGGCAATATGGCCCCCTGGCAGGGCCATGTTGCCACCCAATCCCCTGCCTGGCTCTCACCTGAGCTAGCAAATTGAGCTGGCAAAATTCATTGTGCAAGCAGAACGTCATGCAATATTGTCTTTGCAAAATTTTTCTTCATTCTTTGCCCTTATTAAAAATAGTGCATTGTTTTACAGTAACAGCCTAATGGACTGCAGTACACTGTGCTATACTGAAAGACCCTATTGCATGCTGTCTTTGACCATTACTTCAGCACACCATACTGTGTTTAAGATAGTTATGTACTTTTAAAAAAAATCTTTGTGTTAGAAGTGTCAGATAAATCAAATCTATCTGGATATCAACTACCTCTTTACAGTGGGATAAAAATCAAGCCAACAAATACTGCAGGCTTGTAACCAGAAACCCTAGTCAAATTCAGTTGTGTGTTGCTGCAAGGATTTAACCTAACTGAAAGCTCTTGACAGAACTGGGAAAAAGAAACATTTTGTTTCCAACAGGAAATACAGAATGAGACATTTGTGTATTGCAAGGTGTTTGAAATCCTGCTTGAAACCTTGCCAGAACAGTGCACTGAACCAACTACAGAAAGCTCTGCTTTCCTGGGGAAAGAGGGGTGGTGGGAGAGAGAAAGAAAAAAATTACAACTATTCTTGGGGGGAAAAGAAAAAACTGTCAAGCCCACATCCTGATTAATTGTTTGAAAAGGGCTGTATTACTGAGCAGGAGTTGTGAAATGCCCGCCAGAAACACAAAAGGTGCAGGACTCAGAGAAATATACATGGCTCTTTTCTTGAGCTGCTGGTATGAGGCTTTGCATCTGGGCTTCATTAAAGTCCCTTTCTGTTTCTGCAACTCACCCCCTGAGTGATGGTACAGATGGGCCAGATCCTAAAGTCTTTAACCAGATTTTACTCTTTTTTTTTACTCTGGCAAAACTACTGTTACAACTCATAATAATACATTTAGTTAAAATTTGCCAGGTGCTTTGAAACAGAGAAGTTTGGGGCAGGGAAATTATCCAGGCAAAGTCTGCCTCTAACTCTGTGTACAGTGGCTGGCACAATGATGGGGTGGGGGCAAGTGGAGTGACATTCCTATAAGTGTTCCTGTTGTGCTTGTAAGTGTTAAAATACACATACAAAGGACAGGTGAATTACATCCAGAGTTACTCATTCGTCAACTGTGATGTAATTAGTCAGCAAGTTTCATTACTGGTTATGTTTTCCATACAAAAAGACAGCAACTCTGTACTTTCATGCTAAATGACTTCTGTTGAAATTGGGATGGGGAAGGAAGAACAGAAGTAACAGAGGGCCAACAGTTGTACATTGTGTATGTCTTCTCTGTAACAGGCTACATTTGCTGTCTGTCAAAATGGCAGATTCCTAGAAACAAAAAGTCCTGATACATAGGGAGAAAATTGTAACACTTTCCTTGCTAAACACACTGAACCCTTACATCAAGATGAAATCAAGTTTGTTACAATCCAGTATTTTTCTAAGGTTAGCAACCAAACACCAAACTTTTCTGCATTCAGCCACCCCACTGGTCATTCTCTTTGAGAAAGACTGGGATTTGAACACAGGACATTTATATGGTTGAGCAGAAGACAGCCAATAGTCCATCTGATAAATATTCAACATTTTAAGAAGCAGAAGGGCCGTCATAATGTTTCTAGCCCCGGATCATGAGGTCTTAAAACATATTTGTTTAATTTGACTCTATGTAGAGAGATGCACAAAAAAAAAATCCCCTGAAGAAATTCTATGCAATCTTAATAAAGTAATTGAAGAGAACAAAACCTGCAGTCTTATCAGAATAACACAGTTAAACCAGCTGCAAAGTGGTAGCCATATTAATCTGATTCAGCAAAACAAACAAAGAGTCTTGTGTCACTTTTAAAGACTAACAAATGAATCTATCATATGAGCTTTCATGGGAGAAAATCCCGCATGAAGATCTTCAAGCATCTGATGAAGTAAGATTTTCTCCCACAAAAGCTCATGCAATAAATCAATTTGTTTATCTTTAATAGTGACACAGGACTCCTTGTTTGTTCTACAGTTAAACCAATTCATCACTAAACACCACCTTAATTTTCATTGTAAATTATTTTAACCAAGCCCTTGTCCTGCCTAACATGGGTATGAGTTGATAAGTTCAAGGTCACTTGATTTTGTGCTTCATGAGGGAAACGAAACTGTGCATATTGGAGGTTCAGATTCTTTTTGTGCTGGAAATCAGGTAATGTGCTCTGTAAATTCATGACCCTATAGAGGTGGAGTTTGGGTAATTTGCCAATTCACTTGCTGAATCTTCAAATGGTTGTCTCTCAAAGGTCCAGCTGCATTTTCTAGATTTGTCTTCAGAAAACATGAATAGAAGATTTAGTCTTAAGCATTTTCATCATTTCCATGAGTACAAAATAAGGATCTGATTCTATTTTAATTCAAAAGTGACTCTACTCATGTCAGTGAAGTGAGGATGGTGTAAAACTGGTGCATCTAAGTTCAGAATCTCCCCCTAAGAATACAGAAAGTGACCAACACCAATCCCAAAATACTAGCAATATAGGAGATAAATGTTCTAAGTTGTGATGGTTGAACAAAACAACCCAGTACTCAGGTTTCAGTCCAAATCCAGAACACTTCTCCATGCCACTGGAAGATCTTAGAAAATTTTCAACATTACTTCTCATATACATTCAGTATTAGGTGTCTCCATGCCACAGCACACGATTGGCCAAAACTTTTTAGCCCTAGCCTCTCAGAGCAGGATCAGCAACCAACACCCCCTCTGGTCACTCCTGTGCCTATATATATATATGACACTGACCCTGATCCTCCTCAGTCCCTTTTAGTCACCAACTCCTAGAAGCAGGGATGGTGGGAGGGTATTGAATGTATGCAAGCAGCCCATCTCAAAGGAGGACAGTTACTGGAGTAACCCACCATTCTTCTTCGAGCACTGCTTGCATCATTCAGTATTAGGTGACTACTAGCTGTACTTTGGATGGTGGGCAGAGTTGAGTTTTCCTGCCTTCAGCACGGCTACCCCTATGATGGCAAACCCAAGGCATGGAAGGGTGCCTGATTAGTAAGCCTTCCAGCCTGCATAGGGGAATGTACTGTTAAGCCTCGATTTTTCCAAGAGAGCACTGCATGAGCAAAACAGTGAGAGTCGATGTGCCACCCTTCCCAGGATGCTTGAGGTATTAGTACGGGGCAGTCCTAATTCATTGTGGATGCAATGTTGAATATGGTTAAACAAGCAAGGAAGATGGAAGAAAGGCCACACTTCGTCCACCCACTGTGTGATGAGTGACTGTCTCAGGGGATAAAGGGAAGGGTAAACCTGCCCACGCCACATTTGTGGGGCTTTAACCCTTCTACATGTGAGTGTCTAGGCTGGTTCAATAAGACCAAGGTGGTGATAGTGCATCAAGGATGGTATTCACTGCACAATCATATTTTAGTGGGCTGAGTCATGACTTGAAGAGGAAACCCCCTTTTGACAGATATTGATTAACCAGGAAGAGGAGAAGACAGTAACAGCGTCCTGCAGGTCCTAGGAGCAAGCATGACTTCTGAGTCCCTTCAGTGAGAAGGGGAAAGAATGGAAATGTAGACCCACCAGTATCATTGTTTCAAGATCTGTGGCCTCCAAATGTAATCCCTGTTTGAGCTCGGTTGAGATGGACCCAAGTATGGTTCCCCACAGGGGAGTAGATTGTCCCCAAGGAGAGTGGGCCTACGGGGGCACCACAACAAGTTACAGAGGAGTGAAGGGCCTCGAGTGGATGCCTATATCCATGTTTCTGGGATCAGGGAAAGTTCTTCATCTTGAGACCTCCTTTCTGTAGGGGCCCCAACCTAAGAAAACCCAACCGTCAGAAAGGGGAAGGGACCTTTAGAGAATGGAACTAGGATAGGAGGATATTAAGGGTAAGAGATAAGGGTGTTTGCCTCAGGACTGGTGGGGCTTTAGTGAATTGGGAGCTGACTGTCCATGTTCCCCAGCCTTCCCTTGCCCCACTCTACAGATATGAGCAAGATTGGGGAGTAGGAAGCAGAAGAGGGACAGCTGCTATACTAGTAGGGGTCCCTCCTTTTCTCTGTGACAGGTGCTCAGGATACGTATGTTCTCCAGTGGCCCATTTTAATTATACATTGGGCTGCCTGTGGGTCGCAAGGAGATAAGACCCAGAGGCTGTGGAGCTGTTCTACACCTAAGCATGAATCAGTCACTTGAGTGGACCAGATAGCATCTTGTAGTCTCTCTGTGTGTGCCCTCTGGTATGGGGGGATCTCCCCCAGGATGTAAAGGCAGTGGGTATACTTCTATTCCCCTCTGGTGGGAAAGCACTGATATGCTCCGCCACTTATCCGATAGCAGAGGGCAGGAGGAGTACTCAGGAGAACAGATAAGGGTCCCACCTTTGCGAGGAAGAAGGGGGGAGGGTTGCTGCCCCAAAGATCTAGGCCCTTGTCCACTAAAGGGGACTCTGCCTAAAGGCAAACCATGTGGTATATTACCTGCTTCACTTGAGGACTTCAGTGGTACATACCACCACTTGATGGATTCATCCTGCCCAGTATGGGCTGTTGGGGTAGGCAGGATACAGATGAGCCCCGTATATAGGCTGTCCATAAACTGCAGGTGTCCCCACCATCTTTGGGTAAGGGATTTCCTGCAAGGCTCTGGTAATTGTCAGTCCCCTTATGGGGAGCCAGGGGACCCCTAGTGTGGAAGGGGAGGGGTGAGCGTTATGTCCATTACCACCTGGGTGATGGTGGTTGATCCACCCTGGAGGGCCAAGGTGCTAATGTAGGCTGGCCTGGAGGGGCAAACGCTCAATTTGGAGTAGTGCCGCTAGGAAGAGCGAAGGGACATCCCAGCACAGGTCTACAAAGGGGTCAAGAAACCCCAAGATTCTGTAAGGTGGTCTGGGACAAGGGGAAAGATGGGGTGACGGAAAGACCCTGTAGGAGACCATCCTTATAGGAGTCCAATGGGACTAATGCTAGTGGCCTGTGTTCCCTGTTTCTCACAGTTGGGTCTGTGCACGGCAGCACAGGGGAGTATTAGAGTGTTCCCCATCTCCTTTGCAGGAGGAAGGAGGGTTCTTTCCATGCCCACACAATATATGGGTGTATCTTAGGGCAGGCCTATCTTAGGAGCATGGTGATAGGGCAACCCAATTATGCCCCAAAAGCAGTTAGAAGGGGTTAAGGGGTTTTCTTGTCCCTTCCCTTGCTTGTCTCAGGAGATCCAGGCGATGATGTCCCTGGGTCTCCATCTGTAGGGCTGGGAGGAGTTAGGAGTCTCCTCCCTTACCCCAGTTATGAGGGGGTTATCCTGCTCCAGCTCCAGTGTGGGTGAAAAACAGGACTGCAGCAAGTAAAAGTAGATGGTAAGTCCTGGGTGGAGAAATGAATTTAGACATCTAAATGTCAAAGTGGATGCAGTATTCCTGTATGTGTCCCAGCTGACTCAGGCTCTAGCGTGAATGGAGCTGCAGCCTGGGTGAAAAGGATTGGGGCAAGTAAGAATGAAAGCCAAGTTCCCTGAAATGTATTACAGCTATAGAGTGGTTGATTTGGACACCAAAGAAAAACCCACATGCTCCCATATATCTCAGGCTTTAGCCTGAGGAAAGCCAGAGTAGAAAGCCTTGGTTTGTATCCAGCTAGGGTGGTGTATAAGACCTGAGAGGGAGGGGAGCAGAGGGTAGGATTTTGAGCCAGGCAGAGGAAATCAGACCTGCAGGCCAGGGACTGGCAGCAGTTGGAAGAAAAATATGGGATGGAGGAGGGCTGTTCTTCCCTCTCACGTGGCAGGAGAGGGCCTGCTTGGTGCCTCTGCTGCTGCTGTGGGTTAGGGGAGTAATGGGGCACCTATCAGGGGAGGATGCACAGGGATCTGAGAGTCATTCTGGGGTCCCTCGTGCCACGCAGCAGATAGTCTGTTTCCTCCGCAAACAGAGAACGTTCCTCAAAAGGGAGGACCTGGATGGCCTGATGCATGTTTTGAGGCAAGTTTGCCTCCTGCAGCCATGCTACATGTCTCATGATGATGGCCAATGCTATGCCATGGCTTGCCACGTCTGAGGCATCCCATGCTGCAATAAGAGAGTCTCAGGATGCTAGCATGCCCTCCTCCATGAGGGAGTCATAGTCCTCCCAATGTTCCTGGGGAAGGAGATCCTGGAATCTATCCTCATGGACTCCCAGATATCCAGGGTGCATTATCTCACCAGTGCTTGGTGGTTCATGATACAGAGCTGGAAGGCGGAGGTTGAGTACACCTTCTAGCCCATAAGGTCCAGCCCTCTCAGCTTCCTGGATCTGGGCATGGGATCTGGATGAGCTTGGCTCTCCCTCCCTAATGCAGCTTCTATCACCTGGGAGCTCGGTGCCAGGTGGTCAACTAAAAAGGGAAAACTTTCTGGTGGAGCCCGGTATTTATGACCTGCTATATCCAAGACAGAAGGAATTGAAGCGAGGGTCTGCCAGTGTACCCTGGTGAGGCTGTGCACACTAGGGTGCAAGGGGACCATAATCATGCTTGGAGAAGACTTGAGCCCTGGATCAAATAGGGTTCCTGATCCCCACTGATGGGTTCAACCTCTAAACCCACGTGCGCCATCATACAGCGAAGGAGGTCAGAGGGGGTACTAGGGTCCTCCCTATAAGACCATGGACTGGGGTTTAAAGCCCTGTCTGGGGTTGTGGGCAATGGTGCTGTGGTCCTAGACCCTTTGATGCCATGGGAGGTTTCCTCCGAGGCGGCTTCCTGCAGTGGGGACCACTTGCAGGATTGTTACCTGGAGGGACCCAGTACCGGCGATCCCTCATGGGCCTGCCTGTCCACGTGTGTGGGGGTTACCTCCTCAGGGCTCAGGGAGCGGGTTGCTTCCTGGCACCAAGGGGTCATGCTTGCCCCGGCATTGGCACAAGGAAGGGCCATGGTGGTTGGTTCTGGTGACAAGGCTGTGCTACGGTGCTGGGGAGAAGGAGAGTGCCCTCTAAGGCGCTTGGCTATAGAGTCCAGACTGGTACCGGCGGACTCTTCAGGGGAGGGTGAGACTCCCTCTGACTCCAGTGCCGGAGGACTTGGTACTGCCATGGAGGGAGGGGACTGGTGCTGCGCCAGAGCAGTCCATGTCCCCTAGAGGAAAGCTGGTTTTCCTCCCTGCTTCTGAGGCTTGGGTGATGGAGATGTAGGCAAAAGCAGGAGAGCTTTTGCCACCTCGAAAGCCTCTGGGGTGGGGGGACTTTCTGGTCCCAAGAGTGGGTCAGCCAGGGAGAGCTGGAGTGGCACCTGTGCTTTGGCGCCGAGGTGGACGCCGAGCAAGTAGTCTTCTGCTCCCGAGGGGAGTGGCACTGAGAGGGCTCCAGTGCTGATCTGGCACGTGGTGCCAACGGCTCCGAGGAAGACCCCAATTCTCCAGGGATAGGCTGCCATGCTTCCTCCAGGGCCAATGCACAGTGCCTCTACTCCCTGTCTTTCACGGTCCTCAGTTTAAAGGACCGACAGATGGACCAATCAGCAGCCTGGTAAGATTCAACCAGGCACCTTAGTTACTTCTCATGGGGATCATCCCTTGGGAAGGCCTTGCCGCAAGTAGCACAGGGTTTGAAGCCCAGCATTGTTGGTGGCAGTTCAGAGTACCTGGTTCATAAGCTCGGTAGGAGCAGCAGTTTACAGTGCAACAATGTCCATAAACAGATCTTCCAAGCTGAATGGACGGCTCGTACATGACGGAAGAGACAGGCGCTTGCATAATCGCAAGGAGTGGTCTGTTCTGTAACCATTGCTGAGAGCGGAAAAAAGGGGATCAGGGTCAGGGTCATATATATAGCCACGAGAGTCAACAGAGAGGACATTGGTTGCTGACCCTGCTCTAACAGACTAGGGCTAAAAAGTTTCCAGCCAATCCTGTGCTGCGGCACGTAGATACCTAATACTGAATGATGTGAACAGCACTTGAAGAAGAACTGATCTTCAGAGGCCATATCTCATCTGGTTTACATCAGTGTATCTGTGTTGACTTTAGTAAAGCTACACTGATATATGCCAATTGAAGTTCTGGGTCTCTAACCTTGCCAGCACACACAAATTCATTTCTTTTGTTACACTGAAAACAACAACAACAACAAAGTTTTACAAGGAAAAAGTCAGTCTGGTTAGAACCAATTTAAATGCTAAAATATCTCCAGGAATCAGGTCTAGCAAACTGTGTTTAGGGCATTGATACAGAAATCCTCATGCAGCTGTTTAATCAAAATTAAATGCTCTCTGTGCAGTGCCTGATTTTTGTTCCTCTAACATATATTCTCTTCCTTTGTGAGACTGACTACTTGAAGCTGTTGATTTAATCACCTACTTATTCATAGAGTCATAGACTTGAGGTCAGAAGGGACTAGTATGATCACCTAGTCTGACCTCCTGCACAATGCAGGTCTCAAGACCACACCCACACACTCCAGCATAAGCCTCTAGCCCAGGACTGAGTTATTTACGTCCTCAAATCACTGTTTAAGGACTTTAAGTTACAGAGAATTCACTGGTAGGTGAGCTACATGCTACACAGGAAGGCCAAAAAACCCCCAAACCCTAGCCAATTTGCCCTGGGGGAAAATTCCTTCCTGACCCCAAATATGGCAATCAGTTAAAACCTGAGCATGTGGGCAAGTTTCACCAACCAGTCACCCAAGAAACAATTCTCTGTAATAACTCAGACACCATCTCATCTACCATCCCTTCTTAGGCCCCTTGCATATTCACCACTGCTGGCCAAAGAACAAAGAACAAGGAGTTGTGTGGCACTTTAAGACTAACAGATTTCTAACATGGCTATCCCGTTTGAAATTGACAAAGAACAAAGGTCAGTCAATTTCCAAAGTAGGCCATGCCATCTTACCATTCCCTCCACAAACATATCAAGCTCAGTTTTTGAGGCAGTTATGGTTTTTGCCCCCATAGCTCCCCTTGGAAGGCTATTCCAGAATTTTACTCCTCTACTGGTTAGAAACCTGCATCAAATTTCAAGCCTAAATCTTCTGATGGACATTTTAGATATACTTATTCTAGTGTCCACATTGGTGCTGTGCTCAAATAATTCCTCTCCCTCCCTTATATTTATCCATCTGATGTATTTATACAGAGCAATCATATCACCTCTCAACCTTCTTTGGGTTCTGGTAAACAAACCTGGAGTCTCCTCTTAAAAGGCAGGTTTTCCACTTCATGGACCATCCTTGTAGCCCTTCTCTGCACCTGTTTTCATTTGAATGCATCCTTTTTAAACACAGAGGACCAGACCTGCATGCAATATTCCAGATGGGGCCTCACCAGTGCCTTGTACAGTGGCACTAATACCTCCCTGTCTCTACTTCTAATACCTCTCCTGATACCAGAAGCACTGCTGGCACTAGAAAAGACCCAAAGCTTGGTGTGCTGAGACTTGGGGCTCATGCACTGCTGCTGCAGCCACTGCCATGGGTGGCCCAACAGCAGACCCAAGGCTGGGGTGCTGGGATTCAGGGCTCAAGCCCTGTAAGCCTAACTCCAGTGACATCCCTGCCTGATACATCCTAGAAGTACATTAGGTTTTTTCACAGTCACATTACATTGGCAGCTCATAGTCAACCTGTGATCAACCAGTACTCCCAGATCCTTCTCCTCCTTAGTCCATTCCAACTGATGAATCTACAACTTATAGGAAAAATTCTCGCTATTTGTCCCTAAATGCATGTCTTTGCACTTCCCATTATTAAATTTCATCCTATTCCTGATACTCCAGTTTACAAGGTCATCCAGATTTTTTTTTCTTTTTTATGGTAGCCTAGTCCTTTTCTGTATTGGCAACACCTCCCAACTTGTTGTCATCCGCAAACTTTATTAGCACATTCCCACTTTCTGTCCTAAAATCAGTAATAAAAAGTTTAAATAAGACTGGTCCCAAGACCAATCCCGGAGGGACCCCACTGGTAACCTACCTCCAGCTTGACAGTACAGCCTTCAGTATGACATGCTGTACTCTCCCCTTTAACTGGTTGCTTATCTACCTTACTATAGTCATATTAATCCTCATCTTCTGTAACTTCCTAATAATTCCCTGTGTGGAACTATATCAAATGCCTTGCTGAAATCAGAGGAAATTAAGTCCACTGCATTCCCTTTATCTAAAAAAAAATCTGTTATCCTGTTATGATGTCTCCTTTATTGGCCTGTCCATTACAGCACAAGCTGTAGACATACTATATTTTTATTTTTAGCAATTTTTTGACACAGTCCCATGTGACATCATTAGCCAAAAAGAAGGGGGTGGGGGGAGCCATTTTGATGTAATTACTGTATAGCAAGTGCAAAACTGGTTGAAAGACCATACTCAGAGGAGTTATCAATGGCTCACTATCAAACTGGGAGTCTGTGTCAAGTAGGATGCCTCAGGTATCTGTCCTGGATCTTGTGTTAGTCAATATTTTTATTAATGATTCGGATAATGGAATGAAGACAGTGCTTATAAGATTTGTGGATGACATCAAGCTGGGAGGAGCTGTTAGCACTTTGAAGGACAGGACCGGACTAGATGACTTATCAAGGTCCCGTCCAGTCCTACATTTGTATGATACTATGATTAGAATTCAAAATTACCCTGAAAAACTGGAGAATTAGTCTTAAATCAACAAGATGAAGTTCAATGAAGACCAGTACCATACACAAGAAGGAAAAAACCAAATGCCCAGCTACAAAATGAGGAATAACTGGCTAGATTGTAATGGCACTGAAAAGGATCTTCAGGTTATAATAGATCACAAATTGGCTGTGTTCAGACAAGAGTTTTATTTCGAAACAACAGCCGTTGTTTTGAAATAAAATTTCTTATGTCCACACGACGTTCTGTTATTTCGAAACAACGGGACCCGTTGTTTTGAAATAACGGCCATTATTTTGAAGCAGTGAAAACTCGCTTGAAATTGAAATAGCCATTGTTTCTAAATGCCTGTTTTGAAACAACAGCATTCAGAGACGTTGTTTCGAAACAACACCATTGTTTCAAAACAGCTGTTTCAAAACATGTCCAAATGGCCTTATTTCAAATTAACCATTTCAAAATAACAGCCATTTTGATAGCAGGCTTTCCCTTAATTCGAATTAACTTATTTCGAAATAAGGACTTTATTTTGAAATAACTCATTTTGAAATAACTTATTTCGAAATCACAGTTTACGTGTGAACATAGCCATTAAGTAGAAGTCAGCAAAATGCTGTAATGGCAGAAAAGGCTAACATCATCCCTCAGTGTATTCACAGTAGTGTGGTGCATAAGACAGGGGAAGATTATTGTGTTATTCAACTTAATATGGTGAGATAGGAGAATGGGGTCTGCTTCTAACTCTGCAAAGACTCTGGGTTATTTTGAACAGAACAAATGACCTAAATTCTCTGTAAAATGGGCATCACTTTATCGCAGGTAATAGGTTTTGGAATAATTAGCTCACCGGCAACTGTAAGGTGCTCCAAAACTAGAGTGATGGGGTCATAAATGCCCAAGAACAAAAATATGAACAACCACCTTGAGCAGCACTCATAAAAAGGCATTTTGGTTTTGCAGCCAGTCCCAGAAAACAAGTCAGGAACCTTCCATAGAGACGAGAGATTTCTCAATCAGCTGCATATAACAACATAATCTCTGTGCCACACTCAAGCCCTTTCGATGACACCTGGGAGATTTTGTTCTCAGGCAGCCTTCTCTTAACAACCCGTTTAACCCGTCATGATTATCAGCTTGTGGCGGATCTCTCTGTGGAATGGTCTATTCCCCTGTAAGCTATGGAAGGCTCAATTGCACGCGACAGTGAGAAGAGCCACTGAAATACATTGAGTATTCTGGCAACTGGTATTGTTGGCTTCCATTCTGATCAGTCTAAGGAGAAAGGCAAGGATTATGAAAACATTTTCTTCACATATACATTGTGGATCAAACTGTAGACAAAGCAAGGAGCCCCTTTAGAAATAAAGGGATGAAACTAAGAAAGGGAATGAATGCCAGCAAACATTTCTCACAGCAAGATTTATTAGACTATGGAAAAGATTCACAAGTGAAGAGATGGGCGCCCCATTGCTTGGCCCATTTAAAAATGGACTTGACAAAACATTATAAACTGCATTAACAATATTATATTGCAAGAGAGAAGGATAAACTGAGCTAATTAAATTCTCCTATCTCAAACTTCCTTGATCCTGTAATTCCTATTCTGGTGTGAGCTATGTAGCACCTTTAAGAGGTGCTATATACCGACACCTTGGTGAAGTTTCTTCCCAGGATAAAATCAGCACAGTGCATGAAAGCTAGGTCCCAAAACACAGAGTACGCTCTGCTTCTGGAATACTGTGTCTAGTTTTGGGATCCCCACTACAAAAAGGATGTGGACAAATTAGAAAGAGTCCAGCAGAGGGCAACAAAAATGATCAAGGGGCCGGAGCACAAGCTCTATGAAGAAAGACTGAAGGAACTAGGCTTATTTAGCCTGCAGAAGAGAAGACGGAGGGGGGATTTGATAGGACCCTTCAACTACTTGAAGGATGCTCCAAGGAGGACAGAGCTTGGCTGTTCTCTGTAGTGACAGAAGACAGAACAAGGAGCAATGGTTTCAAGTTGCAGCTGGGGAGGTCGAGGTTAGATATTAGGAAAAACTTTCTTACTAGGAGAGTGGTGAAGCTTTGAAATGGGCTATTTAGGGAAGTGGTGGAATCTCCATCTTTGGAGATATTTAAGGGTTGGTTAGACAAAACTCTGGCTGGGATAATTTAGTGAGAATGGTGCTGTTTTTTTGGCAGGGGGTTGGACTAGTTGACCTCATGAGGTCCCTTCTAACCCTATGATTCTATGATTCTGCCCTTAAAGTATAGCATTTTCTCACTCTGACTTCAGTGGGAATTGTTCATATCCAGCACTTGGCAACACTTGAGGTCCCCACAGCACACAAAAGAATTGTCACAATAATCCCAGATCATCATCAACTGAAAATTTACGTTTCCTACATTTTCTTGATACCTCCACTAACTTCTGCCCACCTTTCTATGTCTGATTTTAAGTGATGTAAATATTTAATTCATGCTTTAAAATAAAGCATACGTGCAGAGAGAAAAGAAATAGTCTTAAAAAATTAAAAAGCCCTGAGCAGAGTGGCTGGTGAAAACAAGGATACCATTCTGGGAAAAGGGGATATATATTGAGGGAACACGAGAAAAAGAGAGAGAGGACAGATGCTGACACGCATGTTTGGAGAGAAGTGAGAGTGCGCAATGCAAAGAAGTGAATGACTGAATGCAGTTAAAGAAAACAAGCTCCAGAGAATACAAAATGCAAAATTCTCCCTTGATCTGTGTAGCTTCACAGGGCTGTCCTTAATGGGGAGGGGGAAAGGGGCAATCACCCCAGGCCCCATGGTGCCCTGAGTCCCGTGCTGTCCTGCCCTGAGCAGGGCAGCATGGGGCCCACACCATTTCCCCCCCTTGGGCCACACCGTCCCCTGCCCCCTCCCTGCTGCCTTCGGTGTGGAGCCAAAGGCAGTGGCAGTGGGGAAGTGGGGATAGCGCAGAGCCATCCCCTGCTCTGGCCAGCTCTTCCCTGCCCCCAGGGTGGGAACAGCCAGCCCAGGGGTGAGTGGAAGACAGGACAGCCCAGCCCCCAGACTAGCCCACTCTGTCCCTGGCTCAGGGGAGGGGCTGGAGTGCAGGGCTGGCCTGCACCCCTCAGCGCAGGGTGAGGGCATGGGGCCCCATGCAGGTCAAATGGCCATGGGCCCTGGCACCTCCCTGGGGAGGGCTCTGGCTGCATGACCCATTGGTAGGCCACTGCCAGGTCTGGACCTTCCCTGAGTCAGCCACTCCTGCCCCCGGGGGTGGAGTGGTTCAGCACATGCGGCAAACTCCACTCTCTTGCCCCACCTCTGGGTTGGCCCTCCCTGCTGCTCGGGTGGAACAGCCAGCCCAGGGGAAAGGCAAGAGAGTGGAGCAAAGCCTCTGGACTGGCCCACACTGCCCCTGGGCCAGCTGTTCCCTGCCCTAGGGATGCCGTGAGGAGGCCCAGAGTGGAGGCCAGGTTCCACGTGCCCCCTTTCCCCCAGGAGGACGCAAAAGCAAAAGCTGGCTTGGGGCACCACAACCCCTTGAGCCTGCCCTGCCCACTGTTGCTTTCATGGGTAGCAAATTGCAGGAGTTCTAATCTAGATAAGAATCCTTCAGGTACTATGTATTGTCCCAAATTCAGGAATCAGCCCATCTACCCAGCCTTTATAGTGTGTACAAGAGCAGGGTCATGCCTGTTTCTAGTCCCTCTAATAGATGCAGCGGTGCTGTTCAGTTAACCTTTATTGCCAAGAGAGCCCTATTAAAAATTATTTATTTTCTTCTACTTCTTTAAGCAGGAAAAGATTACATTTCCAGATGTTGATACTCCTAACATTTACCATGTGATTACAGCACCTCCAAAGCACAAAACAGTGCTGTTTTCATAGATCCACAATTTCTGTTTATAAAATATAAATAAATACTTTTTTATCATATAATTCTTGCAAAGCATGATGGCTATGTCTACACTTAAGAAGTTAGTTTGAATTAACTTAATTCAAATTAATTAATTCAAACTAATAATGGACAGGACTTGCTAGTTTGATTTAGGAAGGGGACACCATGGGAAGTGTGGCAACTTGGCCCCCAAGAAGGGTTATGCCCCTACCCAATACATAGAAAGAGGAAGGCACCCTGGGATGAAGAAGGTCAAACCACGTTAATTTGAACTAATGGTTAGTTCGAATTGTGGATCCATTGGGTTAATTTGAACTAATAAATTCAATTAGCTGTTACTTCAAAGTTAAGCAAGGTTTTATAACTTCAAAGCGTTCATTACTTCGAACTAAGGAATTCCTTAGTTCAAAGTAATGAAAGCCACTGTAGCCATGCATTAATTTAGTTCAACTTAATCCTCATTAATTTGAACTAAATTGTAACTGCAGACATACCCTTAGACACTGAGATAGTGACAGTAATGAATGCATAGATAGAGTGTAAGGTGATAGGGCACCATTAGACTATCTAGTCTAACCTCCCTGATATCACAAGCCCTTAATTTTCCATTAGTTACCCTTGTACTGAGCCCAACAACTTGTTTGATGAAAGCATATTGTCCAAAAGGTATCCAATCTAAAAGTGAAGGCAACAAAAGATGGAGAAGCCACTGCTTCTCTTAGGAGCCAAACCTCATCACAGTCAATGTTAAAGATGCGTGCCTAATTTCTAATCTGAATTTGTCTGCCTTCAGTTTTCAATTATTAGTCTTACATGACTAGAATAAAGAGCCCTCTAGCAGCCACTATTTTCGCCCAAGATATGAAAGGTATGTATACACTGACAAGTTAGGTCGAATTAAGGAAGCTTAATTCGAACTAACTTTTCACCTGTCTAGATCAGACTTTCCTGAGTTCAAACTAAGGAATTCCTTAGTTCAAACTAATGAACACTTAGTTCAAACCGTAACTACCATTGCTTAGTTCAAACTATGTGCTTAGGTCGAGTCTTAGTTCAAACTAAGTACAGTGGAGACCAGGACTAAGCCTTAGTTCAAACTTAAGTTTGAATAAGGGCAGTTAGTTCAAACTAATGAAGTGGACTAGTTTGAACTAATGTTAGTTCAAACTAGTCCATGTTAATTCGAACAAACAAGTTCAAGCTTAGTTTGAACCAACCTTGAACTTATTAGTTTGAACTAACAAGCTCAAACTAACTTTCTGTAGTATAGACACAGCTTGTCAGACTCTACTGAAGTCACATCTCAATCTTATTTCTGATAAACTAAGCAGATTGAACTCAGTCTCTCTCTGGGTATGTCTACACATCTCTTTTATTTCAAAATAACACTGGTATATCCCATGGGTTGGCAAAGGTTGCTCAGGCTGCCCACACCCCACTCCCTACCCCCAACCCTTGGAAGTTGCCCCCTGAAAACCTGGGGGCAGCAAGGCTAGAATGCGAGTTGGGGGGTGGATACCCAGACAGGCCATGAAAAGAAGTCACCTAGAGTGGAGTCTTCTGCAGCATCTGGGATGGGGGTTCCCAGGCTCGCCATGAAAATTTGCCACTCCAGATGACTTCTTTCCATGGCATGCCTGGGTACTCCCACCCAAGCTGCCACCAAAAAGAGCTACTACAGGCAGTTCCTTTCCATGGTGTACCTAGGCATGCCGCAGAGATGTGCCACTCCAGGTGGCAGGGGCAGCTTGATGGCACCACAGAGGGCATTGTGTGCTGTTCTGAATGGGCTTGCGTGCCACTATTTCACAAATACCAGGGGTTGCTCACCTCTGGTCTAGAATTATAAATCATCCCACTTGCCCTTTTTAAGTACTGGCATAACTTAAACACTCTTCCACTCTTCTGGAATTTCCCTGATATTCCAAGATTTATTAAAAATTAACCTCAGAGAGCCAGAGTTCTCCTAACCTAGCTCTAGTAGAATTCTTGATAGCAAACTATCTCGGCCTGTAAAACAAAAAGGGTCCTTTGGCACTTAGAGACTAACAAATTTATTTTTTGCATGAGCTTTCATAGAAGAAAATCCCACTTTGTCAGATGCTTGAACTAGACTAACACGGCTACCCCTTTGCGTCTGGGCCTGCTGATTTTAAAAAATCATTATCCCTGGTAGATGTTTACTGATAGACTGCAAAGTACTTCAGCATTCTCCTGTGACATGAACATATGACCCTGCTTCTTCTCAAGTACAGAACAGCAGCATTTATTGACCACTTGAACCGTGTCTGCATCACAATTTTATCATCTCCATCTAGTATTGGGCCTATATCATTGTTCACATTTCTTTTGTTCTAAACGCACTCAAACTCTTTCATGCAGTGTTTAGCCCTACTAGGTCAGGGAAGCTTCCCTTATTAAATTTTCTATGCTTCATAACTTCTAATTTATATAGATTTCTATCTACTTCTTTTTTTCCATTTGTTATGTTACTTTTTATTTCTAATTACTACGTTCACTTTACCTCTGAACCGTGATGGGCTTTTTGCCAAAGCTGTCCTCTTTCCTGATGGTGGAATTCTGGCTTCTAAACCATCTAATAAACTCTTCTTAAAGGCCTCTCAATTTTTATTCTAATTTTTCTGTCTAATTTTTTCCTGTAAGTCAATTTCACTCACGATTTACCTCAGCCTTGGTGAAACAATGTATAATATGAATACTTGCAAAATCACGCTCACCTCAAATAAAAGGCTCGTTTATTTCATAAGAACAGCCATACTGAGTCAGGACAATGGTGCACCTAGCCCATCATCATGTCTTCTGATAGTGGCCAATGCCAAGTGTTTTGGGAAGAGTGAACAGAACAGGCAATCACTGTTCCCTCTAAGCCAGGGGTCTGAAACATGTGGCCCACAGGCCGCATGCAGCCCCTTAAACTATTTCCTGTGGCCTGCAACAACACTATTGTTACCAATACTTGCAATATCATTATATGAAAAGATTTCAGTGCGGTGACCCTTGGGCTAATGTACTAGTCCTCATGTGGCCCTATGCTAGTCCTCATGCGGCCCTCGTGGTGATTTTGAGTTTGAGACCCCTGCTCTAAGCTGTGCATGTGTGTGCATGCACACAGGTCATGAAACCTGTACACACAACAAAATAAAGAATGCACAAAAAACATTCAACAGTGCTAAACACAAAGAAATTTTTTGCACACACGAAGAGCTTTTTGCATACACAGCCTGCAAAAAATTAGAAGGAACATTGCAATCATCAAGTGATACTCCCCTGGCACCTATTTGCAGTTTCTGGCATTCAGAGACTAGAGATGCTCAGAGCATGGAGTTGTGGTCCTCACTATGTTGTCTAATAACCATTCCTGCACCTATCTGCCATGAACTTTTCTAATTGTTTTTTTAACCTTATAGTTTTGGCCTTTACAACAGTTTCTGCCAATGAGTTCATCAAGTTGAGTGTGCTTTGTGTGAAGATTTATTTTCTTTTGCTTCCAACCTGCTGCCTATTAATTTCCTTGAGTGACCCCTAGTTCTTTTGTTATGAGAAGGGATAAATGACACTTCACTTTCTCCACACCAGTCATGATCTTACAGAACCTTATTACTCTCCCTCATAGCTGTCTTTTCCAAGATGAAAAGTTCCAGACCCAGTTTTTTCATCTCTCCTCATACAAAAGCTGTTTTATACCCTTAATCATTTTTCCTGCCATACTCTCTACTTTCTCCAGTTCTAATACATCTTTCTCCAATATGGAATGACCAAAACTGCATACAGTATTCAAGGTGTAGGCATATCACGGATTTATACAATGGCATTATGATATTTTTCTTTCTTATCCATCCCTTTCTTAATGGATCTTAACATTGTTTGCTTTTTAGACTGCCCTTGTATATCAGGCACATGTTTTCATAGAACTACCCAGAATATCTATAAGATCTATCTTTCTAGATCTTTCATTATTTTGAATATATAATTGGGATCATGATTTCCAACATGCATTACACTGAATTTAATCTGCCAATTGATTGCCCAAGCAACCAGACTCCATCATCCCTCTGTAACTTTTCACAGACTGTTTTGGCCTTTGTACTGTCTGTAAATTGCCACCTTATTGTTTACTCCTTTATTTTCCAAGTCATTCTTGAATATGTTTGAACAGCACTGATCCCAGCACATATCCCTTTGGGAGTATCACTACGTCACTCTGTTAAAAAATTTGACCATTTATTCTGACCCTTTATTTTCTGTCTTTAAACCAGTTACTGATCCATCCTCTTATCCCATGACTGCTTACTTTGCTGAAGAGCCTTTAGTGAGGGCAGAGTTGTGCCAAGGATATGGCAAATCATGGTGACTGCTCTGGACCCCACACTTTGTGCCAGGACTGGCTGGGAGGCAGGTGGTTGCCGCCAGGATCCTGGCTTCATGCCGAGACTGGGGGGGAGACAGGGAACAGCAGCCCTCCCTCCAGAGCAGAGTAAAATTAGCATAGTAATGCTTCCTTTCTCCCAACCATTTGTCTGTTGAGACTGTAAACAAACTGGGGAAGGGAATATCTATTACTTCTTTATACTCGTACAGCACTTGGCATAATGGAGTCCTGGGCTCAGTTAAGACTGCAAGAGGTTCCTGGCATAGAATAAATAAGAGGCACTGTTTAAGGATACTTTCACTTTCCCAGACAAATGTTAATTCCCAACTACTGTCAAGATATCCAATGGTAGTGTGAAGATGCTGCTACCAGGATGAAGATAGCCTCAGGTAATGGTGCCTTAGGTCAACAGCTCCATCCAAATGAGCTGAGGAAGGCTCATTAATGGAATTCATAAGCAGCAACTTCATAGTTTCATAACACAGAGAACAGTATGATTATTCTCATAGGCTCATAAAGTTCCTGTACTTACATGAACTACTCAGCATGAAAGAAAGAGATGCCATCCAGCTTTGGAGTTGAGTCTGTAAAACCACCTCAGCCTATTTGAATGAAGTCACATTTTGAAACTGATGTAAAACCTACCAGGGCTTTTTCTTTAAAAGCTGCAAAATGTTTGGAAATTATACTAAAGCTGTAATCTTTCCATTAGATGGCAGCCTCCATTTTCAGGTGTTGTCAACTGAACCATCCCAGGATGAAGTGTGGTGCACACAATGTCAGCCAAGGAAGGATACTGCATAATTTGGAGATTCTGAAAAAAACTGTTCAGACACCAAATCAGATAGAAATTAAAAGTTCTGCCATATATCAATGGAAAGGTCACAAGAATATTTATTGATTGATCAACAACTTAGATTAATTGCAAGTCATCACAGAAACCCAGTCTCCACTTAGTGAGAAAGAGAAAAATATGGGAAAACATGGTCAAAAAGATATTTGTGAACATTAGTTCCAACAAAATCCTTGAATATTGTTTTTGCATTACTTCAAACTGCTTCACTCTAACAATGACGTGACACTTGACCACCATTTGGTCCATTTCTCCTATAGCCACCTTCATGCTTTATTCCATGAACCCATATTCAGGGAGGCCAAAAACTTTTTAAAATGTGAGCCTAAAATTAGACTTGCATGTATTTCTTTTAATGCACCTAAATAGGCAGGCAGCTTTTCAGAAGGCCTAAGTCCCTACACCAACTTCTGGGTGCAGAACACTTCTTAGAGAAATTGCCTACTATTAACATGAGTGTGACAGGGCTCTCTACTCATCACTCCACAGCACCTCCTCCTTGCTATTCTGGGGAATAGCTCCACCAGGCCAATGCCCTTCTTTTAGTTGCATTCTGTCACTCTCTTTCGCTGTCTGGCCCCTTTCTTCCTCCAGGAATCAAAGCATACTTTTCTTGACTCAGCCTTCTGGCCAGGTCATAAATGGTTTCCCATTCTGGGGTAGTCCTTTTGCTATAATGACATCAGGTAGTCCTTACACACCCTGCCCTGATGCTCACTTCAGCAGTGATCCAGGCAGTCTAATTCTCCACCCCCAGCAGTTCCGATCTCCAGTAGCTGCTAAGGGAAAGCAGGCACACCCTCTTTAGGATCCAGTCCAGGGACCTATATCAAGTAATCAAGGTCTGCAGCTTCCCTAACCTTATTGCTCTCACTCCTGGACTACTTCCACTCATTCCAGTCAGACCATTGTCTCCTAGGGTCTGCTCTACTACATCTCAGGGATTCCCATCCTTCCTTCAGGAAAAGCGACTGCCAGTCTTCACCCTGGCAAGTTCCCTCATAAGTAGGCATCTTTCTAATCAAGGTTCTGCAGACAGCCTAATTCTGCCTAGTTTGCTGCTTAATTGGCTGATTGGACCCATTTGCCTAATTCAGCTCTCTCAAGTCCACTGTGGGGAATACCTAATCAATGTTCCCCCTAACTACTCATAGACTGTGTGCACAAACAATTTCTTTGTGTGCGCAAAAACATTTCTTTGTGAGCACCAATATTAGCAATATTGAATTTTTTTGTGTGCACTTTATTTTGTTGTGTGCGCAGGCTTCATGACCTGTGTGCACATGCACACGTGCACAGCTTAGAGGGAACAGTGCTCCCCACAGTGCATAAGAATAGACATAGGAAACTACCATTTTAGAAAATTTTCCCACACTGTTCCACAACAGTATTACTTGTCCTTTTCAAATGTTTCCTCTGGACTCATTTCTTTTATGAGACTCACAAGTAAGATGACCAGTTGTGATTTGCAGAGGCATTATTTATTCATTATATTTTTAAAATATACATAAATATACACGCCCGTGTGTGTGTGTAAGAAAGGGGAAGTTGATAGTAATGAATGAAATAGAAATTAGGTGTTGTAGAAAAGTGGAGAAGGAAGTCAAGGGACACAACGAGAAATCGATGGCCAGCAGAGTTAAAGACAATAAAGATTCCTTTTTAAATACATTAGTAATCAGGGTATACCTGAACTACACAAGGCCTGAGGGAATTAATCCTATGCTGGGGATTGAGGAAGCTACACCCCTCTTCTTTGCTAGGCATGATGCAACTGGAACCACAGTAAAAGAGGGAGGAGCTGAACTCCATCTGGTTTGAGTGGTGGGAAGAAGATCTCTGTTGCAGGCTCCTTCCTGGAAGCTATGAGAACACCAGACCTCAAAAACCAGGCATGCCAAGACACGAGAGGAATTCTGAGGGAAGGAGTTGCCAGGACCCTTACCTACAGAGTATCCTGGAGAAAAGGAGGATCTGCAGACCTTGATGAAGGAAGACAAGATAGGAAATAGCCCAGCGTAACCAGATGTTGATCAGGTTGTGGTTCTGGGGACAGAGACAGTGTGCTTCAGTGGCATCCCCACTGTGCAGACGCATGTCTGGGGAAGTTCAGTATCTTGTGTTAGACAGGAGGTCAGGCAGGATTATTATAATAGTTGCTTCTGGCCTTGGAATCTGGCAATCTATTCAGCAAAGCACTTAAGTTCATAATAAGGACATATTTAAAAACTTTGTTGAACAGCGAGGCTCTGCTGAATCCAGGGCTAAGCAAACTATCAAATTAATATTTATTTGGTGTTTTTATTGTAGACATTTCTGGATGCCTCAGTCAAGATCAGGGCCCTGCTGCATAAGGCATCGTATAAATAAACAGGTAGATTTGATCCCTGCCCTAAAGAAATTGACATATTGAATGGATGAGGGAGGGACAATCAAAAGTAGACAGCCTGCGCGTGGCAGGCATGCACACACACACACACACACCCTTTCACTTCCCCTTTAAACCCAGCACTGTCTTTTAACCAGTTCTGCTCCCTTCCTTGACTGTAGCTTTATGAACATCTCCTAAGGTGTTCTTAAATGATTCCAAATGATCATTCACATTTTTCTGATTAAAGTCTTCCTCTCTCCTGATTTGGCTCATACTTGTTGTCACTTTGTGAAACTGGTTCTTTTAAAGCACCCTGTGTGCACTTGCATGTGTCTGAATGTGTGCATTACTGGTCTGGATTTAATTTTGCTTGAATGTTATAAATGCGATCAAATCATAATCATTTTACACGTAAGCTAGCATTAACTTTTAGTTCTGTGATCAGTTCCTCATTATCTGTTATGACAAGGTCTAGTAAAGACTTCCCTGTGTTGGCTGCAACACTTTTTGAGTTAGGAAACTCATCTAGAGTATTTAGAAATTCCAGGAATATTGTAGTACTGCCAGCATGAGTCCCTCAACAAACATTCACAGTGAAGCTTCCTTTGACCCCCCTATATGTTTATAAGCAGGAGCAGAAGGGGCAAGTCATCCAGTTCCCTAGTGTGATTTGGTGGCCTGTAGCAGATACCAATATCTCATGTTGAGTTTTCTCTTTTTAGGATATTGATCAAAAGCATTCAAGATCATTTTCTTCTGAGTTAAGTGACTTGCAAACAAGCAATCATATTTTGGCACAGTGTGTCATTCCCTTCATTTTTTGTCCACTCAGTCCCTTCTAAATAGGTTATAAACATTGATTTTTAACATTCTAATCATGCAGATCATCTCACCAGGTTTCAGTATTACCAAGTAGATCAAATTTTTGACCTTGAAAGAACAATTTCTCTTGTTTGCTACCTAGGCTTCTAAAAATAGAGTATAGGAACTTAAAGATTTTTTTTCTTAATGAGCTTTGGTTCCTTCATTAATTAAGTTCTCAGTGTCTCAATTTTGTGCTGAGTGCTCATATCTTCTTTTGTCTCTGAGCAGATTGATTCGTTCTTCTAGTGAGGATGGAGGAAGTCATCCAATATATACAGCCCTCTTTCCCTATAGAAGGTGGACCGATGCTCCACATGGCCAAAACCTTTACCCTGTTCCACTTACATAGCCACTGATTCACTTCCAGAATCTTCTGCCTTCTGTTGCTTGTGAAATGGGAAGGATCTCAGAAGATTTTCTGGGCATTCTTCTTCAGCGTGCTTCTGAGTTCCCTGAAGTCACCTAGCGTCTGTGAGATTTCTTGTGACTGTGTCATTGGTGTTGATATGAACCTTTACCAATGGATCCTTGCCCAGATTCAAAGACTCCAAGGCTAGAAGGGAATCCCAGTCATCTAGTCTAGCCTCCTGACTAGCACAGAACTTTTCAAAAATAACATGTTTTGGAACTAGAAACCATCTTCAGCATATGCTCAAATGCATTACTGAATTGAGACCAGAGATGTTAATCATCACCCCTTAAATTTAGTCTTCCACAATGTTCACACAAACATTTTTTCATAAGAATATTTGTAATAGGAGAAAGTACCACAGTTACTACTCAAGCACATCATCACAAATATATTCACACTGGAGAAAAAGTGAAAGTGAGTTGATTTTTGAGGAATCAGCCAGAAACTAGTCAATATGACTGAGCTGACCAATCAGGAGCTAGTCATGGTGAATAACTGGTGAGGAATCCAAAAGCTGAAATATGTTCACACCAAATGTCTGGATCATTTAAAACCATAAAAACCCAGTTCGTAGTTAACTTGTGAACAAAAATAGAGGGGATAAATAAATCAGATAAAATTGTTTGCTGAAAATGGTTCACCTACCTCTAAAAATAGATGTCCAAATAAAAACAAGCAACAGGTAAACATGGAACTCAGGCCTTTATAGGGTTACCCTATGCACTGACTTTAGCCCCAATAGTTGCATCCACAGAATCCACCTACAAGCTCAGTTACTCACAGACTTAAGAAATTTGTTAATGAATGGGGTTGGTCTATCTTTACAGCTTATGATCCTCTCATCCTCTGTGTCCTACAATTTACTTGTAAAATCAAGATTTGCAGTATAAAATCATGGAAAGTGAACAAAGAAGAAGTTCTTAATCATTTGATTTAAAAGAAATTTTAAAAGCTGAGTTTTGGAAAGGGCAGCATTTTACCAGCACTGGCAGAGCCATCAAACAATGTTATCAACAGCTGCCAACTAGACATCAATCAACAACTCTATGTCTTGTTTCCAGCAGCTATCAAGGAGTATGCCCAGGAGTTGGTTGGGGACTGGTTTTGTTCAATGCCTTCATTACGGACCTGGATGATGGGGGTGGACTGCACCCTCAACAATTTGCAGATGACAATAAGCTGGTGGAAAAGGTAGATATGATGGAGAGTAAGGATAGGTACAGAGTGACCTATACAATTTGGAGGATTGGGCCAAAGGAAATCTGATGATGTTCAACAAGGACAAATGCCAAGTCCTGCACTTGGGATGGAATAAGTCGATGCACTGCTACAGACTGGGCACCTACTGGCTAGGCAGAAGTTCTACAGAAAAGGACCTGGGGGTTACAAAGAACAAGAAGCTGGATACGAGTCAACAGTGCACCCTTCTTACCAAGAAGGTTAATGGCATACTGAACTACATTAGTCAGACCATTGCCAGCCAATCAAGGGAAGTGATTATTCTCCTCTGTTAGGTATTGGTGAGGTCACATTTGGAATATTGTGTCTGTTTTGGGAGGCACTACTACAGAAAGGATTTTGACAACTTGGAGAGAGTCCAGAGGAGGGCAATGAAAATGATTTGGGGACTGTGGTACAAGATTTATGAGAAAGGACTGAGGGAACTCTTGTTTATTCTGCATAACCTACCTGAAGAGGGGAGATGCAGGGAGGATGGACCTAGGCTGTTCTCAGTGGTGCCAGATACCAGAACAAGGAGAAATGATCTGAAGATGAAGTGGAGGAGGTCTACATTGGATAGTAGGAAAAACAATTTTACTAGCAAGGTGGTAAAGCACTGGAATGGGTTACCTAAGGAAGTGATGGAACTGCCACCCTCTGGGGCTTTTAGGGCCTGGCTTGACAAAGCCCTGGCTAAGATCATTTAGTTGGGGTTGGGTTAGATGACCTCCTGAGGTCCGTTGTAACCTTAATCTTCTATGATTCTATGAACCTATGATCTGTTAATTCTCTAGACAGAGCTATTAAAGAAACTCTTCATGAAGTCATTTCATATTATTTTCCAGGTCACCCAGGGCACAGGCACTATGGTGATGAGGGCAGAATAGAATTCAAGAGATATAGACAGATATGTCATATGTATCCTGGTGCAGCATTATGCTCACAGTTCTATGCACGTCAGTATCAGAAAGCTTTGACATACTGTGTGTGGATGGGAAAGAGCAACAAAATATGGTACGCAACTGGGAGGGGCTAATCTATAGCAAGAGATTAAAAAGTCATGAGATAGCTCTTTGGGGCCCCAGTTGTTGTGCTGTACTAATACAGAACAAAGAGAGGGCCCCAACCCTAAAGAGCTTATATCTAAGTAAAATAACTAAGCCTGTGATTTTCAAAGAAGCCCAAGTGAGATATCTAACTCTCATGGAAAGTCCCCTGTTCTCCTTTAAAACCACGCTGACTACAGAAAACAGAGTGACCTGATTTAAAGTTTTTGAGGAGGCACAGTGACCCCTAGCAAGTGTATGAAGGTTTCAAGCACTAAGGGTACATCTACACTGGAGACTTTGGTTGACTTAAGGAAGGTTAAGTCAACCTACAGACCCCTGTGGCCACACTGGGCTTTTATTAAGTCAAATTAAGCACTTTGTTAAATCAACTTAACACCACCTTTTAAGGTTAACTTAACATTTAAGTTGACCTTATTGAGTCAACTTAAGCCAATGTAGACAGGGAAAGCCCCCAAGTTGACCTCACTGGCCTCCAGGCACCCAGGAATTGTGTTGTGCTACCCACAATGCACCACTCCTCCATCAGCCTAGCACAGGCCAATGTGGACACAGGCAGTTGACAGGAGTTTTCAGTGTGGACTCTCTGACTGTTCACACACAGGCATTATTTCGATACAAGTTGTGTCGAAACAACTTGTATCGAAATAATGCCTTATTTCAAAATAACTTAATTCGAATTAACAATTTGTTAATTCGAATTAAGGAAAAAAGCTCAAAGCGAAATATCAGTTTCAGGCAACAGTTATTTTGAAACAAGTCACTGTTGTTTCGAAACATGTTCGGACAGCATTGTTTCGAAACAATCATTTCGAAACAACATTGTTTCATCCCCACATGGGGTTTAAGTTGTTTTGAAACAACACCATTGTTTCGAAACAATAGGTGCCATTGTTTCGAAACAACTGTGCGTTGTGTGAACAGGGTATTTCTTATTTCGAAACAACCTCTGTTTTTTTGAAATAAGAGTGCTGTGTGAACACAGCCTCTAAGTCTACTTAACAAGGTCAACTTTAAATTGACTTAAGGTCAACCTTATTAAGTTGGCATAACGGAGCCTCCAGTATAGACATACCCTAAGAGATTACCAAGGGATCAACGGGGGAAAAAACTAACAAAGAAAAATTAAGGGTTGCACATTTAAGCTGAAACATATCACGATATTACACTGATGAGATCTATTGACTTGTGGATTAGTGTCTGTAGGGAAATGGCAGAAGCCCCTCTTCCTAGTAATATAAAACTAAACACAAAGCACTGGAGAATATACTATGGGAAATAATACTGCACAATGAACTAATTGGCATAACTGTTTTTTTCTGCCTCCAGTTGCTCTGATTCTAGGATATGGAAGATATTTATTACCCTGTAACTAGATGGATTTGTGGACTGGATGAGAGCTATCTGGGTGTGCTTGAATCCAAACAAGAGAGTGATAATGTTGGTGGGTTAGAGGCAACAGACAGAAGAGTTGATAGAATTTATATTAGTGCCCCATATTAAGTGATAAAATAGCTATGCTACTTCAGGGTGCTATTAGTACCTGGGCTGCCCCAGTAACAGATATGACCACACACTCTTTTTCCTATCAGTGCCTGGCCAGATGAGTGTAGCCTGTCCTCTGTGATATAAAGCTTGCCACAATTACCCATGCCTTTGTTACTGTGAGATGAGATTACTGGGTAGTATGACTCATTCTACGTGGGCTACTTGTTGTGACTACAGACTGCAGAGCTGAGGCTAGAGCAGAATGATGCAGCTTTCGTATTAAATGGAGCTGCATCTTGGAAGCACTGTAGACTAGTGTTCCATGATCTGCACTGGCCTCTTTGTCAGGTGAATTCAAAGTAATAGTTTTAATCGACAAAGACCTAAATGTCTTGGCCTCTAGTCACTTGAGAAGGAGGTTCCTGGCTATATATTGTTGTAGTTGAGATCAGCAGAGACTTTTGAGCTCCCTTAAGATATATGAAAAGGAGTTGCTGGCAGGGACATTGTCTTTGAGGGGTCCTCAGTTTTGGACTTGGTTCCTAATTGATTTGCCAACGCCCAGCTTTTTTAATCTGCTGGTCATGTTGCAACAACCATTGACTTTCTCTTCTCTCCAAGGTTGTTGTGGAAGGCAAAGGCGTAGCTACGGGTGATTGTGGCTGAGTGGAAGCATGATCAAAAGCAGGGACTGGCCCAGGCCCAGCTGAGTAACTCACAGGCCAGGCCTGAAAATCAGCTCTGGCTATGTCCCTGCTGGAAGAGCTGGGCTGAGAGGGATATATTTGTAGAAATTGTTTGTTCTATGATTTTTAACTTATGGGTGAGCTGGTCAGGGTACAATGGGTGCACTTATTGCTATAGTTTAGAAAATGTAAGAAACAAATCTAACAAGACAAATTAACTGAATACAATACAATTTATTATTCACAACCTGGCTCCCACCCCACCCCCAGCTGAGGGCTGAGTTCTAATCATAGATGTGAGAAACATATGCACACTTGTTCAGTAACTGGTTCTGCAATGCATGCCCACATATCCAACATCGTGCTAGAGTCCTTTCATCTGCAGCATTTTGTCTACTGCCAAGGTTTGACATGTGGTATCCAGGAGACAAGCGTGGGAGAGAAGGGCGGATTAGTTTCTTCATCTCTTTTCTTAAACTGCCAATAGGATGCGTCCACCTCAGTTCGGTCCCTTCAACACCTCCCCCCACCAATCACCTTGTTTAAAAGAAGAGCCTTACTTTAGTGCCACTTCCCACTGTCTTTTGGATGTCAAAGAGATTACAGGGGGACAGACTGAGGAACATGCACAACCAAATAGTTTGCACATACCTAGATCTGTGTCTGGTGGTGAGACCAGAATTACTCCTGCTTTAAGTGAGCCAAAGTTTTCCAAAGAACTTAAGCTAGCAATTTAAACCAGTGCTTTAGATGCTAACCTGATAGATGCCTTAGACATGAAGGACAGAGAGAAGGGAAGGGAAAGAAATCTTTCAAATTATTATGATGTCCAGCTCTCTGGGTAGCTGGGATTCGAAGAATGACAGGTCAGTAGCTCCCTTCCTATTCATTTTCAAGTATAAGCAGTGCTGACAGATGCCATATCTGCACATGGGGAGACAATACACCAACTTTTCTACAGATGTTACTGGAACAATTAGTAACCTGGAGACCTCCAACCAGCTGGTGTGCAGCTGCCTAATAACAGTTATATGGCTCCCACCAGAGGAGAAGGGGAGCCCAGGAAGATCGAGTGAGATTAATTAAAAAAGAAAAACTTTGAATGTGATGCTCTTAACTTTCCTAGCTTTGCTGACCGGGCACACTCAATTATTTTAAGTAATGAAAGAAGAAAGAAAGTGATCGGGGGGCTAGAGTGGAGGTCCCTAGGAAAATGACACCATCTATATTGTGCAGATCTTTCATTACAATGGGGAACTTTGTGACATTTTGAATCCCACCTAACCCTGACATGTAGTGAAGGCTTCCAAAATTGGGAAGCAGTAGCAAATAGCCTAAATGGAAAGAGCCACTTTCATTACAAACACTTGAGGTAGGAACAAACCCAAAACTTCCAACCCCCTCAGATTTAGAAGGGGAAGGCAGGTTAGACTGAAAGCCTTAGATCCAAATGTAACCATACACAGATTTGATCAAACCTGGAAGAGGAAGTTCAAAACTAAATGTGGCAAGACCAGTTCCCATGAGATTTCAGATGACTGGAAAAAATATGGCACCCAAAAGCCCATGTGATGAGCACAGTAGACCTAGGGAGAAAGCAGAGAAAAGGAAAGGGGGGCAGTTGTACAAGGTCACCTACTCTGAAGAGAGATCTGCTACTAAGAGCTGTAGTCTCATAAACATTGCTTGTGAGATTTCAGCAAAATGAAATCCATTTCCAAACATCGACCTTATTTCAGCCTTGAAACTGAAAACCAACCTATGCCTACTCCAGATCAGAACATTCCCCTCACAACACCAAAATTACTGAAGCTGGGCTGATACAAATAAGAAAATATTTCTGTGTTTAGGAAACATTGGGTTCTTGTTGATAGCCCACACAGAGGTGTTTTGTGCCAGTAGGACAGGCAAGTCTCTAGGAACTTAGAGGCAGGAAAGATCAAGGAGCAGAGAGGAACAAGGGAGGTTTCAACAAGTTAAGTGCTTTATTACTGAATGGGTACTCTGAAGTGATGCTGCATACTACTTCCAGTTATAATGAAACATATAATTAACTCTTTCAATGCCTTAAAACATGGGTGTTGGAGAGAAGAGAGAGGGTGGGTGGCTGCAGCAAAGAGATGATGGGATGGGAATTCTAGGTAGATCTAGTCCTGTCTACATTTAACTTCTCCATGCCAGGAATGTTCCTCTTCCCCATCTTGTGATGGAGGTTGCTCTGCTTGCTGTTGCCACCAAGTACTGTTCCTTGCTTCAATCCAAGCAGCAGCAGCAAGCAACTCTCACTGAGGCTTGGAAGAACTAGTATTGACTGCAAAGGAACCTTGTTGTGCTCAAAAGCTGGCTACTGTAGGAAGTAAAGGGGAATGGGACCTCTTCTGGATAGTCTGAGATTGGTTGGGAGAGGAATGGGGAAACAGAAGAGGTAACTTTGGAGACAGAATGCTTAAGGAGGAAGATTGGAATGGGGAGTCAGGATGCTGACAGGAACCAAAAAAGAGGAGCAAACTAATGGGAGCTGAGTTTCCTTTGCTTTCATCGTTTTAGTTAAAATGGTACTGGTGAACATGCTCGCCTTTGAAATTCTAGGCTTTGGAAGTTAATTCAACTCCGTTGAGCTTGGAGCTGGCGTCAGGTTGAGATTTTTGCAGTATTTCAGACTCCAAACATTCCAAGATCATATGTCAGTCCACAAAAATCATGATTTCAAATTATAAATGGAAGGTTCTTTTTCTGTGTTCTCCGGTTTTGGTGATATTAAAGTCAGTTTTTACCCCACCCATATTGGCTGACACTTCCTCGATACCAGGCCATTGTCCCTCTTTTCCATTTTGCCCCTATCTATTCCAGCCCCTCTTGCCTGCACACAACTCACTTCCTGTCACATTCTTTAAAGTAAAGACTGACTCAGAGGCATGAGGTTAAAGAAATAGTTATTTGTATGAAAAAAAGAATCTCATAGCATCTGGTACCTCCTATTATTTTTCTTTCTGAGCAAGAAGTTGTGGGGGGGGGAGGTTGGGGATTCTTAGTATAAACACAAAACAAAGACAAAAAGAATAAAAATGAAAGACTGTTCCCTGGGTGTTTCCAAAACTTTGAAAACATTAGATTCCTGAGAGCCAAATTCTCATCTGTTGTAACTCAGAAAAGTTCAGTGTCAGTTAACACTAGCTCAGCATCTGACCCAAGTCTCATAAAAAAGTGTAAACAGAATTTCCAAAGATGGCACCAATGCAGGGATGTGACTACAAATTTTACAATGCACATTGTCAAGTTCACTGCAGCCCAGACCCTTGTCTCACCCCCTGTCCTCACCCCCCCTCCTTTTCCTCTGTTCCTGAAGTAAGCACCTTCTCTCACATTCAGGGATATGAAGAAAATTCTGTTGTCTCCCCCCCCCCCTCCGATTCCTGTCACAGGCAATTTCTGCTTCTGTCAAGAAGCATGGGATGCAAAGGAATCCATGAAATGTGATTCTAGAGAATCTCAAGGGAGAAAGAGATGAGGGAATACAGCCAATGCAGAATGATCAGTGTATATCTGGGTACTGAATATTTGATGAGGCTGCCTGTTCAAAGGAAGAACCAGCTTTGCTTAGTTCATCCCATAAAAATCCTTTTAATAGGGACCAGATCATTTGTGCTGAGATCCTCAGTCTGTGATAATGTACCATCAGAAGGAAATCTACAATTTCTCTCCCTCACTCTCACACACAAACACACTGCCCTTCCCACTACAATATTTGTCTGGCATCTTTCTGGAATATTTCTAGCAAAGATAATATAAAGCAGCTAACAAATATTAAAGCATCCTTTCTTGTATCTCTGTAAAAAACAAAACATGTTCATTTTATAATCATTCTTGAAAGAAAGATTGCATCATTCATTAACATATTCATTGTTGATCTCCCACATCCTCTGCCATTCTACTAAAATAAAACAAACAAGGAATCTTGTGGTGCTTTTAAAGACTAACAAATTTATTTATCATATGAGCTTTTGTGGGAGAAAATCCCACTTCATCAGACACTAGTGGGATTTTCTCCCGAGAAAAATCATGAGATAAATAAATTTCTTAATCTTTAAAAGTGCCACCAGAGTCCTTGCTTATTTTGCTGAACGTGACTGACACAGCTGCCCCTTTGGGACTTATGAAAATAAAGTAACAATAACAATAATAATAATAATAATAATAATAATAAACACTAATAGCCCCTAGCTCTTATATAGCACTTTTCATCAGTAGATCTCTGTACCCCACAGTCTTTAATAGCTGTATCCCCAACATACCTGTGTGGTAGGGAGGTATTACACCTATTTTACACACAGGGAACTGAGACAAAGGCTCAGATTTTCAAAGGTATTTAGGCATTGCTACATTCAGCTTTGTAACACCTAACTAATTAGCTGTCTAAATCACATTTTCAAAAGCAGTTTATCTCTTAGAAGCCAAACTCCCATTAGCAACTGCTGGTATTTAGGCTTCTCAGTGCCTAGTGTCTTCTGAAAAGGATTATTTGGTTCCTAAATCAGGCAGCCTTTGCAGCACCAAGAATAGACCAACACCTAAATACCTTTACAAATCCAGGGCAGAGAAACAAAGGCTGTGTTCACACAGCCTCCTTATTTCGAAACAACAGAGGTTGTTTCGAAATAAGGTTTCAGCTGTTCACACGACGCATGGTTGTTTCGGAACAACGGAAGCCGTTGTTCCGAAACAACCACG
>ML682058.1:4765464-4833436 GCA_007922195.1 Podocnemis expansa
CGCTGAACCCCGCCAGTGCCTGCAGCCCGGGTGTGCAGGCACCGGGGGGGAGCAGTGCTGGGCAGACCTGAACCCCGCCGGTGCCTGCAGCCCCCTGCGGAAGTGAAATAGCAAGTTCACAGTATGAACCTGCTATTTCGTTTCCCGCCTTTTCCCTTATTTCGAATTAACATTTTGTTAATTCAAAATAAGTTGTTTCAAAATAAGCGTTATTTCGATATACAGTTGTTGCAAAACAACCATATCGAAATAACCGGCTCTGTGAGAACACAGACAAAGTGACTGGATCCAGTTCACAAAGGAGGTCTGTAGTGGAGCAGGAACTGAACCCTGTCCTTGAATCCTTGGCTACTGCCATAATCATTGGATTACCATTCCTCTCACAATGAATAAATGTAAGAACGCCTCAGGTGTACTACTCAGGAAATCAGATGTATTCTAGCTGGGTATGATGGCTGTCTCCCTGGGCCCATCTGGAATGCCTGTCACCACACTATGTACATTCAGCAAGTTAATAACAACAGTTTTCCTTCTTCATTTTCCTTCTTCACCAAATGTAAGGTGTAGATAACTTTGTCAAAAGTGTTAAGGAAAAACACCCATGATACTTCAGAATATTTCAAGTGTAACAAACTTACAACATTCATATCAGGGATATATTTAAAGAAAACTTTTTGTTACTGGATTCATTTGTGTCTGTTTGTTTCCCTCAATGAGTCTTGCTGTCACGAGATGAAATGAAGCTGTTTTCACCTCTCCACCATTTTTATGTTCTCTCTATCTTGCAATTCCAGTGTGCATACAATATTTTTGGGACTGCAATAGAAACATTCTTGCATGTAGCACTCTCTTGAGGCAAGGATCTACTCTGAAAGGACCCTTTAAAAGTAGGTTTGCCTTCTCCACCAACAGCTCTGTTCCTTACAGGTGTTCAGTCATAGCTTACTTCAGTGTCAGAAAAAGTGTTCCCTCCTATCAACACTAGAGAGCAAATCCAGCTATGGGAGAGGAAGTTGGATTCGCTTCTGATTCCTGCATCATCAGCAGAATGACTAAGACCCAATTGCAGGGCCAAATTCTACCCTGTGTCAGGCCTGTACCATCCCACTGAAGATAATGGGTTTTCAGAGGTGACTGAATGCAGAATTTTAAGTTAATAAGTTTATACAAGGCATAGTTTGGGTTGCAGGATTTTTTTATTAATAGTGGTGATGTAGGGCATTGGCATCTAGAAAAAGCCAGCTTTTGGCTGGTGATTTGAGCAGATTTGATGTAGATGTCAGCTGTAAGCCCCAAAAGGGCTACCACAGCCCTGGGATGCATAAACAGAGGAATTTCAAGAGGTTACATTACCTTACTATTTCCACTGATGTGATTACTGTTGGAACACCATGTCCGGTTCCGAAGTCTGCAATTCAAGAAGGATGTTGATAATTTGGAGTGGGTTCAGAGAAGAACCGTGCAAATGGTTAAAAATTTGAAAGCATGCCTTATAGCAATAAACTAAATAGACTGAGTTGCTAGAGTCCTACAATAATGGGCTTTTCAATCTAGTAGAGAAAGGTATAAGATGATTGAATGGCTGGCTGTTGAAACCAGACATTCATACTTGAGATAAAGTGTAAATTCTTAACAATGAGAATAATTTACCATTGAAACAATATAGCAAAGGTTGTGGTGAATACCACATCAAAGGCAATTCTTTAATCAAGATTATATGTTGTTCCAGTGTAACTACCATGGAGACTACCTGGGCTCCTGGGGCTGGCTATCGGTGCTGTAGCTCAGGGAGGGGGCATCAAGGCAGACTAAGATTCTGTTGAGCAACCAAAAGTGATTGAGCTGCCCTCCCACCCCACCCCAGAGAGCTCAGGAAAAGGGCAAAACTGGCTATGTGAGAGCTGGTGAACCCAGGCCTGGATGCAGGGTTTCCTGGAGAGCTGGCCTCTGGGGACTCAAAAGCAAACTCCCACAACCTGAGTCCTTTCAGCTCCAAGGTGGTTCCCAGCTTGTAGAGCATTTCTGGAAAACAACAGAGCATTGTTGTAGAATGTTGTTGCCACCCAGCAGGCTGGATTACCCCTCAGGTCCCTAGGTGGAGGAAGTCACCAAATGGTAGCTCAGTTCTGGCTACTAGGACAGGGGACTGCTGTGAATATGCTGGGACACTGGGGTGAGAGACTGAAGTTTGGATGTCTGGCATAGTTTTGTCATCTGCACCTTGAGCACTGCACCCATTGCTGTTGAGGGTAAATTCTAGGACCAGAAGCAGCCTGATGCCTGAGGACTGAATCAAGGAGAATAGGCAGAGCTGTGTGAGTGTGCCCAAGAATGGAACAGCAGGAAATGCTGCAGATGGGGGACTAAGGTGCCTAGAGATAGTGCTGTGGGGCAACCAGTCAAGCTACCCTGCTTTAGCCAGTGCTGTCAGCCTCCAGCTTCCAGGAGCAACTAGAACCAAAGCCGTAACTAAAGAAGCTGGCGTCCCTTACAATAGCTAGCACCTGGAGCGATTTGCAGGGAACATGCCCTTTAATGGAACAGCTCAGTGGAGCTGCTCTGACACACCTGGAGCAAAGTCCCACTCACTTCTCCATAGTTAATGGCTCTAACTAGAACACTGAGAAACTTTTTTTTTAAAAAAAAGCCATTTTAAGAAATACATTTCTAAATGACTTTTCCCGTCTCTTATCTTCACCATTTGGTACTTTCTGCTTTGCAGTCTGTACCTCGGACTTAACAAACATGTCACCCTAGTGGGTGATACTATTTATCTAGTCAATATCAGCAGTATGGTAGTTAGAGTAATCAAAACATTTTATGGTATCCAGGCTTCTCCAGTAAAACACCATGCCTTGATATATGGAGGCTGTTGGCAGAAAAGAGACACACAGCTGCCTGATCTTGAAATGGAGCTGAAGGAAAAGGATGTGAATAGTGTAGAGAAATGATTGTAGAAGGTTAAGATTTTAGAGACACTCCATAACCGTGGATGTTACTAAAGTTCTTCTTTGAGTGCTGCTCGCATACATTCAGTTACAGGTTTCTATGTGCTGCAGCACATGGTAATCTGGAAAGCCTTTTAGCCCTAACCTGTCAGGTCAGGGTTAGCGGACAATGCCCTGTCTGCACCGCGACTGCATCTATATATGTGACCCTGACTCTGACCCTCCCAGTTCCTTCTTTCTGCCCTCACCGACAGTACTGGAACAGCCCATCCTTGCGTTTAAGCAAGTGCCTCTCTCTTTATCTAGGTTTGTTATTTTTGCGCAATTAAGTATGCTGGGATTTAAACCCTGTGAGGCTTGCTGCAAAGCATTCCCAATTGATGACCCCCACGACAAACGCCTCTTGCGTCTGGGTGATTCGCACCTTGCAGAAAAATGTCCCATATACAAATCCTTCAAAAGAAGAACTTGCAAGGCTCCGGAACCTCATCCAGGATCAGGCGGAGCTACTGGCTCTAGGTCCGCTCACCAAGCCTAAGGACTCGCCAGTACCACATGCCAGATCGGCACTGGAGAAGACTCAGCGCCGCTCTCTAGCTATTACTAAAAAGTCGTGATCAGCCTCTGACTTGACACTGCCTCGGTGCCACACCACTTCTTCACCATTCACCCAGCCTCAGGGAAGGGAGTTAGTATCCATCCCCTCAATACTGGAGGCATTCATGCTGGTGAAGATACTATCTGATCTGACACCCCCAGCACCGTATGGAGCAGTGCAGTCCAGAGGTAAACCAGCCCTTGCAGCTAAAGAATGGTCCTCCACAGTAGGGGCATCACCGATCCTGGCACTATCAACAGCTTCACCAGTACTGGAGGAAACCACTGCTGCCCCTGGGCTGGAAGGGGTTTTGATAAATGGTTACACCCGTCTCCCATGATGGCACGTGAACCTTCGGTATCATGCTCACAGGAATCACAAAGGGCAAGATCATCCTCGAGTTCCTCAGCACCATCTGATGATGAGCCACAGCACCATAGATCCACATCATACCTGGTACCAGCTCCTGCCAGAGAAGAACCTGAGGGAAAGCAGCACCAAAAACAATCCCTGACTCCTCACCGCCGAAGTGCCTCGCCTCTTGGCACCAGAGAGCATCCAGCGATGAGACCATCCCCTCCGCTGACCCAATCAGCACTGGAGGAGAAACAGAGTAGACCCCAGAGTGCCTCTCAGAGTTAGGGCAGCTCTCGGAAAGCAGGTGGTCGCACCAGGGCTTACCGTGCTTCCACCCCACGATCCTTCAGGAAGGGACCAACAATCGAGAATGAGCTGGCGTTCTCATGACCGTTGGCACTGTCATCTTCTCAAACTCCTGGTTTATTGGGTGACTTGGACAATGAACCCAACTCTGGCACTGCACAGCACCGCAAATCATGAACTCCCTCTTATTCATCGCTAGATGAAAATACTTACTAAAGGCCCTTGGCGTACAGGGATGACCCTTGTGCTCAACAGGACCTCCTTAGGCTCATGGCAGTGAATTTGAACCTAGACCTGGGGATTGTCCAGGAGCAGTCCAATCCGCTCTCCCACCTGCTAAAATCTCAGTCCCTCTACATGAAGGGGTATACTCCATTGTAAAGGCGCAGTGGCAAAACCCGTCCTCTATTTCTCCAGTGTCCAAGGTTGTGGACTGGAGATACCATGGCCCTGTGGCTAAATTCTCCTTCTTTTTTAACCACCCTACCCCTGAGTTGCTGGTGGTAGATGCAGTCAATCATAGGGGGAGAGAGGGCCAGCCTAGCTCTACTCCCAAGAATAAGGAGGCAAAGAAACTTGACTTCTTCAGCTGGAAGGTTTACTCCACCTCAGCCCTCCATGTACACATAGCAAACCACCACACACTTATGGGAAGGTATGCCTTCAACAGCTTCAGCCCCCTAAAGAGATTTCAGGATGTAATTCCTAGGGAACATGTCAGAGATTTGGAGACATTGGTTGAGGAAGGGGTTCTAGTTGCCTGCAACATGCTAATGGTGTTGTGGATGCATCCGACACTGCTTCTCATAACATGGCTTCTGCAGTATCTATGCACTGAGCAGCCTGGTTACAGGGCTCTGGTTTGTCTCAACAGATGCAGTAACCATTCAGGACCTTCCTTTTGAGGGTCCAACCCTGTTTGCTGAACCAACGGACTCTAGGCTGCATGGGATGAAGGATTCTAGGGCCACTCTAAAGTCCCTGGTCATGTATGTGCCACCAGAAACCAGGCACCCCTTCAGACCCCAGTTGCCTCAACAGCAACCTCAGAAGTCTCAGCAACAGAACTATACACAAGGGTCCATCAAAGGCCCTATCAACAGTTGCAGCACCCATATGGAGCCCTGGAGAAGGAAAGGAACCATTCGGGTAAGGGCTCAAAGCCCCAATCCTTGGCCCAAACTTCCCACCAAGGAAACAGCAGCTCCTGGTCAGCTGGTCAAAAACAGCATTTTTGACAACCAGACAAAGGACCCCTGCCCCTCCATTCATCCCCCATAGTTCCATGCTCGACTGGCCCACTTTCTACCTCAGTGGGCCAGAATCACAACTGACCATTGGATATGGAACACGATATCCAAAGGTTACTCAATCCAGTTCAAAACTATACCCCAAGACAGGAATCTGCCCTCTCGTCTGCATCTTGGGAACCCAGAACTAGACTTTATGTTACAAAAAGAATGCAAAAAACTGCTCTTCATAGGGGCCATAGAAAAGGTCCCAGAAGGTCAGCAGGGAAAGAGATTCAACTCCAGATACTTCCTAGTTCCCAAGCCAAATGGTGACCTGAGACCCATTCTGTACCTCAGGGCGCTAAACAAGCATCTAAGGAAACAAGGACCAGTTACGCCACATAAATGTAAAGGAGCTCTGAGCCATTCATCTAGCATGCAACGTTTTTCTGGATCTGGTGAAAGGGAAGACAGTCCAAGTTCTTACAGACAACACAGCAGCCATGTTGTACATGAACCGACAAGGGGGAGTCTGCTCGCCAGCTCTCTGCACGGAAGCCACCAATCTGTGGGAACTTGCTCTGACTCACAACTTCACTCCAATAGCAGCCCACCTGCCAGGCACAGAAAACGATGCAGCAGACTGGCTGAGCAGAACCTTTTGGTTGCATTACAAATGGTCACTGCATGAAGACGTGCTGTCCCACATAGTCAGCCAATGGGGCCCACCACAAATAGACCTGTTTGCTACTTGCCAGAACCAGAAGTGTCAACTCTTTTGTTTGCTCAGGGTCAAGAGAAGGGCTCAATCTCAGACACCTCCCTAATCCCATGGGGGCCCTACTGATGTACACCTTCCCCCAATTCCTCTGATTCACAAGGTACTTCTGAAAATAAAATGGGACAGAGTGGATGTGATCCTGATAGCTCCAGACTGTCCCAGACAACACTGGTTCTCAATTCTGGGGGATTTGTCAATAGATACTCCGATTCACCTTCTGCTCAGGGGGGACTTAATGAGGCAGAACTCAAGCTTGCTACAGCACCCAAACCTGAGATTGCTTCACCTAACCACTTGGTGACCGCATAGTTAAATGACTCTGAGAGACTTTGCTCTGACAGAGTGAGGGAAATTCTGGTGGGTAGCAGAAAGCCCTCTACCAGGGCTACCTACTCAGCTAAGGGGAAACGCTTCTCCCTTTGGGCCAGGAATAAGGGGCTGGTACCAAAGTCAGCCCCATCCATTTAATTCTGGACTACCTCTTAACCCTTAAGGATAAGGGCCTATCGATTTCCTCTCTACAGGTCCACCTAGTGGCAATATAATAGCAGTGTGGAAGGGTTCCCAGTCTTTTCCCACTCAACAACCACACAATTCCTGAAGGGTATTGATAGGATATACCCACAACCTAGAGCTCCCACTCCTCAATGGGATTTCAACCTGGTGCTCTAATGTCTCACTGAGGCCCCATATGAGCCCTTGGCCTGTTGCACCGTCCTACTGCTATTGTGAAAGGTAGTTTTTCTGGTGGCAATAACTTCAGCGAGGCAGGCTAAGAGCCCTCTACTCAGAATGACCATATACAAGGTGCTTTGGAGACAAGGTGCTTTTATGTCTGCAACCTACCTTTCTCCCAAAGGAAGGCTCACCGTTCCACCTGAACCAGGACATTTGTCTATCGGTGTTCTTCCCAGAGTCAGGTTACTGAGAACCAGAGAAGGTGGCACACACTGAACATCAGACGAGCACTTTGAAGGTATATCAAGCGTACGTCCTCATTCCATAAGTCCTCCCAACTCTTTATCAACATTGCAGAGAGGGAGAGAGGACAACCAGTAACAACACAGTACATTTCCAAATAGATAGTGAACTGTATTAAAGACCGCTACAAGAGGTCTGGTACACCCCTCCTGGACAAGGTCTGGGCCCACTCAACCAGAGCCCAGGTTTCTTCTATGGCCTTCTGGGTGCAGATCCTGATCCAGGAGATCTACAGGGTAGCCATGTGGTCGTCAGTGCATACTTTCACGATGCACTACACTATCGCCCAACAAGTGAGAGAGGACCCTTTGTTGGGCAGAGCTGTACTCAATGGGGGTAAGCTGTAACTCTGCCCACCACCCTGGGTATGGATAGCAGTCACCTGTAATGGAATGAAGTGAGCAGCGCTCAAAGAAGAATGGTGGGTTACCGATGTAACCGTCTTTCTTTGAGATGGGTGGCTCACATACAATTAGATGCCCCCCACTGTCCCCGCTATCAGAGTTGGCGAAAAGAAGGGACTGGGAGGGTCAGGGTCAGGGTCACATATATAGCCACGGTCGTGGCACAGAGAAGCGTTGGCTGCTGACTCTGACCTGACAGGCTAGGGCTAAAGGGCTTTCTGGATTACCGTGTGCTGTAGCACATAGACACCTATAACTCAATGTATGTGAGTGGCCCATCTCGAAGGAGGACGGTAACATCGGTAACCCACTCTTCTATTCCTCACTTATTCAATAGTTCCCAAAGGGGCAGCCCTGTTAGTCTAGCTCAGTAAAACAAACAAGAAATCCTGTGGCACTTAAAGAGTCAATTTGTTAATCTTTAAGTGCCACAGAACTCCTTGTTTGTTTTTTATTAAATAGTGTGGTCTTTAATGAACCTTCAAGATCATTACAAAGAGATTAAAAAGAGCTCTAATAAACAGATCTGATTATATCTATGCAGAGAGAGAGCCTGGTTTAGCTTTATCAAGGACTTCTAATGCTGCATCTGAAACCCTATTGTCACTGAGTAAAAACAGGCCTGATATTCTAACCAATGAAATCCCCATTTTGTGTGTAATGGTTTCATATTAAAAGCACATTATTTGTGCCTCACAGGTGTCTGATTGTCCCCGCTCCCTTTCATTTCCAGATGGATTCACAGTACTGCTAGGTGCATATTGCCCAGCCTAGCCAGGGAGTGTAGGAGGCAAGATAGCACTTAAATAATCTCATTGACAAGCACTTCTAGGTCTAGGTGGAGTCCCATTACATGAAAGGCAGAGTGATGGTACATGGAATAGCTTATGGGCTACAGAAATCTTTCCCTTCTAGGGGGCAGGTGTGTTGGAATCAGAAGATAATTTATTATACTTTACTGTCACAATCACAGGCAAACAAAGCCATTAATTAAAAATAGCCAGCATGTCCAGCCATTCTGCTGTGTGGCAACACAACTGCTGTGAAAGAAAAGGTGCTGCCTAGAGTAGCTCATGACCATGAATGTCAGCTTTGGGGCAGACTATCAAAAAGCAGGGCAGAGTCCCCCTCCCTCCTCTCATTAGTTCCGTCTTCTATAATTAGATTTCACCAGCTTGGTAAAAAGCTGTAAAATCCTAAAGGAACATGCAATACCATGTGCCACATCACAAAGGCCCAGCATGGCAATCAGGGACCATGCTCTGTGGGACAGAAGCCTCTACTGCTGGGTGAGTGCTAGGCAGGTTCGCACTCCATTCACGTGTGAAATTTCATGCCAGACGCCTCTTTCTGTCACTCTGACAATGTACCACACATACACCAAAAGGCCACCGTCTCTGGGCTCTGCCACTGTTCCTAACACCAACAATTCATTTATCTGGTTTGAATCTGTAGTGAATTAGGCATCCCCAAGCAATGTAACTTATGCCAGTTTAAACACTGAGACAGACGGTGCTATGTTGGTGGGAGAACCTCTTCTGCCAACATAGCAACCGTAACTCAAAGAGACTGGAGTTATTAAAACCAAGGGAAAGCTCTCTCTCGTGGCAGCTTAAGAGGGTTACATTTGAGAATTTACAGCAGTGCAGCTGCACCATTGTAAGCTCTCTAGGATAACCTTAGCCTCAGTGGATGGATCCAGAGTGCCTTTCCCTATACTTTGTAAAACCAAAATGTCTTTTGACTTTATTCACAGGTAGGGCAATCAGCTGCCTGCAATCACTTCAGTCATTTGTAACTGGTTTTCCATTCACTGTTCTGGGATGTCGAGAGTAGACACATTTGCTTTACCTTATTGGGTGAGAAGCATCTCTTGCTTGAATGGGCCACCACTAAAACACTGCCCTGATGATTAATTTTTACTCCAAGACCATAAAGCATACTTTCTACACAAATGTATTATTTCTGAAATATTATCCATACATACATCTCACAGTGATTGAGTCTTGACAAGTTATGATCTTTCAAGTACATACCTTAAATGTTGTTCTACAGATACATATCCAGTAAGACATGTTTGATAGAGTGATTTTGTCAGCTTTGCAGCAAGAGATGTATTCAAAGAACAGGAATTCTTTACAAACAAATCACAGCCATATCCCCCTGTAAAGCCCAAATATAGTCTAGATAATCTAGGTGTATAAACCATTTGTTTTATCCCAAAGAAAATACATTAGTTTTGCACATGTATAATGAAATACATTGGCATGTGAAAATTCCCAGAGAGGTAGCTGTGTTAGTCTGTGTACCATTGCATCTGATGAAGTGGGTTGGAACCCACAAAAGTTTATGCCCAAAGAAGTCTGTTAGTCCTTAAGGTGCCACAGGACTCTCATTTTTATTGGTAGGTGAATTGTTTGGTTATTTTTCATATATCGTACCTAAGGGACTTTGTCTAATGTGATAAGTAAATGTGAATTGTGAACTATGTTATGACCTATATAATTCAAGGTTTATAGACTCGCACACTTGAAGTTAAGCACTTGCTTCAGTATTTTGCTGGATTGTGACCACAGAGCTCAGCTTCTCATAAGATCAAACTGTGTATGTATCCTCCAGGCCTGATGAACATATTTGGTTTTCTACGGATATAAATGAAACCAAAAGATTTGTTTGGGAATAATGGTTTAGGTGACTATATCAGGCAGCAACCTGATCTAACAGCCAAAAAAACCAATGAAGTCATAGAGGTAACTCATTAGCAAGTTTTCCTCTGCATTGTGTTACATGGGGAATAATCCACAAATGTTTAGTATAGCACAACTTTGTTGTCCCAGATCATTGAAGAAAGAAGGTAGAAATACATTTTTAGGCCTTTAGCTACGTGTTGGATTCTAGAGGCCAGTCACTGGATATGCTGTCAGTAGCTGAGCCCTCAACTTCCGCATTCTAGCAGTTTATAGGATATGGTTACTGGAACAAGTGAACTAGTCACAGTGGAAAAAATAAATGGCATTGACAAGTTTAAGCTGTTTCTCTGTTGGTGAATTATCAGCCTACTTTGAGATGTTTGTTATTCAAAGTGATTCCACAATGCTTTCTGCAAAATTATTCCTTCCTGTGGGCTGTGCAAATTATTCACTCTATCCTTTTGCTCACATGTGTGGACTATTACTAATCCATTACTCAAGCTATGTGACAGATCATCCATATCATGTGGTATTCTTTCTGATCTCCAACTGGCTGACAATTTTTTTTTATAAAAAGGGAGGCTTGAATATATCATTTATAGGGCAAACATTCACCCGAACAGCCAAGTGCATGTTTTTGAATCACATTTTGCTCAAACATGCATAGGTTTAAGACTCAAGGAGAATCTATCTATCTAAATTTGTGCTAGACTAAAGTCTCACTTCCAGAAAGGAAATGTCTAAAAATAAAGACAGAGATGGAGAATTCATCACTTCAGTTGCTAGTTTGTTCTAGTTGTTGCTAGTGGTTAATCACCTGCACTAATTTCTAATTTGAATTAGTCAGTCCTCAGCTTTCAGTGACTGGGTCTTATTGTGCCATTCTCTGCTCAAAGAAAAAGTCCTTTAGCATCCAGGATTTTCTCCCTGTGAAGGTACTTATATTCTGTAATAAATCATATCTCAGTCTCTTTTTTTTTTTTGATAAGATAAAGAGACTGAGTTCTTCAGGTCTGACTGGAAAGCATTTTCTCCTGTCCTCAAATTGTTGTGGCTCTTTTTTCTGCAGTCCACCCCCTCGAATTTTCCAACATCCATTTAAAAAATACAGACACCAGAACTATCCAGAGTATCCTAGAAGCAGTCCCACGCATACAGAGGAGAAATAATGCCCCTACTCATACTGTCTCCTCCCCTGTTTTAAAATCCAGGCTCACATTAACCCTTTTTGCCACAGCATCATAGTAGGAGCGCATGTCAACTTGTTCATCCACTATGACCCTAAATCCCTTTCAGAGACCTCCTCCCCAGTACACAGTCTCCCATTCTGTACATAGTCTGTATTCCTTGTTCCTTGATGTAATACTTAGCATTTGGCTGTATTGAAACACATGGTTTGAATTGGCTTAGGTTACCAAACAATATAGATTGCTCTGTTATGACTGTCCTGTCATGACTTCCTTGTCACGGTATTCTTATGCACAAATTAAAGTAGTATGGGTTGGATGAATATACTATAAGATAGATGGAAAGCTGACTAGATCCTCAGTCTCAACATCAATGGCTTCATGTCTAGTTTGCAACCAACAAGTAGAATGCCCCAGATTTCAGTGCTGGGATTGATTTCATTTGACATCTTCATTAATGATCCAGCTGATGGGGTGGATTCCACCCTCATCAAATTTGCAAGTGATACTGAAATGGAGAGAGTTGTAGAGAGTGGAGGGTGGGGGGCTGGGATACAGAATGACTTACAAAAATAGGGGGATTGGGCCAAAAGAAATCTGATAAGGTTCAACATGGACAAGTGAGAGTCATGCAGTTAGGACAGAAGAATCCCTGCACTGCTACAGTCTGAGGATCAACTGGATAAGCAGCGGTGTTGCAGAAAAGAACCTCAGGGTTACAGTGGACAAGATGCTGGATAAAAGTCAACAGTGTGTCCTTATTGCCAAGAAGTCTAATGGCAGATTAGGCTGCATTAGTACGTTTCCAAAGGGATAGCCGTGTTAGTCTAGTCCAGTAAAAAAACAACAAGCAGTTGTGTGGCACTTTAAGACTAACAGATTTATTTTTTGCATGAGCTTTCATGGGAGAAGATCCCACTTCCTCAGATGCTTTGAAGATGGGTGATCTTCGAAGCATCTGAGGAAGTGGGATCTTCTCCCACGAAAGCTCATGCAAAAAATAAATCTGTTAGTCTTAAAGTGCCACACAACTGCTTGTTGTTTTTTTGCATTAGTACGAGCATTGTCAGTGGATTGAAAGAAGTGATTATTCCCCTCTATTCAGCACCAGTGAGATCTCATTTGGAGTACTGTGTTCAGTTTTGGAGCCCTCCACTAAAGAAAAGATGTGGACAAATTGGAACAAGTCCAGCTGAGGGCAATATTCATTAGGAGTGTGGAGAACATGACTAATGAAGAGGAGCTGAGGGAACCAGGCTTGTTTAGTCTGCAGACAAGAAGAATGATGGGAGGATTTGAAAGAAGCCTTTAGCTGCCTGAATGGGGTTCCAGGGAGGATGGAACTGAACTATTTCAGTGGTAGTAGATGCCAGAACTAGGAGTAATGGTCTCAAGTTGCAGAAGGCAAGGTCTTGTTTGGATATTAGTAAAACCTTTTTCACTAGGGCTATGTCCACACACAAGTGCTTGTTTCGAAACAAGCCGTTTTGAAATAACGCTTTATTTCTAAATGAGTTATTTCGAAATAACAAAAAGTTATTTCGAAATAAGGAAAAAAGCGGGAATCAAAATAGCATGTCCACACTGTGGGCTTGCTATTTTGCTTCTGGGCCAGGGCACTGTGGGAGATGTGGCAACATGGCCACCTCCCTGGGCCATGTCGGTGGCCATGTTGCTAGCCAATCCCATAAAAGCTGGACCCGACCTCACTTCCCTGTCCACTCAGGCTAGCAGCACGCTGTAAGCGATGGACTTCGCCCGGTTGCCTAGACAGCGCCGTGCGACATCCAGCGACTCTGACCACCTGCAGAATGTCCTGCTCATGTGGGACACTGTGCTTGCGGAGCCAGATGGTGCCCAGCCTCTGTCCAAGGTTTACATCCACCTCCTGTGCAAGGCAGAGCTACTGCCCCTGCCCCCCTCTGTGCGTTGCCAGGTCTGGGCATGGGAGACCAGCCCATACTGGTGGGAGCGGGTCGTGCTGCGCACCTGGGGGGGATGACGACTAGAGGCAGAACTTCCGCATGACCAGGGCTAGCTTCACCCTCCTGGTCACGGAACTCGCCCTGCAGCTGCGCCGCAGGGACACCCCCATGAGGCCTGCCATCCCCGTGGACAAAAGAGTGGCCATCGCCCTCTGGAAGATGGCCACTCCGGAGTCTCACAGGTCAGTGGCGCACCTGTTCGGCATCAGGAGGTCCACCACTGGCAACATCCTCGTCGAGGTCACCAGGGTCATCAACCAAGTCCTGCTGTGATGCCTGGTGAGACAAGGGGAGCTGCAGGACACCATCCCAGTCATGGCCACCCTTGGCTTCCCCAACTGTGTGGGGATCCTCGATGCGACGCACATCCCCGTGCAAGCCCCGGAGCACAGGGCCGCCAAGTACTGAAATAGGAAGGGGTACCACTCCATCATCGTGCAGGCCCTTGTGGACCACCGGGGCCTGGTCCAGAACTGTTACGTCGGATGGCCAGGGAGGGCCCATGATGCTGGGGTCCTCCGGAACTCTGCCCTCTACTGTGGCATGGAGGCAGCCACCTTCTTTCCCCCTCACAACATCGATCTTGGGGGATTAGAGGTGCCCGTCCTCATCATGACGAACGCGGCCTACCCCCTGTGGCCATGGCTCATGTGGCTGTATGTAGGGCCCCTCGATCCTTCAAGGCAGATATTCAATCACCGCCTGACCCGCTGCCGCCAGGTGGTGGAGCAGGCATTCGGCCGCCTCAAGGCCCGCTGGAGATGCCTCCTCACCCGCCTCCACCCCACAGAGAAGACACTGCCCCAGGTGATCGCCGCGTGCATGGCCCTCCACAATTATTGTGAGCAGCGGGGTGAGCCCATTGCACCGGCATGGGAAGCTGAGGCCCGAGTCCTTGGCAGGGACTATGCGGAACCCCGACCTGTGCCCACACAGGACCAGCTGTCGCAGTGAGCCCTGTCTGTGCGCGATGCCCTCCGGACCGCCTTCACTGAGGAGGAACGCTGAGGGCCAGGCCTGCCCTGCCCCACACCACCCTCTCCCCGCTTTGTCCACAGCCAGCCCCCGCCCATCCACCCACACTGCTACCTACCCCCAATAAAACTGCGCACAACCAAGGATATGTTTCAAACTATTTATTTAACATAAGAGGGGTTGGGGTAGGGAAGGGCTGGAGAGGGTTAGGGGAAGGGGGACTTTAGGGAGTTCAGGGAGGGGGCAGCAACTTGGGAGGGGAAGGGGGCTTTGGGGAGTTCAGGGAGGAGGCAGTAACTTGGGAGGGGAAGAGGGTGAAAGAGTCTGGGGGACAGGAGGGAAGTCAAGCATGGCCTGTGGGAGGGTCCGGGGGGGTGACCTACCCCACCCATGCGCATGGCTGCCCTCTGGCCGTCATCACCTACGGGGAGGGCCAGGTGGCGAACCCTCGGTGCGCCGTGGCGGTGCCATCCTCTCCGCCAGCTCCCAGATGGTGGCGGCGTGATCTGCAAGTGCGGCTGGCAGGCGCTCCAGGGCTGTGGCCATCCGGTCATCTGCCGCCGCGACCCGGTCTAGGATCCAGAGGGCAGCATCCTGCCGCTGGGCTTGCTTGCGGTCCCAGGCCTGCGTCAATGCCTCCATCCGTTCCCTGGGCTCCTCGAGCCCCTTGAGGAGCTCGGCGCATGACCAGGGTCCCTCCTCTGCCACCGGGGTGCCCTGGGGCTAAGGTGTCAGGCTGATGGTGCAGCACGGCGAGCGGCTGGGCGACCTGCTGGAGGGAAGCATAAAACACAGTTGGCTCCTGCTGCCTGCTGGCCTTGTCTGTCTGCAGCCTGTCTGCAGCACACACCTCTGCCCTGACTGTCAGCAGGTCCCAGGATCCCATGGGACATTGCCCTAGGGTAGGGCTACCGGGCCCCAAAGCCTCGGAAGGAGGCCAGGACAGTACCCAACCGAGGACATTAGAGGACACTGGGTGAAAATGTTGTCTGGCTGTGGTAGTCATCGGGGTTTAGGGGGCCCTGGAACACTTTCCTGTACAAATCAGTATTCTATGGCATTCCAGGCTCCTTCAACCCCTACAGTCAAAAGCCTGACAAACTCCTGTATTCTAAACTGCCTTCCAGACAGAGGATGTGAGAGTAAGAACAGGACAGTAAAAAGGGGATCATGTTCTCCTTTTGCCAGACATCTGGGAACCGTACCACGGAGATGTACATGCTAGTGGTGCCCACGAGGGTGAGCTGGACTCAGCCACGCCTTGCTCTAGGGGGTGTCCAAAGGTCCCGTGCCAGTGGTGTGCCCTGCATGCTCTCCACCCCGCCTAAGATGCGGCTGCATCTTTAACAGCCAGCCCCTGTTCACCACTCCCAGGCACACAGGGGCCTGTGACCCCAGTGCCACCTGTCTCTGTGGGACCCGTGGCTGAGGAGGGGCCTCTGCACCCACCGACCCTGTGCCCTACCTGCCCCGGTGCCTGGCCCTGGACCCCCTCACTGCCCGTGACCTGCTAGACAGGCCCAGCCCTGTGTGCCTCAGTGGGAGGGGACAACTTACCCACGGGGGCTCCAGAGGTCCGGCATGATGTCCTAGGCTCTGTCTCGGACCCAGAGGCCGAGATGGTGGTGGCCCCTGGTCCTCTGGGCTGCTCAGTGCCTCCGGGCCGGCGAAGAGGTCCAGGCTGCTCGGGGTGGCCTCTGCCACTGGTGGTGCTGCGGCTGGAGGCCCCCTGACGGAGACATCCAACCCCAGTGCCTCCGGGCCCGACGACAGGCTCCCCTGAACACCTGTGCCCAGAGCCTCAGCAGGGAGACCGCTGGGCTCTGGACCCAGGAATGCATGCAGCTCGTCATAGTAGGGGCATGTGGCTGTGCTCTCTGCCCCCTGGAGGTGCCAGGCCACCTGGGTCTGCACGTGGTCCTGGCGCAAGTCCTTGACCTTACTGTGGACCTGCTCGGTGGTCCAGGGGTGGCCTGCCTTGGACATTGCCGCGGCAATGTCTGAGTAAATGTCCTGGTTCCGGTGCAAGGCCCAGAACCGGGACATGATGTCCTGCCTCTGCCAGATGCCGAGGAGGCAGTGAACCTCCTTGGGGGTCCAGACAGGGGCCCGTCGTTGCCCCCCAGTGGAAGTTCCTGCCTGGGCTGCCATGGCTAATGATGGCTCAGGCCACGTTGCCTGACAGGCATGCCCTGACAGGAGCTTGCTGTGCACCCTGGGAGGAAGGTCAGACGGTTATTTCAAAACAAGCGTTGTTTCGAAATAACATTTATGGACAACAGTTGTTTCGAAATGGCATGTCCTGATGGGGTTGTTTCAAAACGGAAAGGATTTAAGCCGTTTCAAAACAACGGCTCTTGTTTGAAACAACAGAACCCGTTGTTTCGAAATGAAAGAACGTTGTTTGGACATGCCACTTCTTATTTTGAAACAAGCTCTGTTGTTTCAAAATAAGAAGCCTATGTGGACATACCCTAGGAGAGTGGTGAGGCACGGGAATGGGTTACCTAGGGAGGTGGAATCTCCATCCTTACAATGTTTTAAGGCCTGGCTTGACAAAGCCCTGGCTGGGATGATTTAGTTTGGGTTGGTTCTGCTTTGAGTCCTGAGGTCCCTTCCAAGTCTTATCATCTATGGTGAAGATCATCATTATTTACCACTCTGCCAATCTATCATCTGTAAATGTAAAGTCACTGCTGATTAAAAAAAAACCCAGAAAACTTCCTGATCATTTTTGAAAAGCATGAATAATGTCCACGTACCAGTCCTTGAGAAAGCCCCATCAAAAATTTGCCCATTCAGTGATGAATCCCCATTGACAACTACTTTTTAAGATCTGTTAGCCACTCTTAATATATTTTGCATGTGCTTTATTATATTGTAGACTTCTCATTGTTTAATACAAATTCAAACATTACAAATTCTAAATATATTTCATCTACACATTTACCTTCTAAAAATCAAACTTGCCAGCTAAGAGAATGAAATCAGGTATGTTTGACAAGTCTTATTTTCCATAAAACCATGTTGATTGGCATTAATTATACCCTTAGCCTTTAATTACTTATCAGCTGAGTCCTATGTCAGCTGTTCCATTAATTGGCCTGAAACTGACATCAGGAAAATTGGTCTATAGATTCCCAGGTCTTCCCACTTGCCCTTTTTGAATAGTGGCACTTCATTTATTTATTTCTGTAACATCTAGGTGCCCTAGTCATAGAACTCATTGTATCATTCTTCTAGGGTTCTTGAATTTCCCTGGTATTCTAAGATTTATTTAAAAATTAACATCAGTAACCCAGAGATCTCCTTAGCTAGTTCTTTTAGAACACTTAGGGTCAAGTTATCTGGGCTTATTGATTTTAAAATGTTTATCTACAGTAGCTGTTATTTAACATCCTCCATAGCTATTTGTGCAAATATGTGTGATTGCTCACATTGCAGTAATTTATTCAGATAGGGCCTTATTTCAGCACCTTTATTGCCACTGAGCAATACCTTACCCTGCAAGTAGCCCTACTGAATTCAACTTTGCTGTATTATGAGGAAGTGAATCAGTGTGAGTTATTCTTTATTTAGCCCAATGCAAAATTAAACATGTCAGTAACAGAAATGAGTGGGACACCTACTATAATAAGGCATATCTCAGTAGAAGCAAGAGTAGCTGAATCTTACGCATATACCTACTGCAACATGTTTGCAGCACTCTCCTTTCACCAAAAGCCTTGCAAACAAAGCAGTCATCTTTATGGATGTAAATTAAAAGAAACTAGAAAGTGTTGGAAACATCATTCAAAGAAAATTGCTGTTCTTACGTGAACAAATGTTCACACATGGCTTTTTCAGTATTCACCTAGCTCTCTCCCTGAACTTATTTTACCACAGGTTGTGCTAAACCCTTCTGGAGCTGTACAACAACAACAACAACAACAACAAAAAATAACTAAGGGAATGTTTCCTAAATGAGCAACTCATTTTAGACTAGTCAATAACAATATCCAAGTTAACTCCCAGCAGTCCTTTCCTAGAGATAAATTTGAATTTTATTTTACTTAGGTTTCAATCTCAGCAGTGCCACCTGTTGGAGAATGTAAAACAATATTATGTCAAAGACATATACATGCAATATACCTTCTAGACTACATTTTTTGTAAAATAGCTTCTGGTTTTGCATCTACAGTTTATGGATGCAAATAATTCCAACTATGATTGTAATCCACTATTATCTGACAGCACTGCTTAAACTTGGGACCCTGCCCCTCACCTCCCCCCCCCCCACAATTCTCATCACTATATGCTGCTCTGGAAACATACAAGGACTATAAACATCCAGTTCTGCCAGTGCAAATACTCCCATGCACAGGGTGGCTCTGAATAGGCTCCTGGAACTTACAGGAGCTCATGAGGTTGCATATAGTACACCATAAGCAGTTTTGGCTTCTAGAACAATTCAGAATTAGAAGTGCAAAAAGGTAGCTTAAAACTACATTAATTTCTCCTCATTCTGGGCCACTGCCCTTCCTGGAAATACCATAGAGAATCATAGCCTTAGATCCCACATAGCTGATTGCATCCGAATACCAGGTACTCAAAGGCTCCCTGACATAAGTCTTGCTTGCAATTTTCTATGTTCTCAAAACTGTTTAAAAACTGTTCTGTTAAGGCCAAGCTGAAAATCGAGCTCCATGTGGAAACATGTTGTAAGCCACTAATGAATGTACTGCATGGCCTTCCACACTCTAATATCAATGATCTTTACAATACCCCTGTGGCAAGGTTAGTGATTAATATCCTCTTTTGAAGATGGGGACCCAAGGCATGAAAAGGTTTGGTGCTTTCTCCATGTATAATATGAAGTTTTCATTGGAATCAGAGACTAAATCCAGATTCTTTGAATTTCTTTGACTTTCTTCAATTGCCTTTGGCTATGAGGTTCTATAAGCACTAGAAAGAAAGACCTTTTAAACCACATACTTAATACCCAGATATGGACATCAAATACCCCAATGTTAAGAAGTGCTTGGTTGTGGTGATTTCATTTAGCTTAATGTAAAAATAACTTTGACAAATTCAGATTTGGAGCCAAGTTTTGATTTAGGTCCCATCATAAGTATATACCCATTTTAGAGTTATGCACAAACCATTATCATTTCCTCCCTTCAAGCCATTTTTGACTCCACCTCAACAAAATGAGATAGAGACTGAATGCACTGTGAGTGGACAGCTAATGGATTTATTTCTCATGATATAATTCAGGGCAGGTCCAATCTCTTACCCTTGAAAAGAGATAGCAAAACTGAATATTCAAGTGGTCATGACAAGAGAATCAAGACAATCTTTTTTTCTTCCCATCAGTGCTCTCTTGGGCTGACAGGAAACATCAGAATCAGGACTGAAGCAAAATTTGTTTTGTCTGTAGCTTTACAACTGGGTCATTTTAAGCCCTAAGCAAGCATTTATTTGTCAGTCTTCAGATTCAAACTTTCCAATAGCCAGTAGGTCTCGACAAAGTCTCTAGTGCCACAGACTCTCCTTTCTTGCAATTGTATCTCGAAGCAAGATGCCACTTTGCCACAATGGATTTTTTTTTTCAAGTTAAAAATAAACTAATGACATTTTCTGGCAGCAAAATGCTCTGTGGGCAACAAGGGAGAAAAGGTTTATTGATGCTTTATTAAAATATATTACATAAATTGAATACATGCTACCCAACCAGCTGATTGAGGCAGAGCATCCCTGTAGATATTTTGGTTTCGCATTAAGAAAGTTGTCACAAGTAATTTGGACTGGAATGTGGAGTTATAGACTGCCAAATGTTGATTAATTAAGTCCATGTTTGGATTAGTTCTGCTAGATAGTTTCATTAAGGGAAATGACTGAAAATATGGAATAAAGCAACCAGGGGAAAATACAGGAAGGATTTGTATGTTAGTGAGACCTAGGAAAAAAAATAGGGACTGTGGTCGAACCACATCTATAGTACAACACCCAGTGTCTCCGCTAATCTCCATGTACTACATGATATATAATATCAGCCTTGATTTTCAACATCCCTAAACTGTGAGGGTATATGGAAAATCCTGCTATGGTCAGGCAAACATGGGAGAGGCTGAGTAACTAGGTATAACTTAATGGGTCTTTCCCCTGGCTTAGAGAAACCAAACAGCATATATAGTGAAAAGGAAGAAAATGCTTTATAGCTCATCTTGGTCACACAAGGCTAAGCACTGTAACTCTTGTGTTCTATTCCTGTCTCTTCCAATGGACCTGAGCTGGTCCTATATTATTTATGATATCATTCAGAATGACAAGAAAAAGATTATGATTTTTAACCTGATAGTATCCATTTAAACTGAAGTATGACTGAACAAAGAGATCTTGTAGTCTACTAATCTTCAGCTAAGCACCCAGGTGATAAGCAGACCATTCAATATGATTTCACTCATATCATATTGCAAAATATCTACAAAGAACCCACTTTATCTACCTGAAAATTAGATGCAGAGTTCGTATGTCTTCTTAAATCACTCAGGTGCTTTTGAAAATTCCACTTTATAAATAAATAATATTACACACACAGATAAAAAGACCTTATTAAGGCTGCAAAGTCAAATAAATAAAATTTAGAAAATATAAGAATTAAGATTAACTGTGCAACCTCAGTTTGGCCCCCTTGTATGTATGCATTATCACTGTCTTTAACTGCAGTTTTGTCTACAGGACTCCTACTACCTGTGGTTCTTAACACCTGTTAATGAATTTATTTTCACAACATCTCTGTGAAGTGAGCAGGTGGTATCCCCATTTTCTGGATGGAAAACTGCCGTACTTAGATCAAATGTGCCCAGGAAATTTGGGTGTCTCATCTGAGTCATCTAAGTCCTGATTTCTCAGAGCATTCAGCATTACAGAGCACCTTATAGGTTCAAAGCAGTACTCCCTTTCATTTCAGCTACAGCTATGAAGTGCTCACTCCCTCCTTTCTCAGCCTTCTCCTCAGAAACAGAAAATTTCAGCCTGAAGCAGAAACCTGTCAAAGAAAATCTCAGCCCAAATAGTTAAATCTTAGCATGGCTCTTATAATGGAAAGTACCACACAACCTTTATAATAGGTGATGCTATCACAACCCCCCTGTTGATAATTCATGTATAATGCTAGGGTAAAAACATACAGAGTGTTCCTGTGTCCTGGCCTAAGAGTTGGCACTGTTCTTGCAATGATGAGTTTGGGGCTAAACTCGTCATGCCTGTTCAGCCATTTTCAGCATAAAAGGAAAAGAGGATACTCAATTAAATTGAAAGGCAAGTATATTCAAGAATGCCATAGGATAAACAAAATATGGGCAATATAAACCTTCATATTTCAGGGCATAACACAACCATTAATTCCTGATTCAGATAGAAATTTTCCCTATAGACAGATTATTCTATAGTCCACATTAAGGGCCTTTGGCCTTTCTTCACAGCATCTGCACTGTTCATGGTCAGTGATAGAATATGGACAGATAATGAGTCTGCTCCACTTTGGCAATTATGCTATGCTACCAAAAGCCGGTGCAGGGTGGGAATTAAAAGAGAAAAAAGCAAAGATAAAAATCAGAATTCAGGAGAGAAGCCCACAACAACAGATGGGTCTGATTCTGCCATTATTTGAGGAGGCTTCTCTCTGGTTGCCACACTCTCTGCTTGCTTTGAACTCTGCTCATGGAATTTCACACAATCAAGGTAAAGTCCATGCTACTGAGCCACCAGGAAAGCAACAGGAAATTGCCACTTATATCCCCTAAGTGAAGTTATAGTACAGAAAAGGAACTCATCACATTTGCCATGATTCATAACATATTATTTTGCCTGATTCTAAATACATTTTACAGTTGTGCTACAGCGTAGCAATGAGAGGTACTGTGCTAGGATGGTGGCGTACCAGATAATCAGACAATAGTAGTGAAATTCAAGCAGTTATATTTCTGCTACTTTAGTGTTTAGATCTATAGATCCCCTTGGCATGGAAGGACCTCCAGAGACTTTCAAAGGTTAATGTTCTTATAAAGCAGATTTTGCCTCCACATAAACACTACAGGATAGTTTTAAGGTAGTGGTAGTTTATTTGAGCTGCATTTTGTGTAAAGGGAAGAAAGGAGAAGTAAGAGTCAGAGTGAGAGGGGGAAAGGGGTTGTCCAACAACTAGTGGTCACTCACCCTATGAAAATCCTGCCCCTGTAAGCTTTCTCAGGTTTTGTACCCAAAATCATTCGTCAGTTTTCAAAATTTAAATCCCCACATTCTGCACTACCGTCCCCTTCCTTCAAAAATTGTTTTTAATCCAGGTTAGAAGATTAATTTACTGAATTGCAAAGGAGATACTGATCTTTATGAATGCACTGAGGCATCAGCTATGCTAATAATAGATACGTTTCAGAGGAGTAGCTCTATTAGTCTGTTTTCAGCAAAACCACCAAGGAGTCCTGTGGCATCTTAAGTTATGTCTACACTGGAGGCTCTGGTAAGTCTAGCTAACGAGGTTGACTTTAAGTTGACTTAAAGCCAACCTTGTTAAGTTGACTTAGAGAGTCCACATTGAAAACTGCTATTGATTGCCTGCATCCACACTGGCAGGTGTTAGCGCAACCCTTCCTGGTGGCCAGGAGACCAATTAAGTTGACCTAAGGGCTTTCCTCTTCTCCATTAGCTTAAGTCAACCTTAAGAGGGAGTGTTATTAAGTCGATTTAAGGAAGCACTTAAGCTGACTTAATAAAATCCCAATATGGCTGCAGGAGTCTGTAGGTCAACTTAACTTTCCTTAAATTGACCTAGGCCTCTGCGGTAGATGTGCCCTTAGGCTATGTCTACACCTAAAAGCTTAGTTCAGACTTTCTTAGTCTGAACTAAGTAATTCGAAGTTAGTTCGAACTAACTGCAGTTTTTTAGTTTGAACTAAGTTTTTAGTTCAAACTAGTCACGCTTTTTTTTAGTTCGACCTTACTTTTTAGTTTGAACCAAAGAAGTGTGGCTAATTTGAACTAAAAGTTAGTCTGAACTAAAAACTGTGGTTAATTTGGACCAATCGCTAGTTCAAACTTATTTAGTTCGAACTAACATGACTACATCGTGTTAGTTCAAACTACATTTCAAAATAAGTTCAACTAAGCAGCTAGTTCAGACTAACCAGCCAAGCTAACTAGTTTGAACTAAGCTTTTTTAATTTTTTAATTCCAACTAGGCAAAGCCTAGTGTAGACAGCATTCAAATTACTTCAAATTAAGGCTCCTTAATTGGAACTAATTTGCTATTGTAGACATAGCCTTAGAGACTAACCCAAAAAAAGAGGTGGGGAACATAAGCTTTCATAGGTTGGAACTCACTTCATCAAATGCATCTGACAAACTGGATTCCATCCCATGAAAGCTTATTCCTCCCCACCCCCCAAAGTTTTTTTAGTCTCTAAAGTGCCACAGGACTCCTCATCATTTTTATACTAGATAAGCCTTATGCAGGATAACAAATGCATCATTCTAACTATAACCACTAAATGCAATTTGATCATTTTCCATATTTTTGCCCCATTAAACAACTGTCAGGTGGATTTACCATCCATGAGCATCACTTTTAGAAGAGAATCATGCTGAGGTCAGGAAATCTCGGCAAATATGGAAAAATACTTGCAAATCAATGCAGGGTGAAAACAAACCAACCAATCAAGAAACCATTGCAGTGGTCTTGGCTAATGTGAATTTTTTCCTTTTAGCGGAGCAGTTAAATCAAAGTGAATAGGCAGAGTGTTTCTGAAACACATTGCTTTGCTCTTTTCATGTGTCTCACACTGCTCCTGTACAGGGCATAAAGCTCTGTTGTTTCAGTATAAAATTGACACAACGGGCTACATTTATTCCCTGTGCAGCAACAGTAAAGCTCTCTGAAGTCAATGGAGTTATAGCAGGGATTTATTAAGCCAATTCAATCAGAGCCATGAAATGTATAATGGTCGTGAGATATGCTAATTTTTCAACACTTAGCAAATATTGCTATTCTATTCATTGTTTGTCCTTTTCTCCCATCCCTAACCTCCCATCCCTCTCACTGTACCACTTGCTCTCCAGCCTCTCACTTCTTCCATTTTGCTTTCATTGGCATTAGTCCTCAAACTGCTGCCTCATTTGCATCTCTGCTGATTTAGTGGAGAATTTTTATAGTATAAACACTGGATTGGGAGTCAGGAGAGCTGGATTCCATTACAGACCCTCAGTGTGACTCTGGACACCATCATTAATCTTTTCATGCCTCAAGTTTTCATTCTGTAAAGTGGGGACTGTAACACATTCTTATGGGCATGCTCTGACATTTAATTCTTTAATGTATCTGATTTTTTTTTTTTTTTTTTTTTACAGATCAAAGGTGCAATGTAATTGCAAAGTACTGGAACAAATCCATAGCTAGCTAAGGCATCAGAACTGTTACTGTGCTATATATCAGAGTCACTCAGACTGTCCTGTGGGAAATGGCAAAAAAACTCTAACTACAAGGCCAAAAAGCAGAGACCACTGCCCTTGACTTCAAGGTGAATTTGCATGAAGTGTCAGCAGTATAGGGCCCATGACACACAATTAAGCAGTTCTGATTCCATCCATCAGAGCACAGTAGCACACACTATTAAGTTCATTACCCTATTATTTCAGTTTTTTCTCTTTCACTTTAATTGTAGTACAGTTCCATGTTATTTTCTCCTTCTTGGCTGTATAGATCAGAGGTGGCCAAACTTAGGGAACTCAAGAGCCACACAAGTTGATTATTAAACCTTCATGAGCCACACTGAGGCATATAGCAATATACTTTTACCTACTCCAAAATTACTCATTTTAAAATTCATTGCACACATTAATTTTATTGTAAAAAGAGGGCAAATATTGATCCTACTAAAGTCAAATTCTAATAATTACTTAAGGTTACCATGAAAACTAGGTCTACAGTAAAAATGCTGCGCTACTCCCGGCCGTCACCGACCATGCTGTGCTTCTGCCTGCCATCCCCGACCATGCTGCGCTTCTCCCTGCTGTGCTCTTCTGCAAGCCACACTTTTTCTTTCAAGAGCCACATGCGGCTTGCAAGCTGCAGTTTGGCCACTCCTGGTATAGACTCATGGTATAGACTCCATAAAGCCTCCATCTATATTATACCTTTCTTCTTGTGTTAAACATTTGAAAAGGTGTTTGCACAACTAAACTCTACCCTATTAATCCAATTTCTAAATTAATAAACATCACTTGTGAAAATTGCCAGATTTGTCTATTTATAGAATATCACCATTTTTTGTTTAATGGAGTTGTAACAGATGTAGGCAACAGCATGAGTTCATATTCATAGTGTCAGTGTTCTATATATACTGAAATTCTGTAATTATCACTCAAATTACTCATCAGAATTCTAAAATAGCTAAAACAATGAACAAGATCACAAGCTTTAATGTTAAAAATTAACCCACCCACCCCAAAATATCTACCACCATTATCCTTGTGATGTAACCAGCCCCCTTGTAATATGACTTGATGCCATGAAAGCTGCTACATCTGTGCATCTGTCAACTAAAATAAAGTAAGAAAGTGAGTTATTTCAGGTTTGGAAATCTAATATCAAAGATGACAGCCAGTATCCAACTCAAAACCAAAGCTTTCAGCTATTGGACAGATGAATGAAATCATTTTGAACATCTTCCTTTAAAAACCTTCTGGAGGAAGAATTCCTCTTATTTCCTCTAGTCCTGGATAGCTCATTTAAAGTCATTGTGAGCTGAGCCTCCTCTCTGGTCCCTGACTGGATCAGATTATTTTGACAGGGCTGTAACTAACTTCTGGGAAAGGAGGAGGAAAGATCTCACTGCAAAAGCATAACTTGAAGAATAGAGTTAATGACAAAACTCCCATTGACAGCAAAAACAGAAGGAACAGATGCCAAATTTGCAAAATGGTCTTAACTCTCCTTCTAAATTTATGCTTCCAAAATTGGCACTGTGAACATATGATTTTGGTATGGAAATTTGAAAACCATTTTTGCAAATGTGGGCCAAAAACTACAGTGTATTTGGGCTCTGATCCAGCAAAATCCTTAAATGTGTGCCTGACTTCCATTCAGTGGAAACAGATCAGTTTACAGCAGCTGAGGATCTGTTGCTGACAAGAGAAATCAGTGATAATATTTTACATTTATACAATCTCTTTCATCCAGATAGATCCCAAAGCACTGAACAAACTATGTATGCTACACCACTGAAATGTAGTCATCTCAGAGATGGAAGGCAGTAGCCAATTAGCACAGCACACTGATGCATGAGCAAAAGGAAAATTCTGGCCATGACAGCAAGATAAACCCCCTTACAAAATGGAACATTGAATCATAAATGTCCATACACGGCAAATCAAGAATCAGCTTTTAAGGCTGCTTCTGAATGCCCTGATATGCATTTGACTCAGTTTAACAGCCTGAAAAAGATAAAGGGCTGAGCTTACCCATCAGGGATTTGAACCTTTGGTTTCAGAAAGTCTATGTATGTTAGTGCTGGTTCTTAAAGTATCAAGTCACTCATCTGTTTCTGACTGCCCTACCTGGGCTTTCAAAGAGTTTCCTTTTTTACATGTGCTAAAACCTTTGCATTTCATCTTTAATAGGAAAGCTGATGTAGCGCAAAGGGGAAGTGAGTCTTGATACCTTGAGTTGGTAAGTCCTCAGGCCTCTTCATCTCTTCTCATGACTGAGCCTGTGCTTTACTAACAAGTGATGAATGCTCCTTGACGGGAAAGAAGGTAAAAAAAGAAATTTGTCTCTCTCTCAGAGCTGGCCTCCACTGGGATCTTACATCAGCATAGCTACATCACTCAGGCCTGGGAAAAATCCAAACCCTGGGAAAAATCCAAACCCCAGAGCTATAACATTAAGACACCTATCCCGTGGTGTGGATAGCACTAGGTCAATGGAAGAATTCTTCCATCAACACAGCTCCTACTTTTTAGGAAATGGGAGAACCAGTCCTGCTGGTGTAGGTAGTGTTTACACTGGAATACTGCAGTGATGCAGCTGTGCGGCTGCAGTGTTTTATGAGAGATGAGCCCTTAGTTGTTACATGGCAAAATAAGATACTACCATAATGGTCACCAAAGGAAACTCTAAGGTAGGTTCATAGTAAATATACTATAATTAGAGCTTGGTAGGAAACAGTCTTTTCATCTCATGAGCATTTTACAAATTTTACCTGTCCCAAATCAACAACAACAACAACAACAACAACAAAAGGCCAGAATCTCAAATATTTTTGTGAACTGATAAGCAGAAAAATGTGTTTCAAGTAACTTCAAACTATTGTTCACACAGATTGTCCTTGCTTATATGAAAACTGCAAATCAGGAAGATTTCTTATGTTTAGGATGGAGTTTCTGGTCAAAACCAGAAAGAGAAATAGACACACAACACAGTAGCCAAGGCACATATCTAGCATGTTAGAAAACTAAATTTGAGTCCTTGAGATGACTCTGGTCTTTGTAGCTCTAGTAGGCTACAAAGAAGGAATTTAACCTATGAGCTATATTGTGGCATGGGCCACCCTTAGTGTGTTAAACCTCCATCTCCCAAGGAAACATTTCTAGAGAGTGGTTTCATTCCACATCTGGACAGAAGCAAAGGTCAAAACTTTGGAATTATTTTGTAAAACAGAAATCTTGTTTTCCAGTCAGCTGTCATAAACTCACATGTGGGAGCTTGGGCCACACTATCGAAGCTGACCATTTAAATTGCTAAAACAATTTTTGGGTACCAGTTTAGTGCTGGTTTGATGGTGCCAGAGGGAGAGGAGTTGAGACTGAAGTTCTTTATGTGTCCACATAATGGATTCCTATTCTGTCCTTAGCCTCTCAGGGGAGAGTGACAATGGGTAGGGCAATTATAGTGGCAGTTTTGACAATGTGGATATTTGTCTCTGAGGTTCTGGACTAAGCCAGCAGTTAATTTCACAAAGGCTCCCTGTAGCTAATGAATATCTGCAGAACCAAACAACTTCAGTGTTATTAGTGAGCCGAGAGGTGTTACAGGTGGGGTTTATTGGATGACAGGTGCGCGTGCAGTTGAATGCTGACAAAGCCCCAAACTGTCATCAATTTCAGCTGGATGGATTATTCACCTGAAAATTCCTACTAGAAGAGGGTTACTCTCTAGTTTTTGTTATGGCTGCTGTTCTTCTATGTAAAACTTTCCATAAAATAGTTCCATATTGTTCATGCCCCATGATAGGTGACCGCTTGCCTGAGCACCCCATTTGCCACCCCCTCCCAAGCACACACTAAAACCCCTTATGGACAGTGTAGGGGGCTCTGGCCTGGAATCTGGGAGACTACAGACTAGCATAACTCAAAGTTACTGACCTCATAGGAATTTATGCCCCACCTAGGAATTTATGACCCACCTGGGAATTTGAGTCCCACCTAGGAATTCAAAAAACTTAACTAAGAAATAAACAACTTAACTCAATTGTGGGAACTACTAATATGACCCTCCCCTAGTATGGGAAGAAACCAGGAAACACTGAGCTAAAAATCCTATAAAAAGGAGATGCCAACTGGCAGAAGTTATGGAGGTTCACGTGTTACCTGCTGGAACTGATCACTCTGATGGTTGGATCTCCTGAGGAAAGCTACCTCGTGTCGTGTCCCTTACCATGCCCCTTGTGTTCATGCTGCTGGTCAGTGGTGCCTGTGTTGTGGTACGTATATAAAAATCCCCTAAGAGTACTTTGCAGTTTGTTTTACCTTGCAATTTTGTTTCATTGTGAATACCTAGCAGTTTTTCTTTGTTGCAAATACCTTGCAGTTTTGCTGTGTTACTTATATAGATTTGCTACCTCAGTTAGTCTTGTAAGATTGCTGTTTTACTTGTTGATTGCCACTTCAATTGATGCTTTGAAACAAGTGTTGTTACTAAGCTGTCACTGTGATTATCCATTGAAAAATTTTCCCCATTGTCGCTCTAAACAAATGAACCCGTTTCTCAGTTAGAACTACTGAGTCCGGCGTCTCCTTCTTCCATCGTGGTTGGGAACCAACACATATGTAAAAAGCAGCAGAAACAATATCACCTGGCTCAGGTTATTAGTTATTTAGCCTGAATAACCAATAGTCAAAGCACAATGCTTGCAAACAACCCAGAGGCTGAAAGCCGCTTATACCAAGTATGCAGGCATTACTTCTGAACAGCAAATATTTGCAGAAATCCACTGGCTCTCCATCAGTGCTCAAGGAAAGGGAAACATCTGTAACAAATATTGGGCCAGATTCTCTCTGCACACTCAAACCTGATTTAAAACAGCCAAAGGGGAGAGCTGATGTATAGCCTGGATCTTTGTCTGGCTGCTGCAGCCAGTGCAGGAAGGCTCGTCCCACTTGGTAATGATCTCAAAGGGTATATCTATGCACCAGCTGGCAGGTGAGATTCCTATCCCATGTGGACAGAGTAGTGTTAATGTAGCTCACGATAACCAAGTAACACGACCATTGTGACACAAGTGGTGACTCAGGCCAGCTAGGTGTGCTCCAACAGGCTTGCACTAGGATAGTGAGCCCCATCTATGGTCTGTGCTGCATCAGTTTTCATTGTTATTGTGGACACATTAGCTTGAGCTGAGCTAGTGCAAGTTTGTCTCTCTGCACTGGGAGAGGCATCTTCCAGACGCACTGTAAATGTACCCTCAGGCAGTATCCACCGTGAGAGCACAGTCAGGGGGCAAAGCATTCTGTCACTCTTCCACCCTCCCCCTCGCAGACCACGACACCCTTTCCTCTCTTCTATTTCTCAGGCAGTAGGGTGTGTGATGCAGGAGTTAGCTATGCTAGCACTACACCTGCTAGGGTCTTGTCTATGCTGGGTAGTTTACCTAGCAGGAGGCAAGAGCTGATTTATATTCCCTCAAAGCGAAAAGAAGGCAGAGTAGGCCTGGGATTCTGGCCTGTTGTTTTTTTTTTTTTGACTAATTAAACTAGTTCTAGTCTCAACTAACTTCCATTTTAGGTAATTGTATTCTACTTCTATGAATTCCCTTGTGCTGTTAGTGGAAGAAGTGATTTTTTTTCTTCTTACAGAAGTGGTGTTGGCACATTATGCCCCAGAGGTGAGTATATTTCAGTGGTAGCAGAGTGATTCCATTAAATCCAGCCTGCAAAGAGCTTAAGGTTCCTTCAGGATGAAAGATGCCATATCAAGCCTTGTTATATATTTTAGTAATATGCACTTAAGTATTAAGTTCTATGTTTCTAGAAACACTTATGGTCTCCAGCACATGGCAATTTTGCACTGTGCTTATTTCAGAGCCCCCAAACTTCTCCCAGCAAACTGCACTTTGTCAGACAAAAAGCCTTGCTGCCTAAAGTGCCTCAGTGTTATCAGAAGGCTATCAACACCTTGTCTTTTCCACGGTGCTCACTGTTATAAACAGCTGAGTAGCTTTAACATCCCCTATCGCAGCATGGAAACTCAGCCCTGGTTTGTGAAGTATTCTTTTTCAGAGGACAACTACGTGAAAAAATAAAAATAAAACAATATATGGGAGTGAGGCCAGCAAGCAAAAGATCTCATCACCTCATCTAATAAGAATCTTTCATTTCCTTGCTCAGTGGGCTATATCTCACTATATGGAAGCTGGTGACCTCTTTGATTCAAGAGAGCACACAAGGGGCTTGTACTAATGCTCTATTGGCAAGTGTACAGTGGTGAGGCATCAGTGAGCTGACTCAGGTATTTTAACTCTTTCTTCCTCTTCTGCAGGGGTCAGCAACCTTTGCCGAGCCCTGTGCCAGCCCCTCCTCCTTGATTGTCAGCCATTTCCAGTGGCTCCCTCCACAGAAGTAAAAGCAGCAGCTGCCTGAAAATTTGGTGGCAGCCATGGCTGGAGGTTGGGTGGCAGGGAACGGGGTGCTTCCCTGGTATGCTGCTGAAAGGAGCCGCTTGAGGAAAGCTGCCTGCAATGGCTCCTCTTGGCAGCTGGGGACAGGGGTCCCCAGGGATGCCATGGAAAGAAGCTGCCTTGAGCAGCTCTTTTTGAGAGATCCCCAGGCGTGCTGAAGAAAGAAGCTACCCAGAGTGGTTCCTTGGTGGCTGCACACCATGGAGAGAAGCTGGTCCAGGCACCTTCTTTCGCACCATGCCTGGAACATGGGCATGGTAGGGACCCTCCACATCCCAGCTACCCCTGAAAGAAGCTGCCAAGAGTGGCTTTCAGTGGCAGGAGCCACAAATTCTGTGGCATTGCAGAAGGTGCCACATGCCACTCAGTGGGCTCCCATGTCACTGTCGCCACACATGCTGGGGGTTGCCTACCCCTGCTCTTCTGTTTGGAAATGTGGGAGCAGGAAAACAAGACCTGAGCTGCTGGAGCTGTAAGTGGCTGCCTGTGATCTCCAGACCATAAAACTTGCAGCTGGAGAAAGCACAGCAACTGCTTATTGCCCTGAAAGCTGCAGCTTAGTCAGCATGCATGGTAGTGCTTTCTTTGCTGAGAGGTTAACTTAATAGATTGGCTGCCAAGCATTTGAAACTAAAAGAAATCCCAGCGGTGGTGGTGACAGAGCTCTGTTCTAATTCAGTTGTGTGTAATGCAGAGATGGTCATTAACATGATTTAGTGACTGGCCCAAAAGGGCTTGGCAGGTGCTAGGTTCATTCAAAGCAGAGAACAGTTCACAGGAGATGCAAGTGAGCAGCAAAATTTTATCTGGGAATAGCAGAGAGCAAGTGGGACTTGGACTTTCTTTTGTTTTATTTTGGTTACTGAACCTGAGAGGAAGCTATTCAGTCTAAGAATCACACTTTCCACCTCTTTGCTCACAAAAGCTTCCAGGTTAGAACACCATTTACTTTTTTAAACAAGGACTTTCAGACAAAGGAAAACCTCCAGAGACAACATATTTGAAGACACATCTTTTTCTTTTGCATATGTTTTTCCTTTTTTTTTTTTTTCTAAACACAACAAATCCAAGGCTCCCTGCTGCACATATTCACAGTTGTTTCTTTCTGCACACTATGCCCACTAGTCAGTACACGGAGAAAGCAAGTCTAGAATTCCTTCCTTCATTGTTCAAATAGGAAGGAGAAGACTCTTCTTTTCCTATTAGCAGTAAAGGGACTATGGCAAACAGCTGAGCAATTCTGATTCCCCGCAATATGAGGATGTGTAGACAGCCAGATCAATGTTACAGTAACCCCAAAGGAGCACAAACTATGAGCCAAATCACACCCTTTTGTGTGAACCACACATAAGACAGCAAATGTCAGATAGAAAACACCATGGACCTCAGTTTCAAATGAGGCATAAAAGGCAATATCGCCAAGAGCACAGAGAACACTTAACACACCATGCTGGGCTGTAGAGAGCGTGGTCTAAAAGCTGAATTCGCTGACTGATGTCCTTTGGTGCAGGCCCTGGCTCTATTCTGACTCACCACAGAAAGAGGCCCACCTATAGAACTGCCAGCATCCTTTCCTGCAAGGCCTATCATGGTGAGCCCTATTTAGTCAGGATTCTTGAGTTTTGTGGGGTTCTCACTAAGTCTCATCTGCTGTTTTTGAGAAGATTTTGTGATCTAGGTTTGGGAGAGGGGCACATCTGCCCAAGAAAGGGGCTGCATACCAGAGGATCTTTATCCAACGGAGGTATTCCTAAAACTGTGGTGGTTTGCCATCTGGTGGTGAACTGCCTCTCAACTTTAGTTTGCTTTCTCACTACCTGCTACAATGGCATGAAAGTATCTAGGAAGATTTTTACAAAGTCCCCCTGTACAGTCATCTGCTCATGGGACTTTTTTATTCCCATTAATTTAATAGTGTTCTGTAACTCTTCCTCTGCTCAGTACTTAATAAGATGATTCTTCTGTTCATTCATCAATTTTTGCAGAAGGGTGGCCTCACCTAAGTGTGGGGCATCTGCCACTGGCTCAACAGTGTACTGTTCATAATTGCTCCTAGAGCAATTATACCCTAGGAACTGATGACATAGATTTCATTGGAGTTGCTCTGGATTTATACCAGCATAAGTGCAAAGGGTTTCTTTCCACCTGAGCTAAGGATGTCCCTGAAATGGATTGTTTGCTTGCTTTGATGTGATTTTTCTACCAACTCTTGGATTCCTAACTCACCAGGCCAGGCTTCCTTTGCTGGCATCTTCCTAAAAGATTGGTTTCTGCTAGCTCCATTGTAGTGTTCCCTTATTATTGAAGCAAGTAATGAGCTCCTATCTGGCTCTCAAGCCAAGTCTCTGAACTGAAACTGAGCTATGCTGCAAGCATCTTGGTGGTTAAGAGGGGAGGGGGCACAAAATTAGAGACTGGCCTTCCTTCTGGCTGGCCATGAGAAATCAGCACTATTCTGGCCCCACCTCATAGTATTAGGGATGGATAAACCCAGTGGAACAGCAAGTTAAACTCTAATTTATGTTTGCCAAGTTTATTCAAATTTAGGCCCTTCTCATCTGTAATTTAAACCAATTTTTTTAAGGATGCAGCAATTTATTAAAAACCAGCATAATATTCAGGCTGTCACATAGTTATTATCACACATGAGGGACAGAAGAATGCCACCAGCAAGTTCAGCTGGCATACCTGGAAGTGATATGTACACATTTTGGGCAAGGTGCTTTCCCCACTTGGACCATTTTGCATTGCTCCTGTGCCCAAAGCAGCCAGAAATACACCGGAACTTCCCAGCAGGTGTAGAGTCAAGGAAATAGCTCCGATTTATGCAACAACAGGGAGGAGAGGAGTGTGTCCTAAGTACACTGCAGTCCACCAATATCCAGCTGGCAAATAGCCCATTGGAGGGCACAGTTAGCTGGTGTAAAATAGAGCAGCTAAAGGTGCCATACAATCATATCTCAGAATGATAGAATTTTAGGGTTGGAAGAAACTCCAGGAGGTATCTAGTCCAAATCCCTGCTCAAAGCAGGACCAACTCCAACTAAACCATTCCAGCTAGGGAACTGTCAAGATACACCTTAAAAATCTCTACAGATGGAGATATCCCCCATTGTCATTTTATTCCTGTCCCCAACATCTTCTGTGGCCAGTGAAACCAGGCAGAGCAGAGAATACAGTCCATTGAGTATAATTATGTTCCTCCTCCTCTCTGCTCCACAAGTTGTGGGTTTGACATAGAAATCACTTGGGCTATGTCTACACTGCGAAATTACTTCAAATTAAGGAGCCTTAATTTGAACTAATTGAACCCTGTCTACACGAGGCTTTCCCTAGTTTGAACTAAAAAAATTTTTAAGTTCGAACTAGTTAGTTTGGTTGACTAGTTCGAACTAACTGCTTAGTTTGAACTAATTTGCATATTGAGTTCAAACTAGCACAACACAAACATGCTAGTTCAAACTAAATAAGTTCAAACTAGCAGATAGTTTGGACTATGCAGGTGGTTTTTTTTTTTTTTTTTTTTTTTTAGTTTGAATTAACTGCCCTTTTTTAGTTTGAACTAAAAAGTTAGTTCAAACTTTAAAAAGTGTGGCTAGTTTGAACTAAAAATACCACGCTTAGTTCGAACTAACTTTCAAACTACTTAGTTCGGACTAGCCATGTCCAAACTCAGTCCTAGTCTATACTTGGGGCAAAACTAGGTGGCAGTCGACTGCCAGTTATGCAAGGAATGCAGAATTCCTTGCATATCTAGTGGCAACTTTTAAAGCCGCTGTTACACATTAGGGAAAGCCGACTGTAACTCGCTTGCGGTCAGCCCTTCCCTGTGCCCCCTGGCCTCCAGGACTTCTAGGGCTGACTTCCTGGAGCAGCGTGGTGAGTTCATATGCTCTGTGATCCACTCTCAGCACGGTGAACTGACGGTGGCAAAATTGCCACCATCAGTGTAGACATACCCGGTGAAGACAGAGCCTTGGTGAAATTCTATGGCCTGTATTATGCAGGAGGTCAGACTAGAAGGTCATAATGGTCCAGTCTGGCCTTGGAATCTATTAATATAAAAACTGTCCCCACCCAGCTTCACTTTTAACCTGTTTTTCTACAGAATTATTTTATATCCAGTTCCCCTTTCCCTGATCCCCTTCTTCAGTCCTTTCAAGATATAGTTCATACCTGATAATTGTCACCTTCTAGCTGGTATTTCAGATGCAGAATGTTCATTAACAACAACAACTAGAAATTCATACATTCAACACACTTGAACCAGCAATAGAACCACCAACCTGTATGAGCAAGGCAATAATAGTGGAAGAATAATACTGGAAGTCTGGCATGAAAAGAGATCAAAATCTGAAGTTAGAGGAGGAATGAAAGGCACTAATTTAAAAAAGTAGCATGCTAAACAATTTAAGTGAAAGGGGAAGAGTGCTGAGCATTACATTGATGGGAGATTCCATAATTTTACACAATTCAAGAAGATCACCGCTCTACTCACAGGTCAAGAACAAAAGGTGTAAACTTCCTAAATTAAGTGATACATAATTTGAGTATAGAATAGGAGGATAATTTGTTTGATGCTAAAGGACTAAACCCAGACAAAACACCAGAGGCTGGTGGGCACCTAACCGGCTTCTGTAGAGAACTTAGACTAACCTTAAATAAAACACTTCTGGAAGCATTTAATCCTGGCATGATGACCCTAAAATTTTGGAAGAACCTTAGGCCAGATCCTCAGCTACTTTAAATTTGTGTTACTTCTTTGAAGTCAGTACTGATGTACCTCCTCAGCTATTTATGCACAATTGGTATTCTTTGACTAGATCACTGAGCTAATTTCCTTAAATTCAGATACCAAAAATAAGTGCCAGAAGTCTAGCACTGCAACTCACAAAGATCATTTGTTGTTCATTAAAATGTACTTGTATTCTTGCTGTATAGGAATGCAAGGGCAGAAAAGCACATCTACTTGCATATTTGTACATTGCCCAGCACAACCAAGTCTCATCCTACTCCTGTTCTAGTCCTACCATCTGTTCAGGATCACACGTTGGAAAGGCTTTATAAAGAACTGGAAGCAATCCCAAATGCTTTGAAGTGGCCTGGCATAAAATGCAAAGTGGAGTTGTGCACATCTAACAGATAAAGGCATATGAAAACCTATTGACAGGAAGTGGCAGTATGAAATCATCCAACATGGAAATAAGGCATAATATTTTTTACAATAAGGGTAATTGATGACTGGAAAAATTACATAAGAATGTGGTGACTTCATCACTGGAAGTCTTTAAATAAAAGCTGGATGACTTTCTAAAAAGTGTTATAGCTCAGAGACAAATTATTTTGTTCAGTTCAGGAATCTCTGGATGAAATTCTATGGCCTACATTATACCAGAAGTCAAATTAGACTGCCATAATAGTTTCTTTGGCATCAAAATCTATGAATCTGTAAATCTGAAGGATGACCAGAAAGACATAAGCACATAAGCCAAAGAACCAAATCATATCCACAGCATTACCTAACAGACCTCATTTCTTATCCTATCCACTGAGTTAAATAATCTTTTAGGTATTTGAAAACTGCTATCCTGTCTCCTCCCCCTCCTCCCCTCCACCCCCTCAGTCTTCTTTTTTCCAGCTAAACAAACCACATTTAAAAAAATCTTTCCTCAGAGATCATGTTTCTAGACCTTTCATCATTTTTCTTGGTCATCTCTGAACTTTCTCCAGTTTGTCCACATCTTTCCTGAAATGTGGCTCTCAGAAACAGACACAATACTCCAACAGAGGCCTAATCAATGCACAGTACAGCAGAATAATTACTTGTTATATGTTGTTTAAAACATTCCTGCTAATGCATCCCAGGATGATGTTTGGTTTCTTCACATGAGTGTTCAACTGCTAACTCCTATTTAGTTTATGACCCACTATGACCCCCAGATCCCTTTCCAGGTGGTTATTTCCCATTTTGTATGTGTCTGCTGATTGTTCTTTCCTGGAGTGGAGTACTTTGCAGTTGTCCCTGTTGAATTGCATACTATTTACTTCAGACCTTTTCTCCAGTCTCTCCAAATCTTTCTGAATTTTAATCCTTTCCCCCAAACCACTTGCAACCCCATCCAGTTCTGTACCATCCTCAAGCTTTAAGTGTACTCTCTATGCCATTATCTAAATCACCGATGAACTTATTGAACAAGCTGCAACCCAGAATCCATCCCAATGGGATCTTGCTCACTATGCCCTTCCAGGTTGACTGTGAACACAGACTACTACCCTCTGTGAATGGTTTTACAACAAGTTATGCGCTCACTTTATAGAAGCTTCCTCTAGGTTGTAGTTTCTTAGTGTGTTTATGAGAAGGTGATGCAAGGCAGTATCAGAAACATTACTACGGAGAAGATAAACACATGTCACTCTCCCCTGCCACACACAAACATCCACAAGGCTTGTTACCTTGTCAAAGAAAGCAATTCAGATGGTTTGATATGATTTGTTCTTGACAATTCCATACTGACTTTTATTTACCACATTATCTTCTAGGTGTTTGCAAATTGATTACTTAATTTTCTGCTCCATTATCTTTCCCAGTACTGAAGTTAAAGTGACCATTCCTTAACTCCCAGTGTTATCCTTATTCCTCTTAATAATTGGGCACTATATTTTCCCTTTTCCAGTCCTCTGGAATCTTTCCTATTTTCCATGACTTTTCAAAAGCAGTTACTAATGGCTCATAGCTTCTCAGTCATATCTTTGAGTATTCTAGGATGTTTTTCATCAGGCCCTGGTGACATGAAGACATCTAACTTGCCTAAATAATGTATAACTCATTCCTTCCCTGTTTTAGCCACTGATCCTAGCTCATTTTCACTGTCATTCATTAAGTAAGATATCCAATTTCTATGAAACTTTTTGGTGAAAGCTGGATCAAATGATGGAGATTGATCAAGTATGCTGTACTAAAGAAAAAGGCATTGCCAGCTGGTTCCAAACTCAGATGAACTGTGGCATGATCATAAAAGCAATGGTGTTCATAATGACTTTAATGAAGAGAGATTATCCTGTTGAACAGCATTCTAGACCCATGGAATAGGACTCTACACCTTTTGCATTCAATAATCCAAATAAATCAACTCAAAGAAAACCAGCCTCAAGTCCAGAGGATGACTAGATATGGATAAGTGACAGGGAAGTCAGTGGTGTATCTGGATCTATTACATTTGTGCGTGTGCGTGTGCGTGTGCGTGTGTGCGTGCACACCACTGACATACAAGTATTCTATAGTATAAACATTATAGAAAGAATATAAAACATTCTTTTTGAGGTGTTTATTAGAAGAAAGGGGGGACTATGAGAAGGTCTGTACACTATGGCAGAAAGGTATTACTACAGCCAGTAGCCCTACAGTAGATTAGAGAGTAAGACAGAAAACTATTTTCTGTTTGCTAAGAAAATTCTTTGTTTAGTAAAGTAAGCAGAGTATTTGACTGTGGAAAAAATTGAGCAAGGTGGTGAAATTGTGCATAGATGGGAGGAAAGTCACTGTGTATGTGTGTACATATGAGTCATTATTATAAAAACCACGAGAAATTGATCAGACACTGGTTCACCACTTGCACTTTCTGCACCCATCACCACTAAATAGATGCATTGTTTATTCCTGAATCAATTGCATTGCAGCTCCATTTCTTTCTAATCAGATAGTCAATAACCCCTGGATAGTATTTAGCATTTGGCATCTGGGTAACCACTAGCTCTCCATTTTTTAATCTTAATTGCTCTTTTGAAACTAGCATACTCAGTTTCTCCAGTATAGTCTCCTGCAACCTTATTTATTACACCAAGTGATTGCTTGTCAGTTGCAGCAAAAGGATTCACACAAGGGTCTTTTCTTATTTTCTCAGAACTTATGCAAATGGAGACATCTACTAGAACGACATTCTTTAATGTTTGTTGTAAAAAGTACAGATCAGGACAAACTACCTCAGGGATCTAGGCCCTGGAAGCTATCTTCAAGGGTGACAAATTGTGATTTAAGAAAGGTGGCTGAGCCTTTATTTCAAATGTTGCTGTTGGGCATATGACTTAATAAACGACAAAGTATGGAATTAGGGATCTTGAGGGAATGATCCTCTAAAATGCATGTAGGAGAGGAGCTGAAATGATTTATCTCCAGATCTCTGCTCTTACTGCTTTCCCTTTGCCATTTTTATCCTCAGAAAGGATGCTGGAGAAACAGAAACTGATGAAAGTGACCAGAGTGAAGGTTGATTTCTGGATTCTCTTTATGCCACGCCAGCAGCAAGAAGTGGCTGGGAATCTGATGTCATCAACCACATGGGGAGTCCCTGGTGTTGACAAATTTATGCATGGGTATAATGCCACTCTCCTATCCCTGAAGTAGTAGTGTATCTGGAAAGATCACAAATAGCTCTTTTTTTCCTTTATTTTTTCAAACTCAGTCTTACAGCCCCAGGCTAGTACTGTACCAAGAGGTATACCCATGGAACCAAGAGCATATTTTGGCCCTAACTCTACCTTTCCATAAGTATGTGCAACTTCTTTGGCTTCAGCAAGAGGGCAAAAATTGGCTGGTTTCTGCAGTTTCTGTAGAAGACTGGACTCACCAAAAGCTACTTGGCTCAGTTAAAACACCTTACCAACAGCTCACCAGGCCCTGCAGTGGCCCCTCATCTCATGAGTTGGTTCCCTAGATAGGGCACTTTGAAGCCTCCCCACTTCCAGAGTAAAGAAGGAAACAAACACAAGTCTTTGTTCATACCAGAGTTCACTCCACAAACTCTTCAGCCCCCCACCCCCAAGCATTTCAGGGTTGTCCTCCTGCTCTTGTGCAGAGCAACATCTCCCAGGGTTTTTTCCCTGGAATCCCAGTTCCAGATTCAATAGTTCTTCTCTCCCTTGTGTCCTGGTGTTTCTATCCCACCTTTCCCAGCAGAATGATAAGGGGAACAGCTAGTCTAGCCCTACAAATAGTGTAGTGGCTAGCACCTCTGCTTAATATGCAGAAGGTCCTGGGGTCAAGCCCCAGGGGGTTGGACTTGATGATCTCATGAGGTCCCTTCCAACTCTATTATTCAATTCTATTCTAAATACTGTAGGCCTCCCGCATCTCTAGGTTACAGGGACCCTGCACTGAATAGCTAAGATCTTCTTTCTCAGATTTGTTGGTGCCTTCCTTGGTCTTCATTCAGGTCCTTTCCTACAGCTCCTTCTTCATCAGGAGTTGCTGTAGGAAAACATCTCCCTTTCTCTTGGCCTATCTTTCCATCACTGTCTAGCAACCAGAAGCAATGTTCCCTCTAATTCTTCATAGGCTGTGTGCACAAAAAATTTCTTCTGTGCAAATTTTCAGAACTAGTGTCCAAATTTGTGCACACTCCAGTTACTGTGGTCAGACTTGTGAGTGCAATGAAGCAAGTGTGTATGATGCAAATAATAATTAAATTTTATTTTGATATGGTGATGGAAATTATTTTATAAATTACAAAACCTTATTTGAAACATGCTACTCAAAACCACCTTCTTAAAATAGCAAAAATATTAGCAGTGTTGAATTTTTTTGTGTATGCTTTATTTTGTTGTGTGCATGGGTTTCATCACCTGTGTGCATCCACACACATGCATAGCTTAGAGGGAACATAGACCAGAAGGGCACTGCAGAGTTCCTCACCTCAATCCCTGCAATATCCTTCTTGTCTGGGCTTCACCTCTAGAAAGTCACCACCCAGCTCCTCCCACAACTGGGTATCATCTTCACTTGGGCCTATCCCATCCTTCAGTTGCAACCAGGTGTCTTAATTGAGCTGTCTAGCTCCCTTAGGTGCTAAAGTGAGGGTATATACTCTATCACGATTACTTTACTGATTTGAGTAGAGTTATGCCTGACTTATAGGTAAGCTCAGAATTAGATCCTTAGACCAGGGGTTCTCAACCTTTTCAGGGACATGACATAGCTAGGAAGCTTCCCAACAGCACACAACACACCAACCTCCCTCTCCCACTCACATCTCAGTTCCATCTCTCCCTTGGAAGCCCTTGCATCTCTCCCCAGTAGCTCTGTATCTGTCTTGAGCCCTGCAGCCCACGTTTCTTCCCCAGCCTGATCCCTCATCTCTTCCCCATGTCATGCAACAGGGGGCTCTCTCGGGCTGCTGGCTGCCCTGATGCCACTTCCCTCCACCACTCCACCTCTTTCTCCTAACTCCCCCACCCCTTCTCCAGCCCTGGCATCTTTCCCTCCCAGCCCTGTGCAGCCTCTTTCCAGACTGCTTAGTTGCCCCTCTACCTCTTCCCCCAAACCTCTGCCCTTCCTCCACCCCAGCATCTTTCCCCCAGCTGCATGGCCACCAGGATTCCCCATCTTGATTCAAAGTGCTAGCCAATAAAATCACTGATTGACTGACAGAATGATGTGTGAACAAGAAAGGAAACAAGTAGGTGAGGCCTGCACAGGGTTTGAGCCAATCAAAGGACAGCTGGGGTGGGACTGAGCCAACCAAAGGCCAGCAGCATGTTGACATGCTCTCTCAGGAGCCCAGCCTGTTGTGACTGAGATTCTGGTTGGCTACTAGACCAGCAAGCAGCTGAGCTGAGATTGAGTGGAGGACTTTCTTTGTTCCCCTTCTCTCTGATGTGGATGCTCTGTGTGTGTGCCTGCAAATTTTATAACCTGTGCACAGCTTGGCAAGGTGTGGGGGTGAGGCGGAAGCAGAGCCCATGACATGTAACTGCTCTGCTGAGACACTTTGTGTCTGACCCTGTGGCTGAGAACCACTGCCTTAGATTTATACAGAGCGTGTAGGTATGTTTGGACCTCGTACCTTTGGCAACAGGTTCATGTGCTCTGATGCTGTGTTCAACATAGCAAGAGAATCCAGCCTTCAGATGCTGTCTGGCATCCTCCAAATTCCAGTTTTACCAGCTTTAACATCCTTAGAATGCACTCACTTATTGAGTACTTTTCATCAGCTGCTCCCTGTTACCACTCATCTTAGCAATGGGCCATAAGAATAAAAAAAAATTCAGTAGTAATGTCTTGTATAGTACAGATCACAGTGCTATACAACAGATACAATCCCATCTCTCCCATATTGGCATAAGCTGCTGGCCAGGCTGGGAGCCCTTCTTCCTATGGAAGGGATAGCAAAAGACCTGAAGTGAAAAACAAAGACATTCCCAGTGTGTTATTGTGACATCAAACCAGAAAGGGTTAAGCAACTAGCAGACTAAATAACCGAAATTCAACCTTCTTTTAAAGACATATTTTAAAAGGATATAAATGGCAATTAGGGCCATTTCTTATAAATCACTAACAAAGCCATGACAGCTAGACAAGAGCTTTGAGATGTAAATTTGTATTGTTAGAGAATTGGAAGAAGACAGTGATTGTGTCTGTTAAACTCTAACAAGATACAAGTATAAACAATGTAACCAAATAGTGCCTGTCTGTTACTGTACTCCATTAACCTGTGTGTAATAATATCTTTGTCTATATCTGTCTTTAAATTTTGCAGTAAACTGTCTATGAACTGCTTAATGGATAATTAAGCTTATGCTGATGAATGCAACTAATTACCTGTGTATACATAGGAAATAAAAAGGTTTTACTTCAAAACTACAGTGATTACATATTCTTCACTTCAGGAGTACCTGCCCTAAAGAGATCTGCTAGAGATCTATAAAAGGACTCTCAGTCCATGATCATGTCATCCTATAACTGCTTCAGCTTGGCCTGGGGAATCTTGAGTTGCAAGACTGAGGAGTCCAGCTCTTAACTGGACTACCCTGTTAATTCTCATGGAAGAATTTGAGCAAACTCTTCAAATGGTCTGCTTATTGCAGTATAACGCCATTGAATGGTTTCTGAAAGTACTTTTTGCAACTCATCATCTCTACTGTGAAACTCACCAAAGAACTTTATTCATGTCTGCGTGTATAATATTTTAATCCACACACTTTTTATTTTAAAAAAAATCTTAATTTACTTCATAAGAATTGTGTAAATGTGTATTGGATAAGATCTTAAACAGTCATTAACCTGGCAGGTAATATGTCCAATCACTTGAGATTGGCAGAACTTTATAGTTAAACAATCCAACCTTGAGTTCTCACTCAGACAGTCCAGTCAAACACAGTGAGGACTATTTACAATCTCATTAAGGGAGCTGTGATTTTGGCTTCAGGGTAACCTGTAAGGTAGTGTAGAAACTGGTTTGGTGAATTTAATTGATAATATGACCACAGTTTTGGGAATCATCTGCCCCATTCTTTGTGACTGCCCTGACTGAGTAATCTCAGTATGGCACCCCCAGCAACCACAATCACAGTTATACAAGCAGGTATCCTCAAAGATCCCAGCTACATTGTACTCTACAGTGTATTTCACAAAAGAAACATATCAAGCTCAGTGTTCCAGACAGCCTGAGAGAGGGTTACATTGTATAATAGGGCATTCAGAGGAGTTCTGAAACTGAGAACATTAGAAAATGCACACAAAAAATACAGATCTGACTAAGCGATTGAGTTTTGATTCTCTTGGGATTTGTGCAAATCCTTCCATTAATTTTGATGCAGGGAATGCTCAGATCCTGCACCTGAGCTTCTTATCCCAAAATCAGACCCAAGGCACCCCCAACAATGACTTCCTTATGTTAGTAAACCAATTGTCAATTTGGCTTTTTCAATGGATAACAGGAGGTAGCCTGCCCCAGAGGAATTGCCAGAATTTTACTAGTGGTTTCCCTTTAAGCTTTGGAAAACATCCCAGAACAGACTAATTCTGTTCACTCTTGGGAGGACATGGATATAGTCCTCCACTCAAATGATTGATACTTGGGCAGTAACTTCTTCAGAAACAAAAATAACCTTTTATTTTCAAACAGTATTTCCCTAACACAACATATCCAAAAACAACAAATCTCTTTAACAAGATATACAGCAAAAGCAACAAATTCCCTTGGTATAGATACATATTAAAGTACACAGTATAGCAACATTATATTGTTATACAGTTACAGGAAGTTGTTACATTCTATATGCGATAGCCAGTCACAGAGGATCATGACAGCAAATTCTTGACCATTAAGACCTATACACAAAATGACATATATACACAAACATCCAGCTGTCTCCCTACCACTTTGGACCCAATTGGCCTAAGTATACTAATAAACCAATCCAGGCTTTATTTCTAAAAGTGGGTAACAAAATGTGGTCCACCCTAGAGGATTAAAAAGGCTTTCTGAGCGTTTCTATTTCAATCATTGAAAACTCTCTAGAACTGCCTGCCTCATTTAGCCATTGAGAGGCTATGGATACAGTCCTCTGCTCAAAGGTTTGACATTCAAATAGTAAATTCTTCAAAATCAAGATGTCTGTTTATTCAATACTAATTTTAGTGCAATTGGATTTTAAATTGAAAATCAATACAATATAATAAAATGAAAAACTTTGGACAAACCATAACCTAATCAAATATAACAAGCTATAAAATTGCAATAAAATGCTTAGAACACAATGTAACACTCCCTTATCTTGTGTTACAATTTCATGAATACTAAATTGTGGCACATCATAATAAACGTGCAATGTCGCAACATAAAAAGCCTGCATACATTGGATAAAGCCTTAATACAAAGTTAAATTAAAATACCAAATTTACTGCAATAAAATATACTTACAGATATTACTACAAACTAACATTCTGTGAGCAGTCAGGTAATCAGAGTGGGTGGGGTTAGAAACAATTCAAGTGCAGGCATCCAGCTTTATTTGCAGTCATACATGAGCATGTCTTAATATTTAGAACAGTTATAATTACTCTTATTATTAAATCCCCCTAGCCCATCTGTGGGTCCTTCTGCTCTGTCAGGCTTCACGATGCTTCTGCTGTTGCTGTCACTGCTTTTATTTTTTCCCCATTTCTTTTGCTGCCAAGATCTCCTTCTGTGATCTTGATCACCCATACCCAAACCTCTCAGCTCTCTGCCTTATTTATGCTTTTTCTGAGCATTTCTGACCCTTTCTGATTGGTTGCTTTCTTATTGTCAATCAACTGCATCTTCCCCACCCTAGGAGTATGTCCACACTTAGAATTTATTTCGAATTGATGACAATCAGTTCGGATTAAATCAAGTGCATGGCCACACTCATTCTTCTCAATTCAAACTGAGGAACACCTTAGTTACAACTGATGAAAGCTGACTTTGAAGTGGTCAAACCTCGTTTGACTTCAAAGTCCCAGTCCATTTGAACTAGTTAGTTGAAATTGACCCCTGGTGCAGGTATGGGACCCCCCCATGCACAGCTGGGGCCCCACTGGCTGGTGGGTGGATGGGACCCCTGTATGCGGCTGAAGTCCCGCTTGCCATTGCAGGGACAGGACCCCCACACTGGGCTGGAACCCCCTGGCCATGTGTGGGGACAGGGCCCCCATGCCAGGCTGAAGCCACACAGAGGGGTCCCATCCCCATGTGTGGCCAATGGGGCTCCAGCCCCATGCAGGGGCCCTGTTCCCAGCCCAGGGAGCACAGCTCCAGCCCAGCATGGGGATCCCTTCCCCACATCAGCAAGTCAGGCTCCCACCCAGCATGGAGATCCCTTCCCCAAGTGGGGCAGCACCACTAGAGCTCGGTAGGGGGAATCCATTCTTCCCCCACCTGGCCAGCAATGTTCCCTCTAAGAATTGGGATGTCATGAGCAAAAATTTTAGTTTCTGGGCAGAAATTTTGCCTTATTGTAACCTCTTGAGTCCAACTTTACAGTTACACATTATTATCAATTTTCACCAAAAGTACAATTGCGTTCTGTACAAAATAGTTCCAAAAGAGACAGCTGTGTTAGTAAAGTTCAACAAAAGATGTAAGGAGTCCTGTGGCACTTAAAGACTAACAGATTTATCTATCATATGAGTTTTCATGTGAGAAAATCCTACTTTGTCAGGCGCTTTGAAGATGGGGAACTTACAGAATAGGAGGAAATAAATGCAAGGGAGTGTAAGACATGGGATCAGATCATACAGTAACAGCTCCCTTGCATTTATTTCCTCCCATTCTGTAAGTTCCCCCCTCTTCAAAGAATCTGACCAAGTAGGATTTTTTTCCCATGAAAGCTCATGTGATAAATAAATCTGTTAGTCTTTAAGTGCCACAGGACTCCTTACTTCTTTTGTACAATAGGCCTATGCTTTAAAATGAGTTTATCGTAAATAGAATTAATTGGGTTTAATTTATTGAATTTGTGTGAATTTTTATTTGAAATTTATTTTTAGAAAGCTTTTTAATTAAAATAATTTTAAAAGTGTTTTTTAAAAAAAATGGAGAGAAGGAAAGAAAAGAGGAGGATGAGAAAGAAAAAGAAGAAGAAAGAAGGAAGGGAAGAGAGAAGAAAAAGAAAAAGAATAGGAAAAAAGAGGAGGAAGGAAAAGAGAGAGGAAAGAAGAGAAAAAAGAAAGAAGAAAGGAAACAAGAAAGGAAAGAGAAAAAAGAAGCCTAGAAGGAAGAAAAAAGACAGAAAAGAGATGGAAGGAAGAGAAATAAAGAGAGAAAGCAGACAGCAGGCTCCCCTCCTCCCCCGCAGTGTGCCTACCAGTGCCCAAGACGCCATGCAGGCATGCTCTGCTCTGCTCAGCTCAGCGTCTGAGATCGGAGCAGCTGGCCAGCAGGGAGGCAGCGTCACCTCCCAGAGCCCTGCAGCAAGCGCTGTCTCCGAGCCCCAGCCTCTCACGGCAGCTGGTCTTTCTTTCTCCAGCCCAGCGTTGCTGTCAGTGGCTCGGGCTCAGAGACATCGCTGGCTGCAGGGCTCTGGGAGGTGACGCTGTCTCCCTGCCAGCCAGCCACTCTGATCTCAGACGCTGAGCCCCAACCCCTGCACTGCCAGAAAATGCTGTGCACTGGGGCCAGAAAAGCTGTGCGCACTGGCACACGTGCACACCTTAGAGGGAACTATGCTGGCCAGTGGAAATCGCCCTCTGCAAGGTTCTAGCCTTCTGAATCTGGCATGGGGAAAAGCATCCCCTGCCCAGCTCTAGCCACATTGCAGCTAGAGCTGGGCAGGGGATGGTTTTCCCTGTGCTGGGCTCAGAGGGCTGGAGCCTGGCAGGGGATTGGGTGGTGTCATGGCCCTTCTTGTGGGCCATGTTGCCACACCTCCCATGGTGCCCCTCCTCTAATTCAAATTAGCAAGTCCAGTCCATGGATATGCTAGTTCGAACTGGATTTTCTAGTGAGGCCATGTTAATTCAAATTGACTGAATTTGAACTAATAATTATTAGTTCAAATTGATTAGTTTGATTTCAGTCAATTAACACTCTAAGTGTAGACATAGCCTAGGGTAATATGTTTGACCAATCAATTGTACACTATACTAATTAGCTTTAGTTGTTTATTCCAAACTCAGACCTTCTTTGGATCCTCCTTCAAGATGATATCATTTTTAACCTATCTTCACTTGTTTACTTCATACTTTAGATCCTCCTTCTCATCTACTGACTCTTACCTGCAGCTATTAGGAATGACCTTTATTTCACCCTGGTCTCCCTTTCTGTTGTTGCTCAGCTTCTTAGTACTTCTGTTTTGTTTCTTTTTCTTTCTTTTAGTGATCACCTCATCAACCACCATTTTGGATTTCAAGGTCAACTTACTCTAAGCTATCACTTGTTACTTATCAAAAGCATTAAACTTAAAACTGACTATATTGCTATTGATTCTACAGTTTCCATTTCTTGCATCTGATGAAGTAAATTGCAACTAGTTATTTAAATCAGAACAGATAAAATCTACAATGCTTTTCTCCCTGTCTCTACTGGCCTTTCATCTCTGTAGTTAAATGCCGTCACTGGTGTTGGTCTCCTTATCTGGACTAACACAGCTTTAAAATCTCTTGTATCAACCCATTTATTCTATTTGCTTGTACAGGAAACATCATGCTTAGTTCTTCCATAGTTGTCTTCTCTTCTCTCCCTCTGATGGTGCTTCTGCTCTGTCAAATATGGCTGTAGTTTAGTGATTTCTTTTCAGCTTGTCGTCTTAGGTTGACAACTTTTTCTGTGATCTCAGTTCTGCTTCATGTCATCTTTCTGACTCTTGCTCTGGTACTTTCCAAAAAAGTGATTAAAGTCTGGCTGCACTCTGCCTTATATAGAGATTTTGACCCTTTCTGATTGGCGGCTCTTTCAGTGCTAGCCATTAGAATACCCATTCTACTAATTGACTAAGTTTCTCCAACTGGTTGCTTTTACAGACAAATTTTAGCTCTGAAACTCAAGCCAGACCTATTTAAGAACCTCTGCTTTTACCTGACTGACTTTTCCCTTCATGTTCTTGGAGTAACCTTTATTTCACCCCAGAACTCCTGTTCACTATTATCAAACTATATGCTATGGCCACTATTTTGGTTTTTTCCAATACAATTCCTTTGGCTGCCATCTTGAATTTTCAGAAATAACCACTGAACCATATGTATTAATTATTAAACCCCTAAAAACTAACCTACTTACATTTTATGTACAGCTCAATGTTATGGTTCACTGCCAACACTCTCATCCTGCTCATTAGAACAAGCTAAATACTGAAGCTTTCTTAGGGCTTCAGTTGTATTACAAGGTGCTATTCTTGTATTCTTAATCTAGGATCCAATCACAGTCAAGGTGAAGTTCTCTCAGTGCTGCAGGTTAGCACACGACAGATCATCATAGTAGTCAATTTCTAAGCCCTCTAAGTTCGACTACAGTGTGACACAAATGATCCACAGGCTTCTTGCAGGTCTTGATGTGCCAGGATGAAACAAGACTCAGTACAAATCTCCAGTTTTCCCTTCTGCAAAAGCTGTTGATACCATTAAGTTTTCTGCAGCTGGAATTAAATGGACCAAGTTGTTAAAATTCCCACCCCAAAATGGCAATTGTCCAAAGATGCAAAGCTTTGTTGATTCTGATCCATAAAATTTTGGGGTGTTTAGTTTCAGGATTTTGGTTCAGCCCACTATTATGGAGGTGCCAGCTACAGCTTCAGAGTTAAGACTGAGAATAAGCAGGGATTCAAATTTTATTACTTCTTAAAATAAATTGTATTTTGCCCCAAACTGTAGAGCTTTCATTTTGAATACAGGAACACCATAGATAGGAGCCAGCCGTTTAGTTCACACCTGTACTTGAACTGCTGCAGCATTTGATGTGTGTTCATGTGCTGGGTTTTAATTTGAGTTCTCATCTGAGAGTCTTTGCAGCCCTTATGAACTTTCTTCAGGACTCTGAGCTGAAACATGAAATCGCAGAAATATCCCAAGGCCTCTTATTCTGAAACTAAAGTGTTTAAAAAAAAAAGAGTTTTAATTAAAAATAAAGAAATCCTCCTGCCACAGTTTCTGCATCCAAATCCATCCCTCCTCTCTGTGGTCCATTTCAGGAGTTCCCAGTCAGCTCTCTGACTTTCAGCCATCACTAGGTTACCAGATACCAAAGCATGGAAAGGAGCATGGGGAAGTACGAAAAGGAGGATATTGGAGGACACGTGGAGAAAATATAGTATTATTATAACTGTCATTACCATATTATGTCATAGAAAATGGGTAATGCTTAAAGAATGCAGTGTTAAAACTGTACAAAGTCATGTATTTGTTAAATTTAAAATAAAAAATTACCAAACTGTTTTCTTTTAATAAAAACTGGATTTTTTCAGTAAATGAGTTTTTCATGACCATTTCATTAATGTTCAGGATACTAAAAAAAGTTAAACTAAATTTGCAAATATAAACATGAAAAGCACCTTAAAAAAAAACAACAACACATCTTGCCTCTCATTTTTCATTTTCCACAGCAACTCATTTTACAATTTTTAAAAAGAAGTCCTAAATTATTTCTAGCCACTTCAAATATGCCCCTTTGTTTTACTTAACTGCTCCCTGTTAGTAATTTTATTCATGGTATACTTTATTTTCCTTCATTTTGTTACTGTTTGCTCTATTTTTTCACCCAATTTAGCCCTTTTGTAGGGAGCAACAGTGCAAAAATCAAAGTCTCCAATACAGGGCTCAAACCCATGAGTGACCCTGGCCATGTCCTACACTCCCCTGCTTTTATTTTCCTCCCATTCTGTAAGTTCTCCCACCTTCAAAATGTCTGTCAGAGTGGGATTTTCTCCCATGAAAGCTCATGTGATAAATACATTTGTTAGTCTTTACATACCACTGGACTCCTTGGTTCTTTTGCCATAGCCCAGGACATGTTTGCACTGCAATTTCAGGATGTATGTGACTGCAGCTTAGGGACCTCATTAGCTTTCAGGAGTCAAACGGGTCACAGGTATACAGTACTTACCACACAGACAGCAAGGAAGCCACAGTAGCTAGTTAAACAACCTGATCGCACAGGCAGCTCAGCGTTAGGGGCAGGGGCAGGAAGGGACCAACAGCAGGAACTCACAGCCAGGGAGCCTACCTGGGGTCAGAGGCTAAATGGCACCAGATCCAGCAAGAGGGGACAGGCTCTGCATGCACCTCTCTGGCCAGTAGGGGTGGGACTTCCTGAGACCAGGTGCTGTGAAGGGAAGGGAGAGGAGGGGTGGGGAGGACAGGGATGGTCAGGCTCACTCCTGGCCACTACAGTCCCGAGTCAGCAGGGGAACACGTTTGAGGCAGCACTCTCATGCCTGCATCTATTTTTAGACTGCTGCCCCGGTGTTCAGCAAAAAGCCAGACAAAACCAACTTTTTTTGAAATGCCTGAAGGACGGAAGACAGCAGGGCAAAAAGACAGACATCTCCTCCTTTTGCTGGATGTCTGGTAACCCTAGCCATCACGTCTTGTGAAGCAGTTAGCTGTGAACCACTCCCTTCTGGCTGGGGAATTTTAAAGGTTACACAGCTCCTGACTTACCTTATGATACCTCTCCACAAGGCAGCCTTCCCAACCACCAGCAAGTGAGAGGTACTTTCTCTCTGAGAGCTATGACCAGTGTCTGATAGTAATGATAATTTACCACTGGTCACAGACCTCAGAGAGAAAAGCACAGATGCTGCTTTTTAGGCAGACATACACACCAATGTTACCAGAAATCTCCTACCACTCCCATGGGATCCTGGCAAGCCCGCATCTTTCCAATCCTGCAGTTAGGGTTGGCCTCCTCCTCCAACCAAAGGTCGCACCTGTTTGCTGCATCAAAAAGAAAACCCTGTCTCTGTACAAGCTCAGCTCTTTATACCAAAAGCCTGCTCTCTATTCGAGTCTCTGAAAAACCGAGCTTGAACTAGTATATGCACACCATTCCAGAAGTTGCACCTGCCTGAGAATCACTCTAATCACCTCTCACTGTTTGTGGTTCCTGGAGGAGCTCTGGTAACTCTTCCTCCAAGCAACGGAACATAAACCATTCATAAATGTAATACAGCTGCTCCCAAAGCTAGTGCATGAGTTTGCAGTATCTGTCATACAGCCAAACACAGAGTTTCCCAAAGCAGAGATACATCAGAAAAGCATAAAACTTATTTCAAAGACAGAAAAAATAAATCTGAGGTTTGAATTGAGTTTGGGATGAAGTGCTGTTTACTGCATCTGAATTGGTGTGCACATTCCTAAAACAATTAAACTTAAGAGTTGTATGTGGACTGGGTTAGTAAGGTTATTCAGGAAGACAGCAGTGGTGAGATAAGCTTAGCCTTGAACTGGTATGCTAGAATAGTAGACATTAGGAGCCAACATAAGAGCTAAGTAAAACCACGGCCCTTTTGCCCAGGAAAAGCAGGAACTGCTCCCTCTGTGCATCTCTAGGATTTCATATTGACCCATAGCTCTGTCCCACACTAGCCTATGGCGTTGAAAGTTCACAGGGTGGGGAGCACCCTATATCAATCATTCAGAGAACAAATGCAAGGAGAGTACTCCTGCAAGATGCTAAGGGGGCATAATGCCTCTGGAAGTGCAATCTCCCAACAAATTCCTTGCAAGTCACTGAAGCACCATGCTGGCCCCCAAGGCACTAATTCTCTCCTGTCTTGCATGGTCACTTACACATGGGCAAACTGGGTTTAAAATGCTCCCGTTCTAATTTGGTGTACACCCCAGTGTAATTCACACAATCAGACTCCAAGAGTCCATTGCTGCTTTGAGTTACAACAGCAATGACCCTCCTAAGGTCAATGGCTATGTCTATACTACAGGGCTCAGTTAAGTTGACTTAATAAAGGTCTACTTAAATTGACTTTATTAAGTCGACTTAGTGAGGTCCCCATTTGTTTAAGGTGACTTTATAAAGTCAGCTTAAGCCAGGGGACCCATGTAAAGTTGGCTTTATAAAGTTGACTTAAAAGGCTCTACTGTACTAAGTCAACTTTATTAAGTTGACTTTAAAGGGCATATTGCACTTAACCCTTAAAGTCAACTTTAAGCACAGGAGTTATTAAGTCGACTTAAGCAAGGGCTTAAGTCAACTTAATGAACTCCAAACATGGCCAGGGAGTTGCTTAAGTTGACTTAAACCTCCTTAAGTCGACTTATGTCCCTAGTGTAGACATACCCAATGGTACTGATTTCAGTTAAGTCCATAAGATCAGAACCTCTGAAAATCAGTTCACTTTTATCTAAGCATGGATTTAGATACTAAAGTTTAAAAGTTCCAGTCCTGGGAGTTGCTCCAAACAGAGCACCCAGCCACCCCCTGCACATAAGGAAGAATTTTCTCAGGCTGAATTATGCTTTATATAAGTTGAGCTGAGCTGGCCCATCAGACAGATGAATCAGGACCTAACTGCTTTGTGGCACAGAATACACAGTATCTGAAACTTGGGGAGGAGGAAAACTGGTCATGTAATGACTGATGCATGAAATATTGCCCCTCCCAAACCAGACTCTTCCAGGTCCAGTCCATCTGTCCATATGACTTTCTCACTCCTGGCATATGGCAACATATAAACCAATAGTCTATCCTGTTGTTTCCACCTGATCATCCTAGCTAATTCAAGCAACAGTCAAACCTTTGCATTGTTGATTTCTGACTAGAGGGTGGAAATAACCCATAAGCTGTCCCAGGAAAAGGCTGTCTAGCATAATATATCCCAGATAGCAGGTGCCTGAAATGTCTGACAGTAGCTGAAGTGACTGATATTATACAATATAAAAGGATATTACAAAATTGTACAGTTTACATGACAGTTAAAATGCACAATCTGACACACCATATATTTTCCATCTTGCTTCTCTAGGAAAATACTAATCAGAATCCATTACCTTTGAGAGGGAGTTGAAATATTCCACTGTAGAGTTACACAGACTAGACATAGCAGGGGAAAGTGATGCAGAGAAGACGAGATGAAGAGCAAAATTACCCTATAGGGGATGGCTCCAGGGAGTCAGCTAAATTACTATGCATTTATACCCACATAACACAGACGAGTACCTGGCCCATAAGTATCTATAGTTGCCTGTTAAATGCCTTGCACACTCTCCACTCTAGACAAATAAATGACTAGTAACTCATCAGTCAGATCCTAATCATGGAACAATTTGGGGAGTTGCATGTGAGATGCCAGTTGGAGAGTCTAGGGAGGGTTGGGAACTGTGCATCAAATGCTTGTTCGTGTCCAAGCCACCACAGTGCAAGCGCCATCCCATAAAGATGTGTGGTGTTCCAGAGATGCTTTGGCAGAGTGAACCTTCAGGGACATGAAAGCGTAACCACTCCTCAGGCAACATCAGCAGCTGAGATTCTGTCATAAACAAGAAACTCTGCAGGAATTTTGGGCTATGTGGTTAGTTGTGAAGTAAAGGGAGGTAGCAGTATAGGAATAACAAATATAGGCCATGAATATCTCTGGCATATATTTCCAAGCATCTTTTAACTCCCCCGCCCCACTCATTACTCTGCAATGAAGTAATGGGAAGCCTCTGAAAAGATGGGCAGGGTCCTATGACACCTCTAAGTCACTCAAAGTCTCAGAAGAACATGGGGCATGACAAGATGGTGCTGTTTGATGGCTGTAATCATCACTTTAAACAGACTCCTCTGGCTTCTGAAAGTTTTCTTGTAAATAAATGAATTGCACTAATTTTTAAGAGTCTTTTCAGAAGAGATCCATGAGGCACAGATGTGGGTTCATATTAAGTCTGCCTCTGACTATGGGCTGTGTTGTACAGTGGGTGGTAGCATCACCATAGGAGTATTTTGGGGAAGGAATTGCAACAGTAGGAGACATTTCACTCTCTGTTCACTTCTTGCTTTGAGAGGAAAACATTGGCCGTGGTTTACATCATTAACCCCTCACTGCATTGGCTTAGCTGGGTGATGCATTGGGAAGGCTCCTGTCCTCCACCTACCCAGTTCAGGAGAGATTACCAGACACATACTATGCCATATCACTGTACATCCACACCAGGGCTTCCAGTGGAGTCTCACTGCCCCTTATCCTCCTGTCTGTACAGTCACCCATCCCATGTACAATCCAGCCAAGAGCTATTCAGAAGGGCAAACTGGAATTCTGAAGTCTTTGGATGACAAACAAACAGTAGAGGGAGAGGGACAGACATATTACCCTGAAAGCAGGGAATTTAGTTCCTATCATTATGTCTACATTGAAAAGGTTTTTTTTTCAAAATAAGGAGCCTTATTTTGAAAAACTTTTTACCTCTCCATGCAGGCATTTTGTTATTTTGAAATAAGTGTTTTGTTATTTAAAAAAAAAAGTGCTAGTTGGAAATAACTAAACCTGCTTTTATTTTGAAAGAGCAATTCTTTCAAAATAGTTATTTTGAAAAAAGCCATTCCAAACCATGGCATTGGCTTTTTTCAACATAATGGCCCATACTTTTCCCTGCCTTCCCCATCTTGAAATAGAGAATCTAGTGAAGACTCTCTATTTTGAAATAATAAGTCCTACCTTATTTTGAAAGAGACGTCTTCACTAGACTCCTATTTAGAAATAATAAATTTGAAAACATGCTATTTTGAAATAATTATCAAATAGTTATTTCAAAATAATTGTTTTGCAATATCTTTGGCAGTGTAGACATAGTCTTTGTCATTCCTTATGAATTAAATATTATATTATAGAAATAAAACATGGAAATTGTTAACAATAGTTAATACTGTATCCCTCCTTATACCAGGGGAGGAAGGGAAGATTCAGATCTGACACTCCAGCTCTCATTTATTAGCAATCTGGGAGCAAATCAGACAAGCCCAATTTAAAAGAAAAATTCTGCACTATCTAGTAAGCCCAAGTATGTAAGAAGGCAGGTGATTGTATTTGGATTTTGGCAACATTAGTCTTGCCAGCACCATCATCCCTGGCTTAAGGGAAGCAACTAGCTGCTCTCCTGACAACTCTGTCTCTTATTTATGACAGCCTAGGTAACTTTATAGCATTGCTTCATTCACTAAAATCTGTCCTACCCTCTAGTGGAGCAGAGCATAGTCCCCCCATAAGAAAGCGGGCATCAGCACTCTTGGTTTCTAGTCCCAGTTCTGCCACAGATTTGCTGTATGGAATATGTTACTTTAAATTCTCCCTGCCTCAGTTTACACATTTGTAACATGGAGGATAATGATACTAGAGCTGAGTGGGAGCATTTTGACAAAATAATCAGAAATTGCCAATTTGCTGAAACCAAAACTGTTTGTGAAATAGGTTCAGTTGTGAACAAAAAAAAAAGTGTTCACAAAACAAATTGGTCAAAAAAATTGCTTTCAAATTTTTGGAAAGATCCAATTTTCTCGTTCAAAACAACTTTCAGAGAAAAATTTAAACTAATTAGACTGAAAAAGCAAAAAAGGTTGAAATCAAAACTAGACACAGATGATCAGAACTAAAATTTCTGGTTGACCCAAGCTAAAAGTGTATTTGGTTTTCTGATTTGTGAACATTTTTGAGGTTTTGACTTTTTGCATTCTGATTTGGGACAGTAAAATTTTTTTGAATTCTCAGAAATATTCATAGGAAGGGGGAGAACAGTCTCCACTCAGATCTAAAATGATACCTGCCCCCCCCCCCCGATTAGTTTGAGATTAGTACAAGGTTTGTGAAGGATTTTCAGACTCTGTGGAGAAAGATTCTGAATAAGGCACAAGATGTGTAATTAGGAAAATTGTGAGGGCAGGATGGATGCCAGCATTGGCTGAAAATACAGTAGAGTTGGCACATCCAACTCCAGGAAGGAAGACTTTTCTGCACCACTCTTGCTTTCAGACTAAGGAGTGTTCAGAACAACCTACCACCCCTTGCAAAGGAAGAGTAGTTAAAGGAAGAGAAGGCAAATGGTTCTGGGAATAGAGAGAAATAGTGAGAAAGTTTCTTGTAAGCACCTTTGAGACCTGTTAAAAGATGGTTAGGATGACCCAATAACATGCTTTTTTGGGGGGGGGGGGGGGCTTAACCCAGCAGTCTGCATGCAGCTCGCAGCTCTTTGGCTGCCTCCTTGCAGCTCTGCCCTGCCCCACAACACCACCACCAGGGGGACCCTATGGATGATTTACACCAGGCTCCAGGTTCCCCACCACCATTGGGGGACTCTGAGGGGGGCCTGCTCCTGGCTCTGGGCTCCCCCTTTCCCCAGTCAGGGGACCTTGCAGCAGGTACCCTGGACGAGCTCCACCTCCCCTCCCACCAGAAGACTACACCTACTGCAGCTTTCAAAACACTTAGTTATTGAAGAAATTTTGAAAAATGACTTATCTTTTGGGTTGCCATGTCCTGCCTTAGCCTTGTTTGCCTCAAAAAAGCTCGCAGGTCCTCGTAAGAGGCAATTGTGCACTAGTGGCACTTAAATCTGAAAAAAATCAGGCTTCCCCTGTGACTATCACATAGACTTTTCCCTCTCTTCACTTTTTTTAGCCTCCCTAAATGTGACAGAGGTTATAAAATTTCCCAGAATGCAGCACCATTCCCTGCAGAGGATGGCACATTACAGGTCTCAGGTGTAAACACTTCTCTTTATCCTGCATGACTTCAGTCACAGATTCATAGGCTAAATGGAGTGAAAGAGACAAAATGCTCTTAGCCCATGCAGTCCCCCAGTCTGCCAGTGCTGGCCTGGTTTCAGTCCTATCACCAGGTCAGAAATGAATCCTCTGCTTTGGGAGCCAGGCTAACAGAATCATAGTACCTTTTCCTCCCCTGTCAGAAGACAGCCAGCCGCTCATGGCAGAACACAAACCATTTCAGCTCAGCTTAGAACACCATCTGCAGCAGGGCTCGCCACTGTCTGATTAATGCCATTGTCAAGCCTCTGCTTCCTTTCAGGCTTTGTCAAACTCATGAGCGTGATGCATTTCCCCTGCCAGATTTCTTTCTTGTGTTTTATTTCCCCAAACCTTTCAGTATTCATTGAAGGGAGAGATCATTGCATCAGGCTTTGAAGCACATTTTGTTATCTCTGGTAATGCAGACACACACAGCTAACCCTTATATAGGACCTCTCGGCTTGATACCTTTCACATCCCTCGCTCCTAGAAGTTCTCAAACCCTGCCCCCACCTCCCAGGTCTCTCACACTCAGCCCTGTCTTACACATACCATTCAGTCTCTCCTCCGCTCACACACACACAACTCTTACTCTTATACCCACCTCTTTGCTCCCTACAAATGTCCTTCTTTCCTCCGTTACCCGCCACATTCTTCACACAACCCACTCACCTGTATACACCCCTCATCACATCCACCCACCTCTCTCCAACACTTATCCCCTACTTCCTCTCCTGAACACACCGCTGTCTCCCCCCCAGCTCTCCTGAACACAACCATCCTCCACACTCAGCCAGACTTACACATCTTCTGCACCATTACTCTCAGTAGTCAGGGGACAGATTTACATTCCACCTGCAGACAGAGAGAGTCCTGTTAATATCCACACAGACCTTTGGACAGGCATTCAAACTGCCATGTGGCCACAAAGAAGACAGGAATTTGCAAATAATATCAAAGGCACCAGAAAAAAATGAAGATTGTGGTCATGCCAGTGTAAATGTGAAATAACTCCACTCAATCAGCATTGGTTTAATAAAGTGAAGGATGGCTAGATTGATTCAGGAGAGTGATGTGAGGTTTAATGAAATGCTGTTTGTAAATCACTTTGAGAGCCTCACATGAAAGGTGCTATAAAGTACAATGGAAATATTTATAGCAATTGTGACAGAGACCATCAGAAATTTAAAAAAAAAAAAAGGAGTCGTGTGGCACCTAAAGACTAATAGATTTATTTTTTGCATGAGCTTTCGTGGGAGAAATCAGAAATAAGACACTGTTAAATGTGACTATGTCAGCTTGTAATGGCTGGTATGAGCTTATGTTACACCCTACTTGTGATAGATTGCCAGCATTTGCTATCAGATTGGTGCCTCCTGCTGCTCTTCCAAGGAAAAGCTCGAGGCAGCACCCCACTCAATAGCTTGTGCTCTGTCACTTTCTTAAAGGTCCATGGGGATTCCATCTCAGCACCGTCTGGGCCCACCATGTCTCAGTTCAGTCCTTCAGCCAAGCCAAAATCCATGCCTCCCCTCGACCCTACCCTTCCACAGGATTCAGCAGTCCCGACTCTGCCAATGTAGTCTACCATTGCTCTAGCAATCTGGGGGAGGTACCCCAGCCCGCTGGGTTTTCCAGGCCCTGCCCAGGGACCCTATGTGCAGCCCACTTTCACAACTTCTTCCCTCAACTCCTTCACAGTCTTCCCTGGCTACTTCCCCACAGCTCCGTTCCTCTTTCCACCCTTGTATCAGGGCCTCTGGCTCACACAGTGCCCCAGCAGTCAGCCCAGATTGCAAGGCAGCCACAGTTCCCTTCTGAGCTCCTATGGGTGACTGACTTTGTGCTGCTTTGTAGGCTCCCTTTTATACTGGGCTCCAGGCCCTAACTGACTCTCCTGCAACCCCTTGCTATTGGCAGTTGCTGCTCACAGGACTCTTACCCCGTAACACTACAGCTAAAGGAGTTTACAGAATTATAGAATAGAACAGAACCATAGGGCTGGAAGGGACCTCCCGAGGGAAGGCTGAGACATCTAATGCTAAAAGACAGGCAGAGTTTGATCTTCACAGACAACCCACATCTCTATGTAAACAGTCATGGTTCAATCACAGCCACATCCTGAAAGTTATTGTTAATAGGATGTGGGATTCTTTGTTTCACACCTTCCCCTCCACCCCCTACCGTTGCTTCCAGGTGCAACTCAGTTTTCACAAGAAAAAAGACAACTTCTTTTTAAACTTTAACTACAGGCTCTGCAAACTCCACCAGGGATCTGATCACAAAGCCTCTAACAGCACTGCTATTCTCTGGGCATTTATAGTTTACAATGTTGGAGAGGATTCAGAGATCACAATGGAATCCCACTCACTTGCCTTTAGTTCTGTTGGATATTTTAGCTAACACATCCAATTACTTGGTTTTGACACTATTGTCAAGTAATGGGACTTGACCTCATTCAGGATCCAGCACTACCACCATCACATCAGCATCCTCAACTAGGCAAGTAACCCACGAGTTACTATAAACTCTCAGTGTGGCTGGTCCAAACTGCTCTGTCGCTTACAGTCTCCTGTAGCAGTATATTAAAATCTGGTAGGTGAGCTGATTTATTTTCCCTCAGAAACACCAATCAGCAATAAATCAGCTGTGTTTCTTAAGGGTCTGTAAGAGAATATTCAATTAGTTTGCAACCTATGCTTAATAAGAATTAATTAGGGCATTATGAGCTCAATCAGAGGCACTGAAAGTTAGCGGAAACTTGGTCAGATAACAAAAACGTCTGGCCACTAGAGATCGGTGATTGATGCTGTCCCTCTGCCATGTTGCTCTGTTCACTTCTCTTCCTGCTCAGGCAAGGAGGCTCTGAAGCACTACTAAGTTTCAAAAATGAGATGCTAACAAGCACACAAATGATGTACAGGCAAGGAGCTAGCATTTGCTAAAGGGCGTGAGGCTGGTTCTAATTAGCACTGGGGTGCACTTGGGCTGACCTTTGCTCTCCTGCAGTCATCCTTTACCTGGCACACTCATTTCTCTCAGGCTGGTGTAGGCATGCAGCTCCAGGAAGAGAGCAGAACAGCATACTGAAAAGCTTTTGAAAGGCTGCTGATGTTTGCTAAGAATGTGATGCTCCTCTCATTTAAAACATTTACTCTCATTTTGGGCTGGAACAAGGTGCGGATAACAGAATGCACGTTCATTCCTAGCATCTAGGGTCTTGTTTTCAGTGCCTCTTGCCCTTTTGTCTTGGCTCCCCAATGCCCCAGCATTGTGTATTTGTGCCTCTCTGCAAGAGCTATGAGAACGGCCTCCCTGTACCTCTTTACCACATCACATCTCCATCTCATTTCAGGTCTCAGCAGTAAACCACTCTTTTGCCCCAGTCCCTTCAGTTCTTCCCTACCCTATTATCCATTACTTAACTCTGCAAAATATTCCTTGGGGGAATACAGCTTCTGTATGAAGATGTGTGCATGAACAGCACCTATAACAACAGGGCCATGATTATGGCTGGCACTTCTTGGCATCACTGCAATGCAAATAAATAAATATGTATATACATAATAGCTTTAAAATAAGCTGGGGTTGAAGAAGTACTGCCTGCTTGATAATTTGGGTGGGAGAAAAGAGTTGAGTAGTGATAGTATCAGAGGGTGGGGAATATAACAGTAAGAATCTTGTTATGTTGAGCTTCATTAATTGAGATTCTCTCTTGGTAAAGCTGACCAAATAATTGGAAATCGATAATTTGTCTGATGGATTTTGCCTCTTTCTATTTTATAGAAACATCCCCTAACAGACTAATTTCTTTGTTTGAAATTATTTGATGTTGTTTTCACCCAGGGCCATTAAATCGACAACTGGCTATCCATAGCCTGAGATGACAGCCATGCTGTTTCATTAGGATAAGTTCCAAAGGGGTAGCCATGTTAGTCTAGTTTAGCAAAACAAACAAGGAGTCCTGTGGCACTTTTAAAGACTACAACTGTATTAGTCTCATGAGATTTCATGGAAGAAAAGCCCATGTTTCTTTCACAAAAGCTCATGCGATAAATACATTTGTTAGTCTTTAGAAGTGCCAGAGGACTCCTTGTCTGCTAGGGTAAGTGGTGTTGTTTCTGTTCCCTGATTGCCAGTTGTAACTCTTAGCATCAGGACTTCGGTGCAAATATTTGTGGAAAGCAAAGTCAACTTTCATTTTCCACAAATTCTGGAGCAACTTTAAAACTAACCTTTCATGGCTGAACAGGCTGTCCAGAGACTTTAATAGTCAGTTTAGGAGAGGTTGAGCAAGATGACACTTCTACAGGGAGCTTAACCAGGTGCTGTCCAGGGCTTCCTTTACTAAGCCAGAAGTAGATCAAAATGTTCTGTTGAACCCAAGTTGTCTAACTGTGCAGGAAGATTGTTAGGAGGATGAGGAGGCTATGGGACTATCAAAAGACCCCGGAAAACCAGGCAGGTGAGGTAGAACCAGAGGTTCAAGTCACAAAAGCCTTCAACCATAAACCTGAAGAGAGACTGGGTGTCTCAGCAGGTCTGCCCCCAGATTGAGAAACTTCAATGCTCTTCCCCCTCCCAAATCTTAAATTGACCCCTTCTGCTGGAAAATTCCACATTTAAAGAACAAGGGCATTATAATTATAATTCACCTAATTTTCTTCCCTAGACAACATGCCATACATTGCTCTGGGTCTGTGTGAGGGAGTGTAAGAGAGAATTAGCATGCTGATTCGCTGAAGCTGAAAAGTTTCATAAAACCATGGCATGTAAACAAAATTGCACCAGAAAATAACCAGGCTTCCATTAGAAACTTGCCTGGTTTCCTTCCCCATGCCACAGAGGCCTGTGCAGCAGACTGATGGGGAACTAAAGAGGAACATGGAAATCCTAAAAGCCCCAGATCTTAGATCAGCAGTTCCTTTGCATGCCAGTATCCCAGGATTCCCAGGAGAGCCAGGTGGAGAACAATCATTTTGTTTTGTCAAAAAACTTTGAAATATTTGGGTTTTGTTCCAAATCAAAATGAAATAAAATTTAAAAGTCTTGGTACCTTCCATGAAGGTACAGATGAGCTACTACAGAAACACAATATTGTTGAGTATGGTAGGCAGTGGTCACAGCACAACAGCAGCTTAGCCATTGTTAAGCCTTTTCTTTTCTTTTGCATTTTGAAAGACAGTTTTAAGGAAGGACCTTCCTCCCAAGCATTTGGGCAGCTTGCAGAAAGAATGAAGGTGTTTATTTGAAAATTTAACAAGTGATTGATGGAAGCTAATGTAATGCTGAGATCATCAATAATACTACCACATTAAGAAAGAAGCAAACAAAACCCATGTTGATTCCAATATTCAATGTGGACCCAACATGAGGGAGTCAGAGATCATCTGCTACATGTGCTATATGGCAGAGGACAATGTGATCGGGAAAGCATGTCTTATTCTCTTATTCCTAAGGGCTATTACGAATAAGAAAGGGTAAGAAAAAGAAATTAAAATCCATAAAAAGCCCTTGACATTGTCCCTTTTGACATGAGCATGGATTTCTGAGAACCCAGCCCATGTTCATTAAAATCTGAGAATTACAGCCATCCAAATTGGACAATGGCAATGGTCCCTCTTAAACAGGCTCATGACATATAATTTGGCTTTCGTTACTGGAACAGTGAATGATTTCCCTTCCATTGTCACTCCAGTTTCACACATTAAAATTATACAGCCCTGGAGTTATGAATAATCTGCCCTCTAAGAGCTCCTTCTTCTGGGCACTGCAATACAATGTCAGAAAATTAGTCACATCTTCATGACGACTTTTTGTTTCAGGTCATTTTCCTTTCCTTGTCCTCCACTCCATCTTCCCTCCTTCCTTCATTTTTATTTTCCAACTCAGACCCTGTGCCACATCCTTCTATCTAGATAGATCATCTTTTTTTTTTTTTTAAATGTACAGGAAAGACTCTCAAGCAAGGCAGCCCTGTCTACAGGTGGACAGCTCCATTATTCTCATGTTGGCTTTTAGATCCCTTAGAACTGCAAGATGGCAGCATGGTCCTAGAGAGATAGCACTGGGCCTGAAACAGTTGATCTATGGTCCCTTCCTAATTCTGTCACTGATCTGGTGCGTGACCGTCAGCAAAGCTCTTCTTCTCTCTGTGCCTCCATTTCCCCACCTCTAAAATAGGGAGAGTGACATTTACCCTCCATTATAACATGTTTTAGGGTCTGAACTCTAAAAAAGACAATATAGAGCTTCACATGCCAGCTAGGTTAGTTCATCTTTCAAAGCAGCACCAGACCCTGCCATAACAAATGCAAAAGCTGTAGACATCTCCACTACTATGATGAATACTCCCCACACCACACACATTTCATGATCTCTGGGTCCTAGACAGATGCCTGTCACTCAATGGAATGTACTCATCCAGTGTGCTAAATGCCCCATTAACAGAGGCAGGTGAAAGCAGACAGACAATCTCTGTGCTCTTGAACTGACACAGGAAAAAATGATAAGACAAAAAGCACCAGACCACCCAAGGGCAAACACTTCACAAAACAATTACTTCATATCTGACCTCACTGTCCTTGTCCTCAAAGGAAACCTGCACAGCATCTTCAAAAGATGAGCCTTGGAGCTTAAATTCATAACTTTGCTAAGACACCAGAAATCATGGTTTTAATAAAGACTCTAGATTTGTGGCTTATTACAACAATCTGTAACCCACTTAACCCCCCATTTTCTGTTCTCTGACTGCAGAGGTATTAACTGTACACTCCATCTTCAATAGTCCCTAAGAATATGTTATCTACTTACATTAAATCTGTTTCACCTTATATCTAGCTGTGACTCTTAGTACCTTTCCCAGTCCTGAAGAAGAGATCTGTGTCTCTGAAATGCATGTCTCTTTAACCAACAGAAGTTGGTCCACTTTGTCTCTTTAATATCTCGGGACCAACATGATTGGAAACAATCGCCCTTCCAAGATGGACAACTTTGAGTACCACATAGCTCTTTCACATGGGACACAAGATCTGATCCTACACCCATGGAAATGAATGGAAAAGCACTTCACAAAAACAGGGTCACATGCTTCATAACCAGGTCCCCCTCCACCCCTCTATACGTAAAAATGGAACGTTCTTACTAAATATCCTGCTGCTTTTGTCAAGTCAGAGTCACATCTACTGATTCTAACATCATATTCGATTAAGTTTTAGCCTTTCTAACCCTACCTACAGTTAGCTATGGGAGGGGGACTGCACTGCACTCTAATTCATACTTCATCTAGGGAAGTGTCAATGAAATATCACTTCCGAAATCTCATTATTAGCAAGAATATCTGAGTCAGAAAGAGCCCAGCTAGCCAATCAGATTCCAGTGTGAGCTTTCCCTATGGGTATTTAGACTACCTCAGGGTAACGTAATCGGAGTAGATCTGCTGCCGAAGTCATTAAGGCTTTGTCTACACTACAAGCTAGGGGTGTGATTCCCAGGATGCCTACACATTCTCAGTTACTACAGTGACAGATGGCATGAGCATAAATAGCAGCATGGGACACGGTAGCTCAGACAGTGTCTGCATGACTTAGCCAAGTCAAGCACATTCCCACTGGGGCCAAGACGGTTCATATTCAGCATGGCTAAGTTGTCAGTGCTATTGGAGCCACACACCTATTCATACATGTGCCTGAAAGGGTATATATCCTCTGTGGATCACACCACTAGCTCACAGTGTTATAGATGTAACCTGAGACACAAATGTGGAACTCAGATGACTTAGTCATATTTATACAGTCACACTGCAAAGAGTTTACAGGAGCAGGGGATTGCCTCAGTGTCCTTGAACAAAACTGTCCCTTCTCCACTTTCACGCAGCATGCTATACTCTAGTTGGCTGCTGCTTTCTGCCCTATGAGCGGCTGCACTTCAGAAATGCTCTCTGCATTCCCGGCATTGTCTAGTGGAGGGAGCACAGACACATAAATGCTTGTTTTTTTGAATACTTGAGCCTGAGCATCCTAACTGTTAAAGCCCATGGATTTGTGAGCTACTCTGTGTGCCCTTGGCCTGATAACCTAATCTCCAGTGCCTCAAATACTTCATCTATAAAGTGGAGCTGGCAACAGCTGAAGGAATATTTACCTATGTCACAGGGCTGTCTTAAGGATTCACCCATTAACAGTTGTATAAATGTGTACTTTTGTTTCACGTGACAATTATTGTGTGTGGCTCTTCATGGAATTGTATCACAACAGCACACGTTTGCTCCAGGAGCTGAGAGTCTGACAAGCTAGTTGCTGTGTCCCATCTGCCATGACCTGATCACATGGTGGGGAACCAAGACTTGCCTTAAACACAAGGCATTTAAATATGTGCATGGGATCCTGAGTATTTAGGAGTCCCTTGTAGACGTTGCATCTTATGGGGTGGCTTAATAAAACCCTGAGCGAGGGGCCTAAAAGGGGAAGAAAATTTACATACACAGACACATACACACACTGCCTAATATACTAGTTTATATATTAATATGTACTGCTTTGGCAGGTTGTGGAATCTCCATCACTGCAAGATTTTAAGAGCAGGTTAGACAAGCACCTGTCAGGGATGGTTTAAGAGGGCACTTGATCCTGCAATGAGTGCAGGGGGCTGGACTTGATGACCTCTCATGGTCCCTTTTAGTTTCTGTGATTCTAGTATGCTACTTTCCAGGCCTGCTGATGACCTTGTGGCCCATTTCATAGCAGTAGAAGCCCTAGTGTAGATATTATAAGTGTGTGTGTTGGGGGGGAGGCCTGTTGCCAGTACAGCTTATTTCATTCTGGGAATTAAGCCATACTGACAAAAGCATTCTTCTGCCAATGACAACTGTGTCAACACTAGGAGAGGTTGGTGGTATAGCTGCACCCACAACCCTTTCAGCATAGATTAGATCTTAGTCTCACAGGCAGTGTAGGGATAACTCTGTTTCACAGACACCAAACAACCAGAGCACGCTCTTAATTGGCTAACACAGAGAAGGAACATTGATCCATATGACATCTCCAAAGCCAACAAATTGCAGAAAAGATTTAGTGGTGTGTCCTCCAAATGGGGGCTTTTGAGTTTTGGTTGATGGCCTGGATAATGACAAGTTTTGAAGGGTCTTTCATGGTGCCACAGTGCATAAAGCCATAAAAGTGAACGCTAAAATGATTGGTTCCTCAGGCTGTGTGACATGCATCAAGGACTACACTTCCACCCCCTTTCCCTCTCCACACAGAACAACTTCACCTTACCAGCAGTTTGAAGCATGCTTAAGAATTTCTTACTCAACAGCTCTGTATATCAAGTTTATTGTCCTCCCTTGACCCTATCAAAGTGTACATTCTCTCAACAAACAATATCCTAATCTGACCAGGCCAGGGCACAGTTCTCTCTCTTTCCCCAGTCCATCCCATGAATATTAAGTATTCAGTGTAGCTTCACAGCAGCTGTATAAATAAGTAATTGATAGCATCAGAGTGAATTGAGGTCAAAGTGGCTGTGATCAGCATTTGTCAGGATGAAAAGAGGCTCTGTAGTCCCCTACAAACACAAGCACCATGGTGCAACTAAGATTTCCCTGGTTGGCATAAGGAAATAGATTGATGTGGCAGAGAAAAAAGGCAGGGAAGATATCTGAAAAATGAATATTCATGAAAAATTCCTGTAGGTTCCTCTGGTGTGAGTGGGGAAAATTTTCAAAGGCATTTCAGTAACTTACAAGCTTAAGTCATTTTCAAAAGGGATTTGGGCATTTAGAAGTCTTTGTACCACTGACTTTCTGTGACAGTTCCTAAGTCCCATTTTCGAAAGCGACTTAGGCGTATGTCATTTGGTCCCAACTTTTAAAAAGTATTTGGTTATTGTTGCACTCAGTATCAACACCCAACAGATTTAGAAGCCTAAATCCCTTTGGAAAATGAAATAGAGGCACTTAGGAATCTAAACCCCATAGGATTTAGTGCCTAAATCCCTTTGGAAGACATAGAACTTTTAAAAGTGAGATTAGGCTCTTTTATCAATTAGATAATGTGATGGTGAGTGCAGCCATCCGTAAATGCTGTTAAAAATCTGGGCTGTAGGCACTTGAAAGTTTTACTCACTTGAGCTTCATTCAGCTCTAACAGGTGTCCAGCAGTATGCAGTCTGCTCACTGTTTGGCTATGTCTGCACTGCCACTGATATTGCAAAATAGTTATTTCAAAATAACTATTTTGAATTTATTTCAAAATAACTATTACAAAATTGCATTATTTCAAATTTATTATTTCTAAATAGGATTCTAGTGACTATTTCAAAATAAGTTAGAAGTTCTTATTTCACAATAGAAAGTCTTCATAAGACTTTCTATTTTGAAACAGGGAAAGGCAATGTAAAGTAGAGGGCTATTATTTCGAAAAAAGCCAAATCTGCAGCCTGGAATGGCTTTTTCTGAAATAGTTAGTTCAAAAGAATCACTATTTCAAAATAAATCCAGGTTTTAGTATTTAGAAATAGCGCATTATTTCAAAATAACAAAACACTTATTTCAAAATACCAAAATGCCTGCATGGACATGCATAAAGTTTTGTGTGTGTGTGTGTGTGTGTGTGTGTGTGTGTGTGTGTGTGTGTGT
>ML682058.1:4833446-4995507 GCA_007922195.1 Podocnemis expansa
TGTGTGTGTGTGTGTGTGTGTGTGTGTGTGTGTGTGTGTGTGTGTGTGTGTGTGTGTGTGTGTGTGTGTGTTTTCAAAGCCAGCCTCCTTATTTCTAAAAATAAATAAATAAAAATTAGTTGTGTAGACATATGACTCCTGCCTGAAGTTCCTGGTCCACCCAAGTACAGTGCTGCTGAACACTGCAAAGGCTAGATCTTCATGTGGTGTCAAATGTTATAATCCAATTTATGATGATTTACACAGCCATCCAGGGCTAGTGCCACTGAACACACTTGAGGAGAACACAGCGAAACACTCTCTGGCTATGTTCACACACAGAGGGCTTGTTTTGAAACAACGAGTTATTTTGAAATAACCTGTTTCAAAATAAAAAAAACCCTGTCCTCGAAATAAGCAAAAAGAGGGAATCAAAATAGCTTGTCCACACGGTGGGCTTGCTATTTCGATTCAGGGGCAGTGCAGCATGGGAGGTGTGGCAACATGGCTGCCTCCCTGGGCCACGTCGGTGGCCATGTTGCTAGCCAATCACATAAAAGCTGGCCCCGACCTCACTTCCTTGTCCACTCAGGCTAGCAGCACGCTGCAAGCAATGGACGCTGCCCGGTTGCCTAGACAGCACCGTGCGACCCCCAGGCTCTTGGACCACGTGCAGGGTCTCCTGCACATGTGGGATACCCTGTTCGAGGGGCCCGAGGATGACTGGCCCCTGCGCGAGGATTACATCCACCTCGTCCACAGGGGTGAGCTACTGCCCCTGCCCCTCCCCGTGCCTCACCACATCTGGGCTCGGGAGACCAGCGCAGATTGGTGGGAGAGGGTCGTTCTGCACTCCTGGGGTGACGACCTGTAGAGGCAGAACTTCAGGATGACCAGGGCCAGCTTCACCCACCTGGTCAACGAACTTACCCCACACCTGTACCACAGGACACCCCCATGAGGCCCACCATCCCAGTGGACAAAAGAGTGGCCATTGCCCTCTGGAAGATGGCCACTCCAGAGTCCCACAGGGCAGTGGCGCATCTGTTCGGTGTCGGGTGGTCCACCACCGGCACCATTCTCATCGAGGTCACCAGGGCCATCAATCGCATCCTCCTGCGACGGCTGGTGAGACGTGGGGAGCTGCAGGACACCATGCCTGGGATGGCCACCCTCGGCTTTCCCAACTGTGTGGGCATCCTGGACATCACGCACATCCCCGTCCGCGTGCCGGAGCACAGAGCCGCCGAGTACAGGAACCGCAAGTGCTATCATTCTGTCATCATGCAGGCCCTTGTGGACCAACGGGGCCTCTTCCTGGACTGCAATGTGGGATGGCCTGGGAGGGCCCATGACGCCAGGGTCCTCCACAACTCAGCCCTGTACCAGGGCATGGAGGCGGGCACCTACTCCCCCCCTCACAACATCTACCTTGGGGGAGTAGAGGTGCCCGTACTTATCGTGGCGGACGCGGCCTACCCCCTGCAGCCCTGGCTCATGTGGCCTTATGCAGGGCCACTCGACCCCAGCCGGCAGCTCTTTAACTGCCGCCTGGCCCGCCGCCGCCAGGTGGTCGAGTGTGCATTCGGACACCTCAAGACACGATGGAGGTGCCTTCTAACCTGCCTCCACCTCGCAGAGAGGAGACTGCCCCAGGTCATCGCGGCGTGTGCAGCTCTCCACAACTACTACGAGCAGCAGAGGGAACCCGTTCCACTGGCATGGGAGGCTGAGGCCCAGATCCTTGGCAGGGCCTATGAACAACCCAGATCTGTGCGTACACCTGAGCAGCCATCCCTGCGAGCCCTGTCCGTGCGCGACGCCCTCCGGGTCACCTTCAGCGAGGAGGAGCTGTGAGGGCCAGGCCTGCCCTGCACACCATCCTCTCCCCCGTTCACCCACAGCCAGCCCCCACCCATCCACCCGCACTGCCACCCCCCCCAATGAAAACACTGAAACCCAGAAATAGGTTTCAAAGGATTTATTTACAATCAGGGAAGGGCTGGGGGGGGGGTAAGGGATGGGGCAATGTGGGGGAGGCCTGGGGTAGGGGGCATCAACTCTGGAGGGGACAGGGTACTTTGGGGAGTTGGGAGGGGGACATCAACTTTGGAGGGGACAGGGGTGAAAAAGTCCAGGAGGCAGGGGGGAGTTTAGGCATGGCCTGTGGGAGGGTCCGGGGGGGGTTGCATGTCCCGCCCGCACCCACAGCCGTCCTCTACCCGCCGTCGTCACTGTGGAGGCCCAGGCGGTGATGCCTTGTCGCGGCGTTGGGGCACCAGACTCTCGGCCAGCTTCCTGATGGCTGCAGCCTGCTCGGAGATTGCCGCCGGCAGCCGTTCCACAAGGAGCTCCAGCGCCGTCGCGCCCCTGTTCTCCACAGTTGCGAGGCGCTCCAGGGCACGGAGACCAGCCACCTGCCGCTGGGCCTGCTCCCGCCACCAGGCCTGGGTGGCAGCATGTATCTCCTGGCCCAGCTCCTCTAGGCTTTCCAGAAGCTCGCTGCGGGTCCAGGGTGCCCTCCGCTGTAACCAGGGTGCCCTGGGGCTCAGGCATTGGGGTCCAGGAATGGGTGGTGGCCCCGGGGAGGAGCTCTGTGACGTGCTGCAGGAAAGCAGAAAACACAGTTGGCCCCTGCCGCCTGCTGGCCCTGTCTGTGTGCACCTGTCTTCAGCACACACCTCTACCCTGACTGTCAGCAGGGCCCAGGATCCCGTGGACATTGCCCTGGGGTAGGGCTCCTGGCCCCCAAAGGCTCGGAAGGAGGCCAGGACAGTACCCGAAGGAAGACATTGGAGGACCCCGGGCAAAAAGGTTGTCTGGCTGGGGTACTCGTCAGGGTTTAAGGCGCCCTGGAACACTTTCCCATATAAATCAGCATTCTATGGCATTCCAGGATTCTTCAACCCCTATAGGAAAAAGCCTGACAAACCCCTGTATTTTGAACTGCCTGCCAGACAGAGAATGTGAGGATAAAAAGAACAGAGCGGAAAAAAGGGGACCATGTTCTCCTTTTGCCAGACATCTGGGAACCGTACCCCGAAGGCACACATGCTAGTGGTGCCCACGAGGGTGAACTGCACCCAGCCACACCTTGCACTAGGGGGTCTCCCGAGGCCACTTGCAAGTGGCATGCCCTGCCTGCTCTCCACCCCACCCAAGATACTGCTGCAGCTTGCCCAGCCAGTCCCTGGTCACCACCCCCTGGCACACAAGGGCCTGTGACCCCGGTGCCACCTGTCTCTGTGGGACCCATGGCCAGGGAGGCCCCTCTGCGCCCGCCAACCCTGGGTCCTACCTGCCCCGGTGCCCGGCCCTGGCCTCCTCACGTCCCGGGACCTGCTGGACAGGCCCAGCCCTGTGTGCCTCCATGGGAGGGGAATATTTACCCATGGGGGCTCCGGAGGTCCGCCAAGATGTCCCAGGGTCGGGCTCGGAGACAGGGGTGGTGGTGGGCCCCTGCTCCTCCAGTCTGGTCTCTGCCTCCATGCCCACAAACAGCTCCAGGGTGCTGGGGCTGGCCTCTGCCACTGGTGGTGGTGCGGCTGAAGGCCCCCCGATGGGCACGTCTGAGCCCGGTGCCTCCGGGCCCGACGAGGGGCTCTGATGCCCTCCTGAGGTGTCCACAGCCTCAGTGGGGAGACCGCTGGGCTGTGGCCTCAGGAAGGCATCCAGGACCTCAAAGTGGGTGCACGTGGCCTGGCTCCTAGGCCCCTGCAGCACCCAGGCATCCCAGGTGCGAGCATGGTCCTGCCTGGGGCTCTTAACTTTGCTCCGCACCTGCTCTGTGGTGCGGGGGTGGCCTTGTTCTGACATCGCAGCTGCAATGTCAGAATAAAACGTCCCAGTTCCGGTAGCTGGCCCAGAACCGTGCCATTATATCTGGCTGCTGCCAGATCCCCAGGAGGCACCTGACATCCTCCAGGGTCCACATAGGGGCCCTTCGGTGCCCTGCAGCTGAGGGGCCTGGCTGCTGGGACATGGCTGCCCTACAGGTCCCCGCCTGCCATGCAGCCTGACAGGCACGCCCAGGCAGGGACTTCCCCCAGGGTGCTGTGCACCCTGGGAGGAAGCTCAAATGGTTATTTCAAAACAACTGTTGTTTCGAAATAACACGTCCGTAAACCGGTTGTTTCAAAACAACTCATTTCAAAACAGCAGTTGTTTCAAAACAGCATGTTCTGTTGGCATTGTTTTGAAATGAGACATTTTGAAACAATGCTGTTTCGAAGCGAAACCAGGTTTATGCCGTTTCGAAAGAATGGCTGCCATTTCAAAACAAAGGGTTTCCTTGTTTCGAAATGGCCGTACATCGTGTGGCCATGGCAATTCTTATTTTGAAACAACCTCGTTGTTTCAAAATAAGAATGCTGTGTGAACACACCCTCTGAGGTTCCAGGTACACCAGCTGTGCTTCTGGGTCACGCAGGTATGCCCTCATGTTCTATTTATTTTACTAGTCGTTTACTGCAGAAGGGCAACACAAAATACTCTGGCTCTATATAAATATGGGTAAAATAGATACCTCTTAAATAGGTAGAGCTCCTAGCCTGCAGTCCTGTGATGTACCAGCTCATTTATACAGAGATGGTTTATTTTGCTACCTGCTCTCCCACTTCATTGTTATTTCTCCATAATGTATGCCATCCATTTCAAGCCTGATCCAAACATACTGATACTGATGATCATTCTAGCACTTCAGTGGACTTTCGATCAGGCCCATGACCTTCCTTCATCACTCACTCACTCCAAGACTCCTCTCTGCATTCCTTCCACTTTCTTTTCTCTTAAGTTTTTAGATGAAGCCGTGCCATGAATTTGCCTCCTTATAGCCTGTGAAATAGTCAGGTCTCCTTTTCAAGCTGAGCTTCCTTCATGCCTTCAAATACAGCTGCAGTTCTTCTCTAAGAAGCAGCAAGATGTCTGGCTGATGACAAGGGGGGGGGGAGCAGACTTTTAGGTGAAAAGAACCCCAAATTTCTGAGCTATATGGACTACGAGAATACATGTGCCACTCATTCAACATCCGCAAAGGGCAAAGTGAGGTGAATATGAGATTTGTAATTCCTGGTAATTCCTTTTGAAGGCTTTACTATGTGGATCTGCTGTTCAATTACCTATAGGGCAGCAAGGAGATTAGAGAAAAAAAAATCCCTGTGTCATACAAAGGGACTTAAAACCTGAAGAGAGAGTTAAAAGATTTAGCAGGCTGAACAGTGTGGTATCTTAAAAGCAGACGGACAGAATTTTCACCTATAAATCCAAGGGCCTCAGTTTCATTTAAGTCACCACATTTTCAACAACTTCTCTGGGTTGGAAACTGGCTACTCCTCCTTCACCTCATCATATATTTCATGTGGCTTCTGCATCAGGAACCCAGTGCACCACTGCATAGGTAAGAGTGTTCCGTCACTTGCTTCAAGGAATGACAAAATGGACTTGAGACCAACAGTGGCTTAAATTCCAAATTGGCTTCTTGTCACTTGTGTGACTCACCATTGTCACAGACGGTCATTTCCTAATATCAGTCACATTGACACAAGGCCTATGTTCCACTTCAGATCCAGTTCTTATGTCTCCGTCAGTTGCTCCCAAGGAGATAACAGATAACAATGGCTCAATCTGCAGGCCCTCAGCACATAGCTATCCTACAGATTTTACTAGGAGTGTTGTGCACGGAGGCCGTGTAGGATGTCATGTAAACATTATTTGTACTGCTGTAGCATCTGGGCAGTGATTTTCAACCTGTGTGCCATGGCAAAACGGTGTGCCCTGAGAACTGCCCAAGTCTGCCATGAAATTTTGTAAAGAGGCAATGAAAAATCAATGTAAAACAAACATTGTTTCATCTTAAACAATACTCTATCCAACCAAAATTACAACTCATAAAACTTGTAAAAATTAATCATTCTAAATACAGGTGCCCAAAGGGCAATTTGAGATGTGTATTTTTTCCAGTGGATTTGAAACATTAATAAATTTGATCCTTCTTTAGCTTGTTGTATGCACTATGTTGCAAACCTCTCTAATAAGACCGTAACTGTAGTAAATGTAAGTAAATGTGATGTTTATGAGCAGTCAGTTCAGCTCAAAAAAGTAGGTGTGCCATGGAATTTTTTGTCACACTGAAGTGTGCCATTTTACTGATAAGGTTGGGAACCTCTGATCTAATGGCCCCAGTTAGGGATCAGGGCACACCCAACAATTCCCTACCCATAATTTAATGTCAAACTATGAGCACTGCTCCCTCATCTCTGAACACCTCTTTGCTTGCAGTAGGTTCAGGTTAGTCTAACTTTGCCACGCTAAAACAAGCTGTGTGCATAGCAGCAATATGTAGTCAGAGGTTGGGATGTAGGGACCACACATTTCTTCAGCTGACTTGAGATCTCTGCCATGTGTCTGCCTCCAGATTTGTTTTAATAGCTCAGCTGCTGGAGTATCATTACAACTGGTCTGACTGTACCTAGTGATAAGAGAGTGATCGGTATATGAACCAAAGGGACTCACTCTACAAATTATATTTGTCTCTAGTGCTATGAGAATAATGAAGCTGCTGCTGCATGAAGCTCAACTGGAGGTGAGGGGATGGGGAGGGAAGTGACCGTGGGGCTACAGAGAGGGCAACAATGAAAGCCTTCACAGGCTCATCCAGTTCATGCAGGAGAGTTTCCCTACTGGAAAAATTAGATGAAAATCCTGACACATCCTTTGTCATACATGTCCATTGTGTTGGCAGTGGGCAGAAGTGACTCTCAGGCTTGTCCACACTTGCATACATGTGAGCCCACCACACTGCTTGACAGGTTCTCTTCAAGAACTTCCCAGGACTGCCATAGCAATGGATGCTGAAGGTTAGTACATGAAGCGCCTTTCACAGAATAGGGAATGCAGGACTCAGCTCCAAAGGAGATGATCAGGGCTGCTGGACACACCCAGACCCTGTGTTTATCCTTACTCTCTATCTAGATCTTTGGCAAGCATAACTTGTCCTATCTAGTGTCAGTATGGAAGGTCTCCTGAACCCTGACTTGGACCAAGCTAGAGCCTCTGCTAAGCACAAGCAGACAAAGCAATTGCTTAGTGCCCTGAGAAGCTCAAGGGGCCCTTCTATTCATTTATTATCTGTTTGAGGAATGAGACCCCCAAAATGTTCCTGCTTAGGGTGCCAGTGGAATAGGACCACATTGGGGCTAAGCATCCTAAGAAAAGACTGCTTGGCTGCACTGCTGAAGTCAGGCATAATGTCACTGCTGTATCAGAACGGAGCAGGACTGAAGTACCTGGGCATGTACATGGAGGAAGCTAGCAGAACACCTGCCTGTATTGATCCTTGCTCTACCCAGACATCCTTTGCAGAAGCACGAAACTCAGTCAGAAGTGTAATTTAAAGGAGCAGACTAAAGAGCAGTGTTATGCTTTCCCACCCAGTGTGCAGGGAAGACACTGACCATCTTCACACATGATCAAACTTCAAGCTTCACAGACTTAATTAGCCATTCAACAAAAGAAGGAAATGAAACCTTCCTGGTTAATAACCAGCACCATGCCAGAGAAGGCTCTCCAGTCTCTTCACACTGCAATTAAAAACCAATGGCTGGCCAATGCTGGCTGGCCAGGCTCCCAGGCCTCAGACTAAGGAGCTGTTTAACTGCAAAGTAGACCAGTGGGCTGGAGCTCTCCCCGTCACACGATCTCAGGCTCCAGCCTGTGTCCAGATGTCCACACCCCAAATGAACAGCCTCAGTCTGTGTCATCTGGCACAGACTAAACAAATAGTTTTATTTGTATATAGGCATAGCCTCAGGGTGTCTAGGAGCCACTCATTAAAATCCTGCCAGTGCACTGAAAAGAAGGTTAAGGTGATTTCCCTGCTTCTGATGGCATGAGCCCTCCCAGATAGCGCTACACTGTCTGGAGGAGCTCTCTCTCTGCTCTTCATAAACACGTTCAAAGAGCAAAAAGCCTTTAGTTCTTTCCCAACAGAAAATGAAACATCTTCTGTAAAAAACTAACACTTTTCACATGGAAAATTTTGATTTTGCAAAAAGGGCAGTTTCTGTCAGAAAACTATTCTGATTGAAGATTTTCAAATAGCTCTACTGTCAAAGCTGCTCTTGTGCCTGCTCTTACCAGCTTCATTGTTTGTGGTCCCTGAGGCTGGCTCTTCCCCAGAACAGTTGTCTTGCCCCAGCCCACCTGATTCCAGGGGGGAGGTCACTCCTGCACAACTCTGGGCCTAGAAGATGTTGGACGGCAGTGTTGGTCCCACCTCGACACCATCTTTTCTTTTTCTTTCCTATGCTGCTGTACTTTCTAGAATGTCTTTTGTGCCTGTTCTGGCTGCAGCCTTCAGTGTCTTTTGTTGTCATTCTCCCTCCCTCTGTGGCTATGGTCATAGCTGAGGGAATACTTCCACATGATAGTCCACCACTGTTCCTTCATGGATGGTCAGAGATGACGAGTAGTTATGACACCATTCTCAGCATGACCTTGGGCAATGCCTTGAGTCTCTTTATACCTCAGTACCCTCACATATAAAATGAGGATAATGCTTCTCCTACTCTTTGTCTGTCTTCTTCCAAGTGGTTTAGGATCTTGGACTACAAGCTCGTTCAGTCAAGAATTGTCTGTGTCCATGTCGGACCTAGCTCAATGTGACTGTGATCTTGATTAGGGCCTTGAAGTTTCTGTAGTACAAAGAATTAAGTGAATTCACATCAACAGCTTTGCATTCCTTCTAACAAACAAACTCATTGGCAGGAGTGTCAGGGAGTCCACGGGTAAAATGGTGACATTTACATGAGCACTGGAAGTAGGAATGGCAGTATATCATGGCATCTGACCAATTAAAACAACCAACACAGCTCAGTGATCATATGTTACTGGCAAGCTACTCACAAAAAAGGAGAAAGCAAGGATTATTTGCAGCAAACAAATAATTTTGAATGAGGAATAAATTTGGAGGACTAATAGGTTGTTTGAGCAGCTCAGGAACAGAAATATAGTAAAAGGTGATGTCCATCTACTGAATTATTCACTGTGAATAACCTAATAACATCAGCTGTTATTTATATAGCACTTTAACATACAAAGCACTGTACAGACACTGACCTCATCAACATGAGAAAGTGGCAGTGGTTTGAGAACTGATTCATTTTAAACCAATGTAGACATGCATTTTCACAGATCCCAATGCCAGAATGGACTAATCATCTAACCCAGGGGTCTCAAACACACAGCCCGAGGGCCACATGCGGCCCCTAAAGCTATTTCCTGCAGCCTGCAATGACACCATTTTTACTGATATTTGCAATATTATTGTATGAAAAGGTTTTAGTTATGTGGCCCTCGGGCTAAGGTACTAGTTCTCATGTGGCCCTCCACCAGTCCTCATGGGGCCCTCGTGGTGATTTGAGTTTGAGACCCCTGACCTAACCTGACCAGCCCTTCTCCAAAACAATTCCTAGAGCATTTCTCTTAGAAAAACTTCCAGTCTGAATTTAAAGATGGTCAGTGACAGAGAATCCATCCTGACCCTTAGTAAGTTGTTCAAATGATTAATTACTTTCACTTAAATATTATGCCTTATTTCCAATCTGAATGTGTCTAGGTTGACCTTCAAGCCATTGGATCATGTTATACCTTTCTCTGCTAGACTGAAGAGCCCAATATCAAATACTGATCCACATTTAGGTATTTATTGATTTATCAAGTCACCCCTTTACCTTTTTTGTTAAACTAACTAGATTCAGTTTAAGAATTATTTATTTCAGTTTAGCTTAAACCAATTCGTAAATTACTTAAACTAAAGTGAAACAAATTCAGTTTAAACCCAAATCATAATGTTTGCACTGGCTTAAAGAAATCAGTTTAAAAATTACACCAGTGTTATCTTCTCATATGAAGAAGAGATGAAATCATCAAGAATGCCTTAATGATTTAAGAACCTATATCTCCTATTAAAAGCCAATGAGACTTAGGTGCTTTAAGGAGCTGAGGATTTCAGTGGGAGTTAGGCAAATAAATACCTTTGAAGATTTCTACCTTAGGCTCATAAGTCACTTTGAAAGTTTTTAAAACATTACTCAAGGCCATTAACTGATTAAACCTCATCCGGCTCTGAGATAGGTTAAGCAAGTAATAGCCCTGTGTACAGATAGAGTAACAAACAGAACTGATGTGATGTGTCTATCAGCAATTCAGCGGCAATGTCCAGAGCATTCATGATCTCCAAACCCCCAAAACCTTGCTCTTTAGTTGAGGTGATTAGAAATTCTCTGCTGTTTGTGGACCATTTGATTTTAATGAAGTTCTGATTTCACCAAAGATCTGATAAAAAAAAACCTGTTTTCCTGCCAGTTCAGCAGCTCACTTGGAGAATTAATGCGGATCCTGAGCTTCCACAGTCCCAAGTCTTTGGCACTACCTTTGACATTTATTTAGCAGGCAGAGAAATCATAAGCAAAAACTGCTGAGTCTGCCATTTGATCTATTACAGGATTGGGGGGGGGGGGTTGACACAAGAGAATTGATGAACCTACAGCTACAGACATGGAGTTATGAGACAGCATTCCTCTAGGATCACCAAATGAAATTAAGGCAAAAGGTTTAAAATGAACAAAATTTATTTCTTCACACAATGCACAGTCAACCTGCAGAACTCCTTGCCAGAGGATGTTGTAAAGACCAAGATTATAACAGGTTTCAAAAAAAGAACTAGATAAGTTCATGGAGGATAGGTTTTCAATAACTATTGGCTATTTCTTTTTGGGAGAGGCTGGGAATGGCTGACAGGGTATGGATCACTCAATGAATACCTGTTCTGTTCATGCCTTCTCAAGCACCTGACATTAGTCACTGTGGGAATACAAGATACTGGGCTATATGGATCATTGGTCTGACCCAATGTAGCTGTTCCTATGTTCTAAAAGCTCAGAGGTCCCAGTATCAGAGATCAATGAATCATAGACTATTAGGAATGGAAGAGACTTCAGAAAATCATCTAGACCACCTGCCTGTTTAAAGTTTTTGCATTCTCTGCAATTTTTCATCACCCCCCCCCCTTGAGGTGGTCTTCAGCCCCAGTCTCAGCTCAGCCATCCATACATCAAACACTCATCTCCTTGCTAACAGTTAAGGATGAAGGTGGGCCAGACTTTGTATTCTAGGGTTGCTACCAGTTCAGGTTTTCCCAGAATCATTCTCTTTTTAAAGTAGCTCTCCTAGGAAATCTTTAAGGGTGTCTGGTACACAATGCAGTCTATCATTCCCAACATCCCTGGCTGTTGCACCACAGATAAGGGAACACTACAGTGTGTGCGAGTCTAGCCCAGGGATCCTTCATTAAATAGCTAGGTCTGTTCTTCCACACATGCTACTGTTCCCCTGGGTCATTTCCTGTCTTCAAGCCCCTTATGCTACTTTCCTACTCTCTGTATTTAACACATTTTCCTCAAGCTCTCAGACCTCTAGCTTCTTTGTAAGCCCTCCCTGCTCTGCCTCTTTTCTCTGTTGAAACAGCAACTACCAGTTTGTGCCTTCCCTCCTTCTTGTAGACTTCTGCAGTCTGCCTTGCTCTAGAGATAACAAACTCTCTACCTATTTTCACCTAGGTCTATTTTCTCAATCTGCCCCACACTTTACTTCCTTTTACCAAGAAGACTGATCTCCTCCCCCCAGCTGAATCTAATAACAAGTCAGGCCTGATGCACCCTACAGGTGCAGCAAGGTGGGCTGAGTTCACAGACTCCTGTTAACTCTTTTTTCACTTGTGTGGTGAGTAGACACCCCATTTTTTTTGGCCAAGATTTGAAGCTGATAGAAAGAGTGTTTTTCCTTAACGTTCCCTTTATCCCTGAAGTAGATCTTGTTGATAGTCTGTAGGTGTAGAAGGCAATTATTTAACTCATCACAGGTGGCTCAGCCCTGCCACTAAGACAACTCTTGTAATTAACTCATGCTGCTAGCTCTTCTTTACTCAAGGTCACAGCACAAATCTGCTCTTTGCTAACCCTCAATGAAAGCATAAGTGAGACTGCTAAAAGAAGGTATGGCAGGCAACAGAGAAGGTAAAAATATGGTGGGAGGAGAGATTTGAAAGGACAGGAATGAAAGCCTAGAAAGGGAGGAGTCAGAGGTAGAGAAATATGGAGAAAGGAATATGACAGAGGAGCGGTGAGAAGGAAGAGTGAGAACAAGCAAATAGGTAGTAGAAGACTGATGTGGCAGGAAGAGCAGATGGGCACCAAAAAAAGTCATGGGTAAAGTAAGGGTAGAGGGAAAGGTGTTTGAGGGATGGGAGTCAGTGAGAAGGGTGAGGTTTAGTAAAGGAGGAGAATATAAAAAATATGTATCACAGCTTCCTTCCCCCTCCCACACACACATACAGTCAGTGGCTGGGGACAGTGAGTTGAACCCCTTCCCAGCAGTCAGAAAAGAAGTCTGTATTTTCTGAGTCTCTACATTGCAAATTGAATGTATCACACACAAACCAAGCATGGCAATCAAAGGGAAGGACTTCTACATCAAGATTCAGAAGGTGAACTTGTTGTCTAGATAGAAGGTTGATGGGGAAAATCTCAGAATAAGCAGAACCCAAATGTATTACTGGTTTTAACATTTTATAATGTTTAGGGGCTCTCCAGATTGATCTGGGGTCTGTTTCAAGGTTCTTAAATACTACTACTGTTTCATCCTCAGCCCCTGGTCCACACAAAAAGGTTGAGTTTGATGAATTTCTCATTTAAAAAAAAAAAAGAGTGAAAAAGGTTTCTGAAATTGTTGAAATGGCCCATTTGGACATTTTTCTAAAGAAAAAAACCTCTTTCCTTCCCCTCCCCCCCCTTTAGTTCTAAAGGCTTCTTCATAATGTAATTTAGTTATAATAAAGTATTTAAAGAAGGTCAAAAGCAGAACGAAGTGTTTTGATTGACCCAAACCATTTTTTACAGATTGTCTCCTCATGAAATATTTTCTAGATTTCAGTACTTTGTCTTGATTTAAGATTTGGAAAAAAAAAAAAAAAAAAAACTTCACAGCTTTTCCACTCATTGGGGAAACCATTTCCTGTCTAGCTCTAGTTTGGGTACCACATTAAGATATGTTTACACTGCAGTTAGACACCCATAACTAACCTGTACCATGGGAATTGGGCTAAGGGGCTGTTTAACTGCAGTGGAGATATTCAGACTCGGAATAGAGCCTGGCTTCTAGGACTCTGAAGTGGGAGGGTCCCAGAGGTTCAGCTTAAGCCTTAACCTTTACAGTGCAATTAAGCATCCCCTTAACTCGAATCCAACAAGCCTAAATCAGCAGGCACAGGCTGACTGAGACTTTCAAGCTGTAGTGTAGATATTTGCCTGCTCCTGCATATTAGACATCCCTAGAAGCATTAGTAGCATTTCCTATGGTGGTAGCTATGCAGCTTTACTTGTGAAGTTCAGTTGCTGAATCTACCAAGAACAGGTTCAAAAGTAGCCAAGTCATATATTCTGAATAATACAACTGTGAAAAACATTCTCTATTAAATATTATAGTCTAGAGACATGTGAAATGATTTTTTTCCAGTTTTTCCCAAACCACCAACTTCATGGGCACCTAGTGAACTTTTGCAATGTGCTTGCTAACAATAGACCTATTTATGAACACAGAAGCCTTGGTGTTTTCAAAATCTGTTTCCAAAACGTACAGATTAGTAAATTTTTTTATATATTCTATGTGAAAACCAGTATTTGACATAAACTTCAAAAATTACAATTGTGACAAAGTTTGTAGACTTTCCCCTGGCTCTGGCAAATGTGTTTACAACAACTCATATTTACATAAGTGTTCCACAACAATGTTCATAAAACAATATTCCAGGAACAGGAACCCAGAGCCTGGGAGCACGGCTAGGGTCTGACGCCAGAGCTGTGGGTTGTGCTTATGAAGGTGGAGGAGGTGAGGGAAATTTGGAGAGCAGAGCCCCTTGTGTTATGTTCTATATGAGCTAATAGTAAGACACAGTCTCTGCCTTGAAAAGTTGACAGCCTAAGACAAAAGACTTTCCAAAGATAACATGGCAGGTCACCCTTTGAGGCTAAAATTGAACCCATGTCTCCTGAGCCTCAGTCTGATGCTGTATCCACAAAATGTTTGTTTTCTGTGGCTAAAGTATAAAGTTCTTCCTCAGAAACACACTCTGCATGGTTGTTCTTCTGGGATACTTTTAGTACTGAAGTGTTTCACTAGCTTCCTGAGATGGTGTAGGAAGGGAAGAAGACATAGACCAGAATAAAACTGATGATATCTTTCTGTGAGATTTCATGAAAAAAATACCCCTGGTTTTTGCACAACCATGACAAGGAATTAGTAAAAAATAAATTCCTACCGAGTGCAGGGGGAAACCACTTCCAGTCCTGCAGGGTGTCATTTCTCTCTGCACTTCCTCTGGATCATCTTTTTCTTTCCCCTCCTTTAGATCAGTACCTTGGTTATAAGTATGTGAGACATCTGGTTTAGTTGTTAGCACTAAGTTTTGCCCAAAGCCCATCACTGAAAATGCTAACATTCATTGGGCAATGTGGGCAAACTAGAGGTGGGCCCAAATTCAAACACACTGAGACAAAGAGGGCAGAATCAGAACCTGGATTTAGAGTTGGATTTTGCCTGTGCCATTTGTCTTACAAAAAAGAACTGTACTGGAACTCAAACATCTGGTTTCATTTCTTGAGTGGGACTCCAGCTTTCTGGGTGATCTTAAATAAAGCACTTAATCTCTAAGCTCATTGCAGCTGTTATTCCCTAGCTTGTCTATTTAAATTCTTTGGGGCAGGGACCATCTCAAATTGTTTATGTAGAGCACCTCATACAAGGGGGGTGTTATCATAGTTTGACCCTCTAGGCACAAATGAAATACAAACAATAAAAAATAATGAACCAAACTAAGCCCCCATACCTGTACACCCCAGAAGTAAAGGATGTCGGAAGTTTGGATGCACATTTTGTGATCTGAACCAATCAACAATGCAAACATGCAAATGCCATGAACAGCATGTGCCATTGAAAAGTTATTATAAACCTGTCCGAAAACATTCCTAAGAAACCTTGCTAACAAAAAATGCTGTCTTGTTAAACCCAAACATTTCACAAACCTGAATTGTTGTTTTCTGGCCAAATTTAATTATAACACATGGCCACTATAAACAAAAGACCACTGCATCTGGGAGTCTTACTGAATACACACAGTACCATAAACTGAAATCAATGCCCATGCAGGTGTAAAAACAAATAACACTGTCCTGCAGGCAGCTTTAAGGAAGATTTGGTGAAGTGTTTAAATTAGACAGTTAAAATCTTAGTTTGGAGAATATCTCGCTCATTTAGATTGTCATAGCTCGGTAACCCTGCAATTTAAGTGGTGAATATGGTTTGGATTTTCAGCAAAAAACCCCCTGGTAATTTTTCAGAAAACAGAATGAGCAAACTGGAATCATAGGAAAATCCCAAACAGAGAGAGAAAGCTTGGATTTTTTTTTTCCATCTTGTCCAACCAACGTAAGACTAAAAACCATTCAGTGTGCTTAATTCTAACCTCAGTAGGACAATGTTTTGTAAAGGACCTCAAGTTGGTGCCCACATTCAGGTCTAGCTCTGATTCAATCATTGTATAAATGCTTCAGAATAAACCCCCAGCATAAAAAAGGCATGCAGGAGTAAACCTTTTATAGCTCAATGGGTGCAACTTCTGTTACTTCAGTAGATAAACAGACTGATTAGCTTGGCAAATTCACCACTGTCAGTGTACTCTTCCACATTTGATTGAGCGGTCTGTCAAGATGAATTCAGTCGATCTCTAGCTCAATTCTATAATTTCAGCTCCATAACTGGAGTAGCACTAACATTGACCGAACAGCATTTCTGGTCTATTTAATGCAGTGTAAACAGGGAGATAAGTGGGAATTAGTAAGGTGACTGGAGATGCACAAGGTATTTTATGTGCTTTGTGTATCTCCTGTTAACTGCCACTGATAAGTGTGGGGAGTGTAGACTAGGGCTTTATCTGCACTGAAGGGTCAGAACCAGAATAGCTACACCAAGTACTTCAAAGCTGTTACCAGCGGCAGACCCCTCAGAATAGTAATAAATGCCTTTCTCTCCAGTACCCCTCCATTTCCTTCTTGAGTTATTTCCTTCATATGGAGGTCACATTCATGGGTCTGTTTAACATTATCTGCACAACTCACTCCCAGCCATGAGTTCTCATTACACGGCTGTCTAGTGACAGCCTGAAGCTAGAGTCGTATTAGAGACTGAGTGAATTTCTGGGAACACTTTTTCTTCTACTCTCCATGCTAAGACTGAAAGGTAATGGAAGGTCAAGAGGAGAAGCAAGCTGACTTCATGGAGAAAATGGTGTGAAGAAAAAAACCCCAAAAACAACCCTATTTGTCATGCCTTTAAATATCAGCAAGTGAAGAACAGCCCCAGAACATGGAGTATAATACCATCTATGCTCAGGGAGTTAGCAATAAGCCATAAATGTCCCAGGAAGAGAGTACAGTCTACTTTGCTGATCCAGGGAACTGGCTGGTATAAGGGACTGCTAATGAGGTGTGGAATTTTCTTTTCCAGGCAGCTGGTATAAATGAGGTCCAGACTGGAAGTGAATAAAAGTGGTGACCTGTGCGAAATGAGTTGGTGAGTCTCCATCCAGTCACTAGGAGATAAGTGTCCCATGAAATAAAATTACTGCTAGAGGAAAACTAATCAGCCTCTTTCTTGGCAGCATGAGGACAGATGCCATGGACAGAATGAGACTAGGCCATACCAGAACAGGCATGAATAAGGGATTATCTACGCTTCCACTTGTCAGGACAACTTATATTGCTCAGGGCATTAAAAAACACACCTCTGAAACTTAAGTTATGCTGGCAGATGAGCAAGTTTGGGCAGTGCCATGTCAATTTGAGAGCTTCTCCTGCCAACATAGCTAGCACCACTGGTGGAGCTTTCAGCCATCAGCATAGAGTGGCTATGTGAGCACTCATACAGTGGCCTGCCTCCACCAGCACAACTATGCTACTGTAAGCTCTCTCGTGTAGACATGGCCTAAGACATTGGCAGGTGTTTGGTGGGAACTTGCCCTATCATTCCCCTGTTGTACCTACTCTGAGGATAAACAGAAATGCTTTTCCCAGAAGTGTCACTCTAGTTTACACCACCAATAATGCAATGCAAGCAGTGAGTGACACCAGCACCTCATAAAAGGGCTAAACATACTTCCAAACAAAAGTGTAGAGGGAAGGAACAGAATGAAAACGAATACAGCTAATAAGGGTTACTACTGTTAACTACCCAGCGCATGTTCAGCTAAGAACATAGCTCCAAATCAGTTTTCCCTTTATGAACATCGATGGAAATAACTTGTGATTTGACTATTGTATGTGCATGACTAGGGTGACCATCACAGCCAAGACTCATGGTATCAGCTGTCATTGGCATTCCTATACCCTTTACTCTGGATCAAAGTAAAGTATTTTGCTCAGTGGGTATTTATGACTCAGGTCACCTGTGGTAGCAACTGGCCAAGGACACAAAGGGTGTCTAGGGTTGTATAGGAATCTCTTGAGTTAGATATCCACCTACTAATTCACTGGAGGATAGCATGTGACATCTCTGCCGAGTTGCACACTCATCAACAATCATTGCAAAATTATGTACAGATAGAATATTTTATTGAACCAATTGCTGTCCCACTCAGCTACAGGTTGGTTCTGCCTCATCCACCATGTTTGATAATACTCTGGGACTGTCACAGCTACAACTACACTGCTATACAGATAATATATAATGAATTACGTATCTATATTAAAAATTATGCTCTTAAGATCTTCTGTTTAAGACAGGCCTCAGGGTGGTAACATACCTCAGAAATGTTCCTTTCAGACAGGAGTTAACCAGTGGCATATCTCCCATTAGGCACTGTAGGCACAGTGCCTAGGGCCTATGAAATTTTTAGGGCCTGCGAAGGAGGGAAAAAAATTTAAAAAGTGGAAAAAATAAGGAAAATCACATGGTTTAGCATTAGAATAGTTTAAAATGCATCATGTGAATCAATGTAATTCAATTGGCGTTTACCCCTCTTTTTGCACATTTCTGAGTGAAAGTGCCTAGGGCCTACAAAGACAAAAATCCAGCCCTGTAGTTAACTGGCACATATCTCTTTTGTCTAGCCATTTGTGCACTGTATGTCTCATGCAGTCTGCCTATGAGAAAGGTGCAATTTAAAAGATTGCAAAATCTGCAAGAGGAGATGTCTACAGGAATAAACAAACAGAACATGTTGCCAGGGTGGGATGTGTCCTGTTTCTGAATAAAGACAAAGGGTGGGTCTGGTATATCTTGGAGTGCAAGAAGCCCATGAAAGGAATTGAGGTCAAAGCAGGAGAATAACTCAGAAATAAAGCTGAGCAAATAGCTGATTTTTCAGAAAACAAAATATACCCAGAATAAATGGTTTTTTTATGCTTTTTCTTTATCTCCTGTCATTTTGGAGATATTGTTCTCCTTTTTGTCCTCATTTTTTTGTTTTGTTTTTCTTTCTGTTTTGTGTTATTAAAGTAAAACTAGCTAGATTTGGAAATCAAACATCACTTCCAAATTTAAAAATCAAAAAGTTTCATCTCGAAAATTCCAACTTGTAACTTTTTGACTTTAGTTCTCGTGTGTGTGTGCATGCGTGCACACATTTGTGTGTGTGCGCATCTGCCAAATGTATATGCCAGATTCTATTTGAATTTGCCAATACTTTCTGTTGCCCTGAAATTGCATTTTTCAGCAAATAAACTATTAATCCCAAAAAATTCATCCACCTCTAAGCAGAAGTCCCTGCTTCACAGAGCAACGATCAAGTCACTTAACTATACAGTCCTTCTAGTCTTTGTGAACCTCAGAAGTTTGGAGAATTGGTTCAGATAAGAATGCAAAAGTTTATCTGAACTTTCTTAGGTTAGAAAAAAAGAAGCTGATAATCTCACGAAAAGGAATCATTCCTTATTCAGGCCAATACCATAAAACCAGTCTAATGCCAGCTAAATGTATAGCCCTCCATTGATATTAACTTTGGCAACAATAGCATCTAGAGTGTTCTACCACAGAAAGTAGAGAAACCAGAGATGGAAGGGACCTCAAGACATCATCTAGTCCAGCCACCAAGGTGAGACTGGACCAAGTAATCTTAGACTGTCTGTCCCTGATAGGGATTGTCTAAACCAGTCATAAGAAACCTCCAATGATGGGGATTGCGCAACCTTCCCTGGCAATGTTAGGGATAGAAAGATTTTCATAATAGCTAACCTAAATCTCCCTTGCTGCAGATTAAGCCCTGGGTGACAAGACACAGAAATGGGGGAGGTCACACAGATCTCATGGGAATCTCAACCATCTGCATCCATTCAGCACATTCCCCACTTGTGCAGCCTCAAGATCTTCTCCCCACCCCCCAATTACTCCAGCTCAGAGATCGCCCCTGGCTGGAGAACTAGAAAGCCTGCTAAGAGGAAAGGAGACAGGCAGGAGAAAAGCCTGATAGCCACTCTGAGACAGTCATTTTCAGATGTGGCTGCCTGTCCAGCAAGCCTTTACAAAAGCTACAGAACAAACTGAAAGGAAAATGTTCCTGGAGACTCTTTGTGACAGTCAGATGTTTCCTGTGAGACTCTTGGTTCCCCCTGCAGAGGATTCAGGGATCTCCTCATACTGGGGGATTTTATGACACTGGCACAGTACAGGTGTGCAACCTCCTGCCCTTTCCCAAACCTGCTGAGACCAGAGCTCTTTCCAGATATGGAGCCAGTCCTGGAAATGGAGGGACACATAATCCATCTCTGTTACTGACCGTTTACTAATTTACTACCAAACCCAGATATGTACACACAACCCACCTGCTCCCCTGGAAGCTCTGGGGACAGACCAGCAATATTCACTCTGCCTGAATCTCTGCACCCATTGGAGTAGTCACATGGACAGTGGGGCTGAGCCTCCAGATTCAAAGCACTGGGCAAGGGCCCTGAGCAGAAGATGACATTAGTATCTCAAAGGCTCCAGCCTCTAGTACCCATGAGACAGGAATTCTAATCCAGTGAGGTTGCAGTCCCACAATCCTTGAAGAGGGTTCACTGGCCAGGATCCAGCTAAGCTGACTGGTAAAATACAGGCTATCTCCTTGAAGGATGCTGGTTACATTATCTAGATTTGTAATATGGAGCCTAAGAGTTTTTACAAAAAATTTATTTCCATCCTATGCCTAGAAGCAGAGCAAGTAATGTTTTGAACGGGCAAAAATGAGATTATGATAGCAGCTTGATAATGTTAGTGAGCTGTGAAAACTTGGGATGTATTAAATTTGTCATAGTCCTGTGAGCTGTGAATCCAAAACTAAGGGCCAGTGGACAAGTGGAAAATAATGGTTGGGGCAACACTGGCTCAGTGCTGTTGGAGACCATTCCTAGTTGTCACTGAGACTTTCCATAAATTTTGAAAATATTAGATATTGTAAAATCATCTATTTCTGCAAGATAAATTCCTTAGCAGTCTCTTAGCTCACCATCTTCCTTCAAAGTCAGCTTCCTTTCCCTCTTTTTCATGAACCATTTTCTTGGTTCCCTTTCCAAGCTGACCTCTTTAAGTATTTTGTTCTTTCCCTTGCAAATTAATAGATTTTTTTGCGGATCATAAATCTTCCATTTTCTAGATAAAATACAAGAGATGCTAATTCTTGTTTACACTGCCTCCTTTTTTGCATTGTTCTGGTGGGGTAAAGCGGGCTCAAAGTATGTAAAATTGTAATTCCCAACCCCTGTAAGGTCCTGTACACTGCTAGAATGATGTAAAGAGGCTTACAATAATCAGGTCCTATGCCTACCTGCAATAAACCCCTCATAATATTATTTATACTTCAGGACTCCCTGGAGGCCTCAATCAGGAATCAGGGTTGCACAGTGCTTGGCTTGATATACACATATAATCAAAAGAAAGATCATACATCCAAAAGAATTTACAACCTAGGATCATAATCCTATCCTGGGGTCCATATGGGTGAACTGGTTTACCTTCATAAAGCACCACTAAATTCAGTGGGGAACAAATCAGGCATGAGGCCAAGCACCTTTGGCTGGATCAGGGCCCAGGTTAATGACAATTTGGGTAGGAGTGTGAAACAAAGAAATGGATATGGTGTTTTGGAGAAAAAGAGGACAAGGTACCAATGCTAAGAGCATGTTTTCACATAGACTAGGAGTGCAAAGTTCAGATCTGGGTACAAATTTCTCCAGTGTTGCAGGCCATTAGGAACCTACTTTTTTTTTCTTTAAGTTAAATAATGAAACAAGTTCCTTTACGTATAAATATTTGTCAACCAGATTTTGAAGTGAGCTGTGGCATTCTATATTAAATATTAAATATTCCTTTCAACAAAACCAACATTAAAAGGGTGAGACAGGAAACATCAGAAAGAATTAACTTGGTTGTCAGACCTCAAGTTGGAAACTTTAAGATGTCTCCTGAAACACAATAGCTTGCATTTTGCTAATTTTCCTTTAGTAAGTGCTATTGAGATGCTGCTTTCTCTGAATCTTGACACCTTACAATCACATTTAAATGAGGTTTTGGCAGCGTAAAAGTCTTCACTGCTGCACAGAAATGATTCAGACAAACTGCTTCCTGCATTGGCTGTAATCCTTTTCTTGCTGCACTCCAAAAACCTAGCACAGGTTCCCATCCCTGTAGTCTCTGAGCACCTCACAATGTTTAATGTATTTATTTTCACTACCCCTTTTGAGGTAGGGCAGTGTTCTTGTCCCCATGTTACAGAGAGGGAAGAGAAGCGCAGAAAGATTAAATGCCTTTCCAAAGGTCACACAGGAAGTCTATGGCACAGCCGATACACAGATATGGGTTCTCCATAGGGCAGGCTAGGACCCCAACTCTTGGATCATCCTTCCTTACCCAACTGTTTCAGTAATATCTGTCTCACAGACATTAATTAGACCGAGTTTTTGCAAAGCCAGCTAGAGTCTTTGGTTGCCCTGTTTTCACTACTAGGAGTTATAGTATCGTAATTGCCTATGGGTATGTCTACACTGAAAAGTGTTTTGTTTTTTGTTTTTTTTTTTAAATAAGGAGGCTTATTTCAAAAAAAAAAAAAACAAAACAAAACAAAAAAAAAAAAACAAAACAAAAAAAACACCCTTTTTGTGTCCATGCAGGCATTTAGTTATTCTGAAATAAGCCCTTTGTTGTTTTGAAAAAACAAAGCGCTGTTTTGAAATAACTAAACCCACTTTTATTTTGAAAGAGCAATTCTTTTGAAATAGTTATTTCAAAAAAAGCCATTCCAAGTTGTGGAACTGGCTTTTTTCCAAAATAATGGCCCATACTTTTCCCTGCCTTCTCCTATTTTGAAATAGAAAGTCTAGTGAAGACTCTCTGTTTCAAAATAATAACTCCCACTTTATTTCAAAACAGAGAGTCTTCACTAGCCTCCTATTTCACAATAATAAATTTGAAATAATGCTATTTAATAAGTTTGAAACAATTATTTTGAAATAACTATTTTGCAATATCTTTGGCAATGTAGACATATCCTATGAGCCCTCGCCATGGACCAGGACCTGAAGAATTTTGAACAGCTCAGTCTTAATTTTCCTGGGTATAACTCTATCTACCTTACATCAAAGTAAAAAAAAATCCACATTATAGTCCCTCTTTTCAAACATACACATGCAGCATTCAAGTGTGTTTTCCTGTCTCAGTAACTTTTTGTTTTTTTATACACCTATTTGTTTTCCCATTCAGACCAGATGGTGGGCTTTATAGAGTGGATGATGCGAAATTGAATAAACCCTTGAGTGATTCATTTTGCATTGAGGTGAAGTGGATCGGCTCGTGGAACTTGAGATCATTGTTATGTTTATGTATTCCTTTCTAGCACTGGTTGAATGGAATCTTATCTTCCTTAGAACTAACAGCTAGATGATCTGGAATGAAGAGCTGTTGAAGATGTTACATTGGGGTTTATTAAGCACATTTTTCATTTTTTTCCTGTTAGGTAATTTGGAGGACGCTATTTTTGCCCTATGTATTTATCATGATGCATCTCTTGGGGACAGCAGAAGCCACAGTTTACCTATGCATTAGAAGTTTTGAATTATATGGGATGGTAATATGATAGGTCCAGCCAGCATTAACCTCACTCTGTGGGCCAGGGAGGCCAGACCCTCACAGCTCTACTGCACATGCTTCACCTGCAGCCTCGATACAAAAAAGAGCAACCCAGCTCAGCTGGGGTGGACTACTGAGGAAACAGGATGCACCTTATGGGTTCTGACCCTGGAGCAGAGGTCCAGCCCATGCTAGCTGAGACGACCACCATCCAGGTGGATCCACACCACCCAAAGGAGGCCCAGAGGGAACAGAGTTGCTGGGAGCCACAGCAGCTGGTGACCCCAGAGACTCAGGAGAGATACAGTCTTTGCCATTGGAGAAATGGGTGAGAAATAGTTCAGGGGACTTAAACTTTGCTACAGTGGAGCCACTTTGTTTTGGGAGGAAGCCTGCTGACTTGGTGGTGAGCACCCTGCTACTGCTAGAGCCTTGAACTGGAGCAGGAAGGGCCTGAGTCCCCCTATCTCAGGTGCCACATGCCTGTAGGTGGTACCCCACTCTGCAATATAGGTCACAGCACCCCACAGAGAGAGGACCCTTTATTGACTCCTGGTCATTGGGCCCTGCTTCTCTGATCGGAAGGGAGACTTTATTGACTAAAGTGCAGACATATTGACTCAGACTACTAGGCCTGTCTACCCTGAAACACAGGGTGGGAAGTTAGACTCAACTGGTGGAAGGGGTACAAGGCGTGTGACAAATTAAAACAAAATAAAATAAAATTGAAAACAATCATAAATAAGTAATGGTGTGCTTTGGTTTCCCTCCTGGACAGAGTTGGGGGAATGGGCACATGGGGCTGGTTACAGCTCCTTCACTGAGGGATGTCCACCTATGGCCCAAGTTAGGGCTTCTGGAATGTGGTCTTATCTTATGGCAGGAGACTGGATGAATATGTAGTGGTGCTCCACCTTACCATGCTTCTGCCTCTCCCCATGCTACCCAGTCACTGCCCCAACATGTCTCCAAGGGTGAGGGCAACTTGTTGGAGAGGCAGAAGAACTACTTCTGCCAGCTGTGTGCCAAGGAAGAGTTCCCATGTGTAAGAACCATCTCTAACAAGATCAAGGCCACTCTGCCTTGCTCATATGGCCAAAGCGACCTTAAAGGACTGGCAAATCAACCCATTGAATCTGATTCTTCTCTTACTCATCTCACTGTAAATCAGTAGCAACTGCACAGAAACCAGTGGAATAGCCCAAGTTTAAAACAGGTTGAAGCATGAATAAAACTGTCTTTCACAGATAAGGCTGGCAGTGAAGAATGGTATGTTCCATGCCAGATGCACAGACATGTAACACTCTGTTCTGCCACCTGGGGCGCGTTCTGATCAGAACACGCCCCTTGTAATTAACAGCACTTGCACCTGGCACCACGAAAACCGCCTTTTAATAAAGCGGCTCCATTGAGCCACTCTGGCACACCCGGGGCAAAGTCCAGTTGGCCTGCCATACTTATGACTCTGCAGATACATATCAAATACTGCATATGACTACTGTTACTGAAACCCAGAGTGACAGTAGCATTGTATAGTCTGTGTGCCTGAGTCTTTACCTCCTTTCCACCAGAGCAAAGTGAATGTAAAGTGCTCACATTCTAATATGGTAGCATTCTCCACTCACTTTGTATCCATGTGAATGATTACACAAGGAGCAAGCCCGGGAGAATCTGGTCCAGAGTTTCCCACAACTGTGGTCGCTGTGTTACAAGGTGCTTTTTCAGTCTCCTACAGTTCCTTATTTTCGCTCTCCACTTGGAAGCAAAGAGAAAGCAAAAATGGCCAAAATGGCTTGGAGCTGCAGTTCACAGTAAATTTGCTGCTATATATAGTCCAGAAGGTGCACAGAATAGCAGAGGCCCTGCGGTTTTTCACCTTTCCCTGTAGCATGGGGGGCATGGGTCACTTGGTGTTGGTATCTCTGTACCTTGAAGTTTTTAAACCAAGATTTGGGGAATTCAGTGACTCAATTATAGGTTAAAGTGTCTATTGCAGGCGTGGGTGGGAAGTTTTGTGGCCTGCATTGTGCAGGAGGTCAGACTAGATCAGGGGCTGGCAACCGCCAGGATGTATGCCAAAACCTGGTAGGTGGGCCTATGCACCACGGCATGCAGTGTTCCTGGCACAGCAATGTCATGACTGCTCCCCCCACTATCTCCACCATGCAGGTCCTGTCCCACGCTGACCTGGTTCCACAGCTGAGGGGGTGGGGTCAGTAGTGAAAAAGAGCATATGGTTCCTGTCCCCTTCTGGCCCATCCCCAGCATCTTTCTGGCCCTGCCCCTAGCACCTGCTAAGGGTTCAGGGTCGGGGCTGGCATAGGTGTTTGCCGACTTCTGGACTAGATGATCGTATGGGTCACTTCTGACTTTCAAATCTATGAATCTAGGTGCCTGAGGAAACCATAATTAGCTTCCCAAACACTACTCTCAGCTGTTGTAGACAGTGGGCTCCATACCAGGGGCCAGATCCTCAGCTTGCATAAAAAAGCAGAGTGCCACTGAACCCCATGGAGCTCCCTTGCATTATCCCAGCTGAGGGGCTCACTTATTACTTAGAGAGAAGCCAGACTTAGAAAGATGTAAATTAAAGACAGAATATGACTGAGGTCAGTGACGGGGACATCAGCAGTCATGCTTAGGTATCAGAGCAGGAATCAATAGAAAAGAAACGAAGCTCAGGGTTAGAGCTGGAGTCAGAGGCCAGTGTCGAAATCATTGGGCAAGAGCAAAGTTGGGTCTAAGGCAGGAGCAGGAGCCATCATGATTCTGGGTGAAGGCCTTGAGGAGCCACTGAACTATTGATTGTGCTAGGCTTCAGACCCTTCCTACTAATCAGGCAATGTAGCCAATTATGCAGTCTACTGCAGAGCAGCTGTGCTTGTCAAGGTGTCCAGAGAGCAGTGCAGCAGGCTCACCTGCCATGGGAAAGCCATGGCCTGGGTTCTATGAAGCTACATGAAAGCTCATTCATCTGTATCATGGGGAGCTTCTTGCTCACAATGCATGGCATGAGCTGGAGAGAGAAGGCACACAGGGTATCTGTACAAGCAGCATGCCAGAGGTCAGGACTGCACTAGCTGTGCCTTTGAGAGTACAACCACGCCAGGAGCACATGACAGCCACCAGAAGGAAGGAGAACATATGGGTGCAGGGATCACAATGAAGAACATGCTATAGGAGAGCTTGAAGATCAATGCTGAAGCTAGCACCTCATTTGAACATAACTTGGGTGCTTCTGTGTCTGGGGAGAAAAGTCAGGTCAGGAATGAGGCAGAGTTGTTTTCAGATGTGCTGCAGGAATGAGCCCTATAAGGTCCTGGCAGAAAGAGCTTGTGCTAACCAAATATTTCATGATTGATGCACTGCCCTCTCTGGCTATTGCTGACCCCTCTAGAAATTGCCTGTGCCCCATTCAGGCCTGATCTCTGAGCATAACAGAGGCACACCACATCATGACAGCAAGATGTTCGGCCAAAATACACCACAACTCCCCAGCTAGCGCTCTGCTTTGGCCAGCAGTTGGCATAACCATCATATCTCTCTCACTAGCTGATAGTGGCATCTTCATCTCCTGGTCCACAGATCTTCCATCACATCAGGCAATGACAAACAAGGAGGCTGGTGACACTTTTTAAGACTAATCAATTTATTTATTGCATGAGCTTTCATGGGAGAAAATCCCACTTTGTCAGATCCATGAAAGCTTATGCCATAAACAAATGTATTAGTCTTTAAAAGTGCCACCAGACTCCTTATATGTTTTGCTGGACTAGACTAACACAACTACCCCTTTGAATCAGGCAATGACAAGTCTCTTTAGACTCCACATTTACACCAACCCTCTCCTGCACTTCTGTACTTTAACTCCATGCTTTGCTTAGCTTTGAGACCACTAACCTCCCATTGTTTAATCACCAGGGGCTTAATCCTGAATGGGGCTGTAAGGCTATGTCTACACTAGCCAGTTAGTCCAGACTAAGCAAATTTAGTCCAGACTAATTTAGTCCGTGTCTACACTAGGCTTTGCCTAGTTTGAACTAAGAAATTTCTAGTCCGGACTAAGCAAAGCATAGTCCGAACTAATAAGTTTGACTGATTAGTCCAGACTAAGCACTTAGTTCAAACTTTAAGTTGGAACTATTGTCATATAGACATGGACTAATGGTTTATTTGCACTAAAAAAAGTTCAAACAAAGCCATTAGTTTGAACTAGCCACCCTTACTAGTTCAAACTAAAAAGTTAGTTCAAACTAGGATGCTAAGCTAGTTTGAACTAAAAAGCTGCAGTTAGTTTCAATTAACCTCAGGTTAGTTTGAACTAACTGAGAACCAGGGTTGTCCTTAAGGGGTGACGAAAGGGGCAGCCGCTCCTGGCCCTGCACTTCGGGGGGCTCCGCACAGCTGGCTGGGGTAAAGGAGCAAGGAGCTGCTTCAAGTTGCGGGAGTAAGCCGTTGCCAGGGAGCAGCTCCAGCCGGTCAGGCAAGTGGGAAGGGAATTCTGACGGGCAGCATTTGTTTCAGTAACTCTGACTTAAATAGCCACCTTCCCACTTGTAACAGTTCCAAAATAAAGGGGAAGTGTTGAGATAAAACCTATGGAGCCAGTCAAGCAAATTAAAAACAGGGACAAAGGCACAGCCCTGACCTTTGTAAAACAGGACCTTCTCTTTGAATTTGCATCAGCATCTCCAGAAAGTGAGATATTAAAGAACTGTTTTCCTTCTACATTTAACAAGTGTATTCAGCTTTCATGGATGGTTTTTTGAGCTGACTTCTCTGTGCAGATAATGATCCATTATATGTGAGAGAGAAGACCGACCCTAGGCTAGCGCTTATATGGAAATGCTGGGTTCTTCTCTGGGCGCTGCTTGGATATATTCAGTATCAGGTGTATGTGCTGCAGTGCACGATTGGCTGGAAATTTTCTTTAACCTTAGCCTGTCAGGACAAGGCTGGCAGCCAACGCCCCTTGGCCACCCCATGGCTGTATATATGGCCACAGCCCTGCCCCTCCCCAGTTTTCTCTTTTCCACCCTCAGCAACAGTTATGGAACAGCCTGTTTCTTGCTTTTGCAAGGGCCTGACACTCTGCTCTGTTTTACAAGTGTTTTCACTGGAAGATCTGTTTACAGACATTGCCAGCGCTCCTACCAAACCCTTCCAACAGAAACATGAACCCAAGGGACAGCTTCCACAGGAGGTATCTTAAAGGCCTGGGTGAGCTTCACCAGGTGGATTAGGCTCCATTTGCAGATCTTTAAACAAAGGACTCAGGAAGACAGGGAGCGAAGGCTGCATAATATTGCCCAGGAATGGGCCCTGCAGCCGACGCCTGTCACACCCAAGGATTCACCGGCACCGAGTGCTGAGCTGGCACCAGAGCCTTCTCAGCGCCACTCTCTGGCTACAAATAAAAGCCGTGATCGGTCTCTAACTTGGCACCACATGCTCGGTCAGCACTGGAGGGCTCTCCAGCTATGAATGAAAGCTGCGATCAGCCTCTAACTCGGCACCACGTGCTAGGTTGGCACCAGAGCCCCCTCAGCGCTGCTCTCTGGCTATGCATAAAAAGCCGTGATTGGCCCCTAACTCGGCACTGCATGCTGAATTGGCATCAGAGCCCGCTCGGTGCCACTCTCTGGCTGTGAATAAACAGCTGAGATCGGCATTTGGCTCGGCACCATCTCAGTGCCGTGTGACCTTATCCCTGGCATCTCCTCTCCAAAGAAAAGGGCTGGAGCATCTGAGCACCATGTTTTGGCAGCAGTGCCTCAGACCAGTCGGCACCAAGGCCCTCTTGGCATCACTCCCCAGCAGAGCACTGGTAAGTGTTCTTCACGTCAACTTCAGCACTGAAGTGCTGGTGCCACTCTGGCTCTCCCCTCCGCGGGGGGGAGGGCCAGAGCTTATCGTGGTGCTGTCTACACTGGATGACTTTAAGGCAGCAGAGGCTCTTCAGCCCCTGAAATCGCAGCCAGGCCATCGAAGCAAATGGTAAGTTCGCCTTCCCTTCCCTTTAGCCAGAGCTGGGGGGAGCTGCTCACTCCTTGCCCCGCATCACTGCAGAACTGAGGCCTCCAACCCCTGTGGCACCGACATCTTGCCTCAGCACTGCAAGAAGGTCCAAGAGTGCATGCCTCAGGACTGGCCTCCTACTGAAGGGTTCCCTGCACCAGCTTCTTCTTGGTACTGCACTCGAAGATGGTTTCCTCCCACTGAGGCCTTGGAAGGGGAGTTCTAACTCAGTACCACAGCCCCTGGAGAGGGCACCCTGGTGCCAGGGTTGTCCCCTCTCCCGGCTAGAGTCATGAACCCAAGGCCAGGGTCTTAAAGAGAAGACCCTATCACCCTTCAGCCCCCTCATCGAGTCACACCCCTTGAGGAGAGCCAAGACCCCTTATTCAACCTGGAGTTTGCATCCTCTCTAGTCACCATTACAATGCCTTTTCATGCTTATGTCCTTGACATCACTGGGACACACTGGTCCGAGCTGCCCTGGTTTACCCCCAGGCCTCCAGGGGTCCAGGAGGTTTGATACATGATGCCCCCCACCACCACAACACCTGCTCTGCAACCCTTACCCAGGGCTACAGCTCTCTGGGACACATAGGGGAGGATACCCACTCCCCATCTGCATACCCAGAGGCCCCTCATTCCCCCCAAACACCTTGTCCAACCCTTCCCCAGTCAGGCACACTAGGACACGTACACTTCTGCTTCGCTGGCCCCAGGACCATTTCTTATTTGTGTTGGCCTGCAATGGATCTTGGGGAAAATTACTGTGGTATGGTGTACCCCACCTCCCAGGTGGTAGGTAAGAGAGTGAGCTCATACCCTCTTGTCCTCTACCTTTTCCCTCCTCAGGCGGTCCTCTTTGTATTCTCAGGGCCATGGTCTTCAGGCTCATATTAGGCCTGTCACTCGAGGAATCCTCGAGCTCCACTGTAGGGGTTTTGCCTCTTCAGCTCCCACCTCTCCTCCCCAAGGACATTCACTACATCTCATTGGTTCATCCACCCATGGACAAACCTCACATTTAGCCCTCTACTGGAACCCCTTCTGCTCTGGTTCCCCTGTCCAACCAGGCAAGGGATGCATTCCGTTGAAAACCCCAGACTGCAATCTAGGAGCTGCCTTGACCTTTCTATGGCATCTCCCTTCTCCTAGAATCACAACGAGGGGAGATAGTTGGGGATAGAACCCTTAAACCCCATTGGTATTCATACACCTGAGTGAGCCCGCTTGATGACATGTGGTCCTTAGCTCACGGTTAGTTCCCCTTTAGGACTCTGACTCCTGAGGGAATTTGCAAAACCCTTAGCAGGCTGGAAGCCTGATGCCCTATGGGTGACGCTTTCATAATATCCCCTCATGCCCCTTGTTTCTTAGAGGACACAGTGGCTTCCCCTTGGTTTTTCCCTAACTAGGGGTTGCCTTATGCCCTCGTCCCCTCTCCCTGGGTTCTCTCTCTTCCCGTCTTCCACCTGGGACCTGCCCAAGCCTTACCCCTTCCAATACGCAGGGAGGTGCACCAATAACACCTCTCCCCTCTCGGAGTGGGCATCACAGACCACCTGCGCCTTGCATCTTGGATAAGTCATCATCGTCGATCCTCATCAGGAACTATGCAAGATCTCTTGTAGTTGGCCTGTTGCAGCAGGGACCCAACACCTACTCCCACTGCTAGAAATGAGTCAACCAGCCATGATATGAATGTTGACTGCCTCTCCATAGAAGTGAGAGTGAGAATATCAGGCAAGAGAAGTGAGAATATCATGCAGGCCACTTGCCTCCCCCACCACAAACACTCCAATTCTGGAGCTTGGGGGTCACAACTCTTGGGGGGGACCTGACCCATCTATAGAGACAGTCGGATACCCCTTCCGTCTATTCAGCACATCTCTCCTTTCGTGAGTCTGTCTATTGGGAGAGTAGAGTATGAGGGCAAGGGAGAGAAATGCATACCTAACATTGAGGTTGTGTAAGCCCCTCCCAGAACCCCACAATGGTTTCTCACCATCCCTGTCTCAGATCATTCCACCCTCCCTTTGATCAGGGATGACCTGACATGGGAATTCAATCACCTTTCCTTCAGTTTCTCGGTTTTTACTTCCTGGTTATTAAACATTCATGACCTCCACCATTTGGCTTCTCTCCTGATGCTAGGATGGGTGTACCTAAAGGTCCTCTTTCTCCTGCTATAACCTGTGGAAGGGTCACCTCTGAAGAAGGGCCCTCCAGGGATCCCCACTTGTTTCCTTACAACGACCTCCTTGACAGAGTGTCTCTGACACCTTGGGCCCCAGAGATGGGCCTGCCCAGAGTCTAGGCCTTATTCTGTGGCCCTCCTCCCTCCAAGTCCCTCCATTCCCATGCTTCAACAAATGGAGGGGTGGGGGTCCCCACCTCCTCCTTCCTCATTATTTTCTTCCTACGTTATCTTTCATATGGAGGCAGGACACCTTAATTTAGGGTGCCCCTCACAAATCCTGCCTTGGCATCTGTTGCCAGTATGTCAATGGGGAAAGGCCTTTTGCCTTTCCCCTGTTTGGTCAAGGGGCGATGTGTTCCCTGCCCCAGTCTTGGTTAGTAACTTAACTCAATTTACCTCCCTTTGAGGTTAGGGCAGCAACGGCGGCAGTTATCCCACCCTTGCTCATCGCATGTGGCTGTAGGAACCTGTTGCTCTGGATCATGACTGCCGTTCTCAAGAGTCGATTCTGCTAGGGAAGGGCAACCCTCTTATTTAGACGGTCTTGCTGGTGACAAGGATGCTCTTTGCTATTGTGATATAGTAGGTTCCCCAGTAATGAACTGGGACTGCCCTCTTGGAGTTCTGGTCTCCTGACAGAGTGGTAAATGACCCTTCGGCACTCTCATGCACGTCTTGTCTCAAAGATCTTGCACTTAATGGTGTGTCCATAGGCATTTCCCTGGTGGCCCACTGCTTCTTCACCCAATTTTGGGTGCTGTGCCATTTATGGGTTTCCATGCTGACAGCAGATAAGGTTCTAATTCCGCCCAACTTTCACAGTATGGCTAGCAGTCACCTGATACTGAATGTATCTGAGCAGCGCTCAAAGAGGAACAGTGGGTTACTTGCCAGTAGCTGTCCTTCTTCGAGATGGGCTGCTCGGATTCATTCAGATCCCTCCTGCCATCCCCGCTACCCGGAGTTAGTGACCAGTAGGAACTGGGGAGGGGCAGGGCTGTGGCCGTATATACAGCCATGGGGTGGCCAGGGGGCATTGGCTGCCAGCCCTGTCCTGACAGGGTAAGGCTAAAAAAAGTTTCCGGTCAATGGTGTTCTGCGGCACATACACCTGATACTGAATGAATCTGAGCAACCCATCTCAAAGAAGAACAGCTACTGGCAAGGAAACCACTATTTTTAGGGTTAATGGCTATCAGTCAAAACATTAAAAAAGTTCTTCGCCCTTCCTTCTACACTCTAAATATGCCCCATTCTCATTGATTGCAGTCAGACCAGCAGTTCCAAAGCATGGCAAAGAGGAAAGCAGCCTGGCCCACACTGAGGGGAAGGTTGGTGGGTTACTTACCAGTAATTGTCCCTCTTCAAGATAGGCTGCTCACATGCATTCAGTTACAGGTGTCTATGTGCCGCAGCGCACGGTAGCTCGGAAGATCTTTAGCCTTAGCCTGTCAGATCAGGGCACACAGCCAACGCCCCTCCATGCTGCAACCGTGGCTATATAGGTGACCATGACCCTGACCCTCCCAGTCCCTTATACCTTCACCAACTCCAGTTAGCGGGGATGGTAGGAGGGATCTGAATGTATGTGAGCAGCCCATCTCAAAGAAGGACAGTTACTAGTAAGTAGCCCACCATTCTTCTTCAAGCACTGCTCATGTCATTCAGTTACAGGTGACTGCTAGCCATACCCGAGGATGATGGGAGGAGTTACAGTCTACCTATGCTGAGTACAGCTCTGCCCAACATGGCATCCTCTCTAGCCTGTTGGACGATAGCATAGTGCGTCATGAAGGTATGCACCGACGACCACGTAGCTGCCCTGCAGATCTCCTAGATTGAGACCTTGGCGAGGAAAGCTGTTGACAAAGCCTGGGCCCTGGTAGAGTGAGCTCTGACAGTCCCGGGAAGGGGTGGTATTTGACCTTCCGTAGCAGTCTTTGATACAGTTTACTATCTATTTGGAAATGCGCTGTGAGGACACTGGAAGACCTCTTTTGCATTCCGTGACTGCCACAAAGAGTTGGGGGGGGGGGTCTTGTGGAATGGATGTGTGAGCTCAGTGTATGTCAGGACCACTCTCTTCATATCCAGAGTGTACCATCTCTTCTGGTTCTCCGTAACCTGAGGATCTGGAAAAAATACTGGCAAGAAAATATCCTGATTGAGATGAAAAGGAGAAACTACCTTAGGAAGGAAGGACGGGTGGGGTCCCCACTTTGTTGGGAAAGAACCTTATATACGGAGGTTCTGAGGAAAGGGCCTTCAACTCTGAGACCCTTCTAGCTGACGTAATTGCTACCAAGAAGGCTACCTTCCAGGCAAGGACCAATAAGGTACACAAGTCCAAGGGTTCATATAGAGGCTCTGTTAATGCATGGAGCACCACATTCAGGTCCCATTGAGAAGTGGGTTCACGGGGTTGTGGGAAAAGTCTTTTGAACCCCTTCAAAAACCTAGTGGAAGTAGAGTGGGAGAAAACAGACATCTACTTTTTCGTGGAGGGCTGAAATCACTGCTACGTGGACTCTCTGTGAGGAAAAGGAGAGGCCCTTGTCTCTAAGGTCTAGCAGATAATCAAGAATTAGGTGCAAGGGAGCTAGTATAAGGTTGACCCCTATACCTCGACCCCAGCTGGAAAACCGTTTCCATTTGGCTGTATAGGTGGACCTAGTGGATGGTCTTGTACTACCGACCAGGACCTTCCTGACCATGTCCGAGTAGAGCCTTTCCTGCTCGCTGAGCCAAAGAGTCTCTAGGCTGTTAGATGCAGGAAACCCAGGTTCAGATGCCGCCAGTGCCCCAAGTCTTGTATCAGAAGGTCTGCCCATAGGGGGAGGCAGAATGGGGCCTCTATGGACCGGTCCTGTAGGAGCAAGAACCAGTGTTGCCTGCAGGGCTGTCCCTAGGGTAGGGCAAGAGGGGTAGCCACCCAGGGCCCGGCACTTTGGGGGGGCCTTGTGGGGGCCACACTGCTGCCCCCCCATGCCAGGGACTGGTTGAGCCAGCCAAAAGCGGCAGCCCAGCTCACAGGGCCAGCTTGCTTCAGGCAGCATGTTGTAATACAGTAGATCAGGGTTGCAACAAAAATGAGTCGTTAGGACTAACAATGAGATGCTAATTGGTTTTCAAACAACCTCTATGCCTCTCTCTTTCATATGAAAAGGACTGAGCTCACTGGCAAGCAACCTTTGTGTTTTTTTATCAATAGACCCAATGAAGAAAAGAAAAAACTATGAACACTGCCTTAGTCTACCATTTCTGGGATATGGGGATTGCAGTTATTTTTGCAAATTAGGACTTGCCTCTTTTATCAGTGGGTTGAGAATTCCCTTGCTTGCAACAAAAGTTATAACTTGTAGATTTTAATAAAAACTCCAGATATTTTTTGACTGATAATTAAAGAGAAGAGAAAAGAAAAACTGTTCTAGTAGGAGCCTGTGTTACAAAGTATGGTATTTTTTCTACAATTAGAAAACCTAAGTAACAAAAAAAATCCAACTCAGGGGTGGATCTGCTGGAAGAAGAAGTTATAACAAGGTCCTAATCTGAAGGGGGTGGTGGATAGCCCCATTGTGTTGCTGCCTTATGCACGCTGCCAGGGGTCACCAGATCAAGCAAGAGAGGGCTAGCACCCCTCCAATCACAATATTGTGGACAATTGTGTGTCTTGCAGACTCAGGGAGCAGATGAAGTGCAGAGGTGAAAGTGCAACCCAGAGGGGCTGCTTCAGTTCCTGGGATTTGGCAGTGGAGAAGGGAGCAGGACCCGCAAGGAGTTGGACAGGCTCAGCAGCAGACAGGATCTTCCAGGACCTTTCTTTCCAGCCTGGTATTGACTCTCTTCCCCTTCCTGTGTCTCAGCACTTCCATCTCATTTCTCTACCTAGTTGCCCCCCCACCCCCATTTGCAAGGAGCTCCCACACACACACTCCAGGCTACTACATGCAATTTTAGAGACTTGACATACTTCCTGATTTGAGACAGGAGTATGGTACGTGGGAATCACCCTCTGCACATTCCATGTAGGTGATCTCAAATTAGATGTGTAGATTTCAAAGATGCAATAGAAGCCTCAAGAGAAAGGATGAAAGCCATGAGGGATTGCCACCAGCCCAATCACCCCCGCCCCCAGCCATGGTCACTTCAATTTCCTGGCAGTGGCCGCTTTTTTTCAGTGGAGGGTTTCCACATGGCAGAGGGGGCCAGAGCTAGGTCCAGAGGGAAAAAGTTTGACAACCACTGGCTTAAGGGCAGCTGAGAAACCAGACCCTGCACTCCGGTTCTGCTGCTTTTGGCCAGCTCACCTGGTCCCTGGCGTGGGACAGATGGTGCAGGGGCCTGCCTCTCCCCTGGGCTGGCTGGTCCTGCCCTCCAGTGCCTGGAGGATTGAGTAGGAGGCCCCACAGAGGGTGATTCACCCAGGGCCCCACACCCACCTAGGGATGACCCTGGTTGCCTGGGGCCAGTCTGTAGCTATCAATATCTTGTTCACTCCATCCATTTTGATCTTCAAAAGGACCCTGTGTATCAACGGGACCAGTGGGAAGGCATACTTTAAAGGGCTCAACCAACTGATGAGGAAGGCATTGGTGAGCGACCCCTGCTCCCGACCCCTGATGGAGCAGAAGTACTGACACTTGTGGTTCTGCCATGTCATGAACAGGTCCATTTGGGGTCATCCCCACCTGTCTATCAGGTGAGACAACACCATGTTGTGGAGGGACCACTCATGATTTCCTAGGGGTTTTTTGCTGAGCGAATCTGCCAGCTTTTTGTCCACTCCAAGTAGGTGTGCTTCCACTGGAGTAAAATTGTATTGCAAGGCTAATTCCCAGAATTTGCATGCTTCCTTGCAGAGAGCTGGGGAGCAGACACCCCCCTGCTGGTTCATATAGAACATAGCTGCAGTGTTGTCTGTTAGAACCTGAAGTAACCTGCCTTGTATCCTGTCCAGAAAAGTTATGCAAGCCAATTTGATGGCGCACAGTTCCTTCATATTTATGTGAAGAAGGTTGTCTGCATGAGACCAAAGTCCTTGGGTGGAAAGGCCCCCCAAAATGTGGGCTCCCTACCTCAAATGCAAAGCATCGGTTATCAGTGTCACTGTGGGTATTAGCATTTTGAAGGGAATTTCCCCCATGGCAAACAGGGGGTCCTTTCAGATGTGTAGTGTCCCCAGGATATCTTGGGGAAGCAACAGTACCTTGGACAGAGGGTGTCTCCATGGGTGGAACACCATGGAGAACTAGACCTGAAAAGGCCTCATTCTCAGGTATGCCATCCGGATCATGGAGGTGGAGGCTGCCATGTGCCCGAGCAGCTGTAGGCAGCGATGGGCTGTGGTCGCTTGAAACTCCTGCAGCTCCGTAATGATGCTGCAGATGGACTGAAATCTTAAGGGGGGCACAAAAGCCCTCCCGTTGTAGGCATCTAGGAGAGCTCCTATGAACTCTATGCATTGGGACGGGCAGATTTTTTACTTTTGTCTGTTTATGTAGAGACCCAGTTACCTGTACATGCGGGCTACCGCTCTGACACTGTGCTTTACCTGAGCTCTTGATTCCCATGTATTAATCTAGGTAGGGATCGATTTTTATGGTCTTCCGGAGCAGGAATGTAGTGACTGGCACCATGAACTTTCTGAACACTCTGGGGGCCAGAGAGAGCCCAAAGGGGAGCGATGTCAACTGGAAGTGATTCCCCCCCCCCCACGAACCGTAGGTACCTTCTGTGCCGGGGCGTATTGCTATGTGAAAGTAAGTGTCTTTTAGATCGGGGGCTGCACACCAATCCCCGGGAGACAGAGATGGGACGATCTGTGACAGGAAAACCACATGGAACTTTATTTTCCTTATGCATTTGTTTAAGGCCCTGAGATCTAGAATAGGTCTTAGGTCCCCATTGGGCAGCGATGTTGCTGGAGCCAGGCACATGGGGCATGTGCCCCAAATCCCAGCACCAGTGCCCCAGGTCTGGCAGGGCCCGCCTCTCACGGTCTCCAGCCCAATGGGCTCAGCCACCTGCTGCCGCGGAGGCTGCTCCTGGTCCCATTCCCAGCTGGTGATCCGGGGCCCAGCTGCCCACGGCTGCGGCAGCCCAGTCCCTGGCTGGGGATCTGGGGCTCAGCTGCCTGCGGCCATGGAGGCTGTTCCTGGCTCTGTCCCTGGCTGGGGATCCAGGGGTCATCCGCTTGTGGCTGCTCCCGGACCCACCCCAGGCCAGGGGTGTAGCCTGCAGTCAGGGGAGTGGCCTTCTGACAGGGGGCATGGCCTGGGCCAGTGCCCTGCGTGCTTCCCCGGGGTGGCAATGCCCCTGCCGTTGGGTTTGGGGACCGGAAAGTATTGGGAATAAAACCCTTTTCTCCGCTCTGGCTTTGGGACCCTTTCTATGGCCCTGAGAGAGAGAAGCTTCTCGCATTCCATCTCAAGCAAGTGATCCAGTTTCCGGTTCATGAGATTTGGGGGCGGGAGAGGTTTTCTGGCCCAAGGAGTTGATTGAAACTGTATGTGATTCCCTTCTGAGACCACCTCAAGAATCCACTGGTTGGTTGTGATGTTGACCCAGTGGTGTGTGAAGTGATGTAGGTGGTTGAGGCTGTAGGTTCGCTGCCCTCAGAGCAACCATCAAAAACGCTGCTTCCTCCCCAATGAGTGATCAGTACCCTGCCAGCGCTTGCTGGACTGTGAGGTGTGGGGTTTTCCATCCTTCCTCAAATGGGCCTTGTCCTTATCCAAGCCCCCGAGTTGTCATTGGAGGTATTGGTAGGACTGAGAGAAGGAACGTTGCATCCGGACTTGTTGCTTTAACTGTTGTAGTTGCTGTTGCAAGAGCTGATGAGGTTTCAAGGAGCACCAGGCAGATTGCGGTCTGTACATTCTCAGAGATCTGAGGGTGGCTCTTGAGTCCTTCATGACATGCAGCTTTGCGTCCGTGGACTCAGCAAAAAGGTTGGGTCTTTTGAATGGCAGGTCCTGAATGATGAGCTGCATCTGTGGGGACAGGCCCGAGCCCTGAAGTCAGGCGGAGCAACACATCACCATGGCAGATGCCATATTACATGAGGCTGTGGTCCAATGCATCCCAGGTAGACATCATAGCACCTTTGGAGGCCAAGGCCCCTTCCTTCACCATTGCATCATAGTCCCTGAGGCGGTCTTTGGGACAAGATCGCGAAACCCGGTTCATGAGATTTGGGTGAGGGAGCGGTTTTCTGGCCCGAGTTGATTGAAACTGTATGTGATTCCCTTCTGAGACCATCTCAAGAATCCACTGGTTGGTTGTGATGTTGACCCAGTGGTGCAGACAAAGAACTATGACATGATTGGGATAACAGAGACATGGTGGGATAGTTTGCATGACTGGAGCTCTGCAATAGATGGGTATAAACTGTTCAGGAAGGACAGGCAGGGAAGGAAAGGGGGAGGAGTAGTACTATATGTAAAGGAGCTCTATGACTGCTCAGAGCTTCATTATGAAAGTGGAAACAAGCCAGTTGAAAGTCTGTGGGTTAAGTTTAGAGGGGAGAGCAACAAGGGGGATGTTGTGGTAGGTGTCTGCTATAGACCACCAGATCAGAAGGAGGAGGTGGATGAGGCATTCTATGGACAACTGACAGAAGTTTCTAGATCCCAGGCCCTGGTTCTCATGGGGGACTTCAATTACCCTGACATCTGCTGGAAGGCCAATACAGCAGTGCGCAGGCAATCCAGGAAGTTTCTGGAGAATGTTGAGGACAGCTTCCTGGTACAAATGCTGGAGCAACCAACTAGGGGCCTTGCACCTCTCGATCTGCTGCTCACAAATAAAGAATTTATCAGGGAAGTAGAAGTGAATGGCAACCTGGGTAGCAGTGACCATGAAATGACTGAGTTCAAGTTGATGATTAAAGGAAAGAAGGAAAGAAGCAAAACGCAGACCCTGGACTTCAGAAAAGCAGATTTTGTCTCCCTCAGGGAACTGATGGGCAGGATCCCTTGGGAGGCTGATCTGAAGGGGAAAGGTGTCCAAGAGAGTTGGGTGCATTTTAAAGAAACCCTGCTAAGGGCACAGGAAGATACAATTCCGATAAGGAGAAAGCACAGCAAATGTGGAAGGCGCCCACTGTGGCTTAACAGAGAGCTCTGCACTGAGCTGAAGCATAAAAAGGACGCTTACAGGAAGTGGAAGCTAGGACAGATGACTAAGGAGGCATATAAAGACATTGCTCAGGACTGCAGGTATAAAATCAGAAAGGCCAAAGGACAAATGGAGTTGCGACTAGCAAAGGATGTGAAGGATAACAGGAAGGGGTTCTACAAGTATATCAATAACAAGAAGAGGATCAGGGATGGTGTAGGCCCCTTACTGAATGGGGCAGGCATCCTCGTGACAGAGGATGAGGAAAAAGCTGAAGTGCTCAATGCTTTTTTTACTTCAGTTTTCACAAGCAGGGTCAACTCCCAGCCCACTACACTAGGTACAGTAGACTGGGGAGAAGAAGAGAGGCCCTTGGTGACAGAAGGTCAGGTTAGGGACTGCTTAAAGAAACTAGATGTGCACAAGTCCATGGGGCCGGATGAACTGCATCCGAGGGTGCTGCAGGAGCTGGCTGATGAGATAGCAGTACTGTTGGCCATTATCTTTGAAAACTCATGGTGAACAGGGGAGGTGCCAGAGGACTGGAAAAAAGCAAATATAGTACCTATCTTCAAGAAAGGCAAAAAGGAGGATCCAGGGAATTACAGACCTGTCAGCCTCACCTCAATCCCTGGAAAAATCATGGAGCAGCTTCTCAAAGAATCCATCCTGAAACACTTGGAGGAAAATAGAGTAATCAGGAACAGTCAGCATGGATTCACCAAGGGTAAATCATGCCTGACCAACCTCATCGCCTTCTATGATGAGATGACTGGATTTGTGGATGCGGGAAGAGCCGTTGATGTGATATACCTTGACTTTAGCAAGGCTTTTGATACAGTTTCCCACAGCATTCTCGTTGGCAAATTAAGGAAGTATGGGTTAGATGCGTGGACTGTAAGGTGGATAGAAAACTGGCTAGATCAACGGTTTCAGCGTGTAGGAATCAATGGCTCCATGTCAAGTTGGCAAGCAGTAATGAGTGGCGTGCCCCAGGGGTCGGTCCTGGGGCCAGTTCTGTTCAATGTTTTCATTAATGATCTGGATGATGGGATAGATTGCACACTTAGTAAGTTTGCGGATGATACCAAACTGGGGGGAACGGTAGACATGCTGGAGGGCCGGGACAGGATTCAGGGAGACCTAGACAAATTGGAGCAGTGGGCCAAGAGGAATCTCATGAGGTTCAGCAAGGACAAGTGTAAAATCCTGCACTTGGGACGAAAAAACCCCATGTACTGCTACAGGCTGGGGAGTGATCAGCTAAATAGCAGCGCTGGAGAAAAGGACCTGGGAGTCATGGTGGATGGGAAGCTGGATATGAGTCAGCAGTGTGCGCTTGCTGCCAGAAAGGCCAATGGCAGACTGGGCTGCATCAGAAAAAGTGTTGCCAGCAGATCGAGGGATGTGATCATTCCCCTCTATTCTGCACTAGTGAGGCCACATCTGGAATACTGTGTCCAGTTTTGGGCTCCCCACTACAAAAAGGACATGGACAAATTAGAGAGAGTCCAGAGGAGGGCAACAAAAATGATCAAAGGGCTGGAGCACAAGCCCTATGAAGAAAGACTGAAGGAACTAGGCTTATTTAGCCTGCAGAAGAGAAGATTGAGGGGGGATTTGATAGCAACCTTCAGCTACTTGAAGGGTTGCTCCAAGGAGGATGGAGCTTGACTGTTCTCGGTAGTAACAGAGGGCAGAACGAGAAGCAATGGTTTCAAGTTACAGCTGGGGCGGTCCAGGCTGGATATTAGGAAAAACTTCCTTACTAGGCGAGTGGTGAAGCATTGGAATAAGCTGCCTAGGGAGGTGGTGGAATCTCCATCTCTGGAGGTGTTCAAGGCCCAGCTGGACAAAACCCTGACTGAGATGATCTAATGGGAGTGGTCCTGCTTTTTTTGGCAGGGGGTTGGACTTGATGACCTCGTGGGGTCCCTTCTAACCCTATGATTCTATGATTCTATGACCCCTCCATGGCTTTCCAGAGGTTAAAGATGTATCTCACCATGAGGGCTTGGTGATTAGAGATACGCAGCTGCAAGACTAATGTGGCATAGACCTTCCTGCTGAGTAAGTCAAGCTTTCTAGCCTCCTTATTCTTGGGAAAAGAGCCCAGTTGGCCCTGTCTCTCTTTCTGGTTAACTGCATCCACTACCAGGGATCCCGGCATAGGGTGTTGGAAAAGGAATGCAAACTTATCCAATAGAACATGGTACTTGCGACCCGCTGCCTTGGACACCGGTAGAATTGAGGATGGGGTCTGCCACTGCACCCTGGTGATTCTGTACATCCCTTCATGAAGGGAGACAGATGTCCTGGCTGGTAGGGTGGTGTCCCTGATGTCAAAGAGGGGGTCAGTCTCCTCCTGGACCACCTCCAGTTCTATGTTCAAGTTCACTGCCAGGCAGCGGAGTAAATCCTGCTGCGAGCAGGAGTCGACCTTATATGCAAGGAGCCTTTGGAAGGTGTGCTCATCTGGGGAGGATGATGAGGGGGCCCAAGATCTACTGCTCTGAGTGGAGTCTGGGTTGGGCTCATTATCGGAACTATCCAAGGAGTCTGGAGTCCGGGGTGGAGATGGTACCGAACAGTACTGTGAAGTTGAGCTGTCATCGGCCGTCATGTTGAGCCATTCATGCGACCAGTCGTTGAAGGAGTCTCTGGTCATGGTATGGCACGAGGGAGAGCGGCCCCTGCCTGTCTGGGAAGACTTGGTGGCACGGGAGGAACTGGGCCGTGGTACCCATACTGGGGTTGTCAGGGTCATCCTCTTTCTTGGCATGGGTGTTGGGAAGTGTTTTCGACGATGCTTACCCACCCATTTCCTGGTACCAGAGATGGTTTGGGGGGAACTAGGGGATTGTACAGAGGCCAGAGATGATGACAAGGACAAGCTAGAACTCCGTCTTCTAGGGCCCTGAGAGCACGGTACCGAGGGCTCGCAGGATGAATGCTGAGAGGAACAGCCATCAGAGTGATCGTTGGTACCATTTTGCGGTGCTGAACAGCAGGTTGATGGTATCGGACTCTAGGGCGGTGCCAATTCTTGTGTTGACTGCTCCCTAGATGCAGGAGCTGGCTTATTCTTTGACCAGACTTTCTTCGCTGGTACCAGACCCAGGTCTTGGAACAGGACCTATGCCATTGCTAGGGCTCACGGTGTCAATGGTACCGAGGACAGTCCCAGTCACAAGAGGGGGAACGCGGAAATGGAGGTGAATGGTGCCATGGCGGTACTGAAGTTGACGCCAACCACAGCTTTGAGCTCTGCACCAGGGGTTGGTATCGGGTGGGCTCCAGTGCAGGAGTCGCCCAGGGTGCCAGTGGAATGCTAGTGGCCCAGACGGCATCAGAGGCGGACGCGTGGTCCTCCACGAAAGTGCGTAAGCGCCGCTCTCTGTCCTTGCAATTCCTACATTTAAAGGACTGACAAATAGAGCAATTCACTGCAAGGTATGACTTGCCAAGGCACGCAAGGAATTTCTTGTGGGGATCGTCAAGTGAGAAGGCTTTTGAACACACCGGACATGGTTTAAACCCTGGCATTCTAATTTTTGAGCAAAAAGGAGTGACAGGCACTTGCTTACACAAGTTTTTGGCTGATCTGAAACTGTTGCTGAGGGCGGAAAAGGGAACTGGGAGGGTCAGGGTCACCTATATAGCCGCAGTCACAGCATGGAGTGGCATTGGCCATGTGCCCTGACTTGATAGGCTAAGGCTAAAGGCTTTCCGAGCTACTGTATGACGTCTTTATTTCTTTGAAAGTGGATTAATCCTCTGCAATGGGAAACCTGGTACTATTACTGATACATAGTGGGTAGGCCCACATGTACCTTTTAAATTGAAACAAGAGTGGTTATTTTGATTTTTAAAAGATTTGGTCCATAGACGTTCTCCTGAATCGAAATGACAAAAGAGCTAAAACCTACTTTAAGGTGAAATGGCCCCTGATTTGAAACAGTCCTTTTGAAACCATCCTGTTTGCGCATGTTGTTTTGAAACAGCACTGTTTCATTTCAGAGGCTTGACCTTCCTCCAAGGGTGCATGGGATCTCTGCCCCCACTGCCTGGGAAGCGGTGGAGGAAGCGGGGCGTCCTGCAACCTCTGCCTCCACTCCCTGGGAAGTGGCAGGGGATTCGGGGTGCCCTTGGCATCTCTGCTCCTACCGCTGGGGAAGTGGCAGAGGATTCAATGTGCCCCTGTCATCTCTGTCCTCGCCACCTGGGAAGTGGCGGGGGATTCGGAGTGCGCCTGATCTCTGTCCCCACCGCTGGGGAAGTGGTGGGGTTGCAGGGTGCCCCCAATCCTTTCCCCTCTGCCAGGGAGGCAATGGAGAAGAGGGGCACCCCCATCCCTGCCCTGGGGGCTTCTTTCCAGCCAGCAGCAGGGGATTGGGTGGCAACATGGACCTGCCAGGGGGCCATGTTGCCACAACTCCCATGTTGCCTCTCTCCTAAATTGAACTAGCAAGTCCTGTGTTCGGACATGCTAGTTCAATTTGGGGTTTTTTTGTGTGGACCTGTTAAATCAGTTATTAAAGAAAAATTATGAGACTGCCACCAAGGCTCCCTTGAAGCTGATGATGCAGCTGAACAAGTTATGGATGCACTCGGGGAGCCAGCGGGCAGCAGGGAAAAGGCCCAGGGAGGCCAGGAGAACTGGCGGGGAACTTGCTCAGATGCATCCATAACTTGCTGAGCTGCATCATCAGCTTAGAGGGAACATTGCAAAATGTAAAATGGCAGGGCCCTGCACAAACTGTTTCACCCTGGGCCCCGCTCTCCCCAAGGTATGGCCCTGCAGAGAACTGCTTAGTTCGGACCAACAAAGTTCGAACTAAGCTTTGTGAAGCAGACATAGCCTATTAGTTCAGTCTTCCTCAGTATCAGTCTCCACAGGATGAGGTCCTATGGCTCATTAATCTGAATGTGAATTGCTCTCCCCTCTTTCTATTTCTTCTCTGGCTTTTTCCCTGGCCTGCAGGCTGTTAGGTGAGCATACAACAGATAAAGTTAAAGCTAATTGCAAGGCATATAGTTTACAACACAATAGATATGTTGGGAATCTATGTAGCTGCACTCTGGGGCATGCCTATGTGTGCCGCATAGCCAAGCTGCTCAGAAAAGTTGCTGGCCTGGGACTACATGGAGGAGACAGAAATGGATTACTAGTGACAATGCCAGCAATAAATAAATAAAAAAAGACAAGCTTTTGCTTTTGTAAATTACTCCCCTAATCGTAGGTTAACAAAAACTTCGGTCTATGATGGGGATAAAACGTTCCCCCTGCTACCCCCACCTGCCTCCCAATTACTGTTTTAGACTGTAGTGAACTGCCTAGAGTGATTTGGCCAGAACCCAAGCTCAGAAATCACTCATCTTTGACAGACGCTGCAGTGAGTTAGAGCTGCAGCAATTGGGAAATCTCAGCAATCTGCTGGCCACATTCCCAGAGAGAAGAGGCAGTTTCTGCTTTATCTAGGCCCTATTCCTAATCAGTGGAGGGCTCTGCCTGCCTCCCTCTCACTTCTGCTGCATGCTCCTGAGGAATAAAGGGCTGACAAGCCTAAAGGAGGAGAACACACATGGACACACAGCCCCACAGAAGCCTCCTCAGCTTTTGCCACTTGCATCAGCAGCATCTTAGGAGTCCAGCAGGTCACTGAAAGATTTACTAAGGACACTGACTGTTTTCATAAGCCAAACAGCTTTTTGTGAACTCAGAGTCAGATTCTGAGAGATGCTGAGGCACCGCTGACACTGATGTTAGCCGAAGGTATGTTTTTCCATACATGCAATTTTCTATTTGAAAATCTTTCTAACATTCTTCTGTTGTCGATTTTCCCTTAATTGAAAGTGAAAATAAAGACTCCTAGAGAGATCAATGTCTCTCTCTTGGTAACATGCTGTGGATGAATACAGAATGGCAGCTACTCCCTGAGACAACCAGCTTCCAGAACTTTAGAGGTGCAATATACACACAAATCAGTTCACAACAACGACATAGCCAAATACATCATTTCTTAAACATTGCTCTCAATATGTCACTGATCCAACATGGGCCATTTAATTACATTCATTTCTGAGGCTCCTCTGGAAGAATTTGAGGGGTAATTTCAATGAAGAGCACGTAGAGGGAGGGTTGCATCACCAGAAGTTTTGTGCTGGATTCCTTCTTTTATTAGCTAAAATTAATGTGACATTTGTACAACAGCCCTCACCATAGAGGGTGCCCTACAGATATTGAAGCCAAACGTCTCTTGGACAAAGGAAGTCATGGATCCCAAGAGATGGTATGAGTGGCAGCTGTGATGGTGACTCTCACTCCGATAACATGAATCTGTTTTTCCAATTGTTCTTCTCAAGTCTCTTTCTTTAAGGATCCACAAAAGGAATGATGAGTGGAACAGCCCACCCCTCATTTTATTCAGTAATAAGACGCAATAGCTGACACCAGTTCATTAATTTGCACCTCCACATCTTCTGTTATTACCAAACATAACTCGAGAACTATTTCCAAGTGATATTAGGAGGTCTTTTTGCTTAGACTAACTCAGTGGTTCACCACCTTTCTTGCTTTTTCCCAAATAATGTTTGCTATTATAGATTATTGTGACATTTTTAATGAAATTTTACTTTATAAAAAAAAATTCCCCTCTCACCCCTATGGGTGGTATGTGTCTTCCTCAACCTCGGGTCCTCTACCAGAGGCCTGGGAGTTTGAGGGTTCTGTGCAGTATCTTAGCTGTTCCTAGCACTGCACTCTTCTGGACAGAGAGCTCTGATGTTGTTCCTGGGATCTATTGGAGCCACTCTCCCAGCTTAGGAGTCACAGCCCCAAGTGCTCCTACCACCACCGGGACCACTTTGGCCTTCACTTTCCACATCCGCTCTAGTTCCTCTTTCAGGCCCTGGTACTTCTCCAGCTTCTCGTACTCCTTCTTCCTGATGTTGCTGTCACTTGGCACTGCTACATCTATCACCACCGCTGTCTTCTGGTCCTTGTCTATTACCACGATGTCTGGTTGATTGGCCAGTACCTGCCTGTCTGTCTGGATCTGGAAGTCCCACAGAATCTTAGCCCTGTTATTCTCCACGACCTTCTGTGGAATCTCCCATCTGGTCTTGGGAGGGTCTAGCCCATACACTGTGCAGATGTTCCTGTACACAATGCCAGCTATTTGGTTGTGCCGTTCAGTGTATGCTGTTCCTGCCTGCATCTTACATCCTGCCACTATGTGTTGGACTGTCTCTGAGGCCTCTCTGCACAGTCTGCACCTTGGGTCCTGTCTAGTGTGGTAGACCCCTGCTTCAATGGATCTGGTGCTCAGTGCCTGTTCTTGTGCTGCTATGATCATTGCCTCAGTGCTGTCTTTTAGTCCAGCCCTTTCCAGCCACTGGTAGGATTTCCCAGTGTCAGCCACCTCAGCTATCTGTCGATGGTACATCCCATGCAGGGTCTTGTCTTGCCATGGCACTTCTTCTGCTTGATCTTCCTCCCATGTCTGCTGCTGCCTCAGGCATTCTCTCAGCAGCTCATCTTTGGGTGCCATCTTACTGATGTACTCCTGGATGCTCTGGGTTTCATCCAGGACAGTGGCTTTCACACTCACCAAACCCCGCCCACCTTTTTTCCGGCTGGCGTACAGTCTCTGAGTGTTGGACTTGGGGTGGAAACCTCCGTACATTGTGAGGAGCTTCTGGGTCTTCACATCAGCAGCCTCCATGTCCTCCTTCGGCCAGCTCACTATACCGGCAGGGTATATGATGACTGACAGGGCATACCTGTTGATGGCGTGGATCTTGTTCTTCCCATTGAGCTGGCTGTTCAGGACCTGTCTTATCCTTTGGTGGTACTTGGATGTTGCTGTCTTCCTTGCCTCCTTATCGTGGTTCCCATGTGACTGTGGGATGCCAAGGTACTTGTAGCTGGTCTGTATGTCTGCTATGTGGCCTACTGGTAGTTCCACCCCATCAGTCTTGACTACCTTCCCTCTCTTTACTACCATCCGGCCACACTTCTCCAGTCCGAATGACATCCCAATATCCTCACTGTAGATCCGTGTCAGGTGGATTAGCAAGTCGATGTCTCGTTCAGTCTTAGCATACAGCTTGACGTCATCCATGTAGAGGAGGTGGCTAATGGTAGTTCCATTCTTGAACTTGTATCCCTATCCAGTCCTTGTGATTATCTGGCTGAGGGGGTTCAAGCCAATGCAGAACAGCAGCGGGGACAGCGCATCACCTTGGTATATGCCGCACTTGATGGCCACTTGTGCCAGCTGTCTTGAGTTGACTTCCAGTGTTGTCTTCCACAGTCCCATTGAGTTCTTGAGGAAGGTCCTTAGTGTCCTGTTGACTTTGTATAGCGCCAGGCATTCACAGATCCATGTGTGCGGCATTGAGTCGTAGGCTTTCCTGTAGTCAATCCAGGCTGTGCTCAGATTGGTCTGTCTAGACCTTGAGTCTTGGGCGACTGCTCTATCTATGAGCAACTGGTGTTTTGAGCCTCTGGTGTTGTTCCCAATGCCCTTCTGAGCTGTGCTCAGGTACTGGCCCATGTGGTCCTGTAGCTTAGCGGCTATGATGCCTGATAGGACTTTCCATGTTGTGGGGAGGCAGGTTATTGGCCGGTAGTTGGATGGTGCTGTTCCCTTGTGGGGGTATTTCATGATCAGCACCGTCCTTCCTTGTGTTAGCCAGCCTGGGTGGGAGCCTGCTGCTAGCAGCTGGTTCATCTGTGCTGCTAGGCGTTCATGCACTGCTGTTAGTTTCTTTAGCCAGTAGGTGTGGATCATGTCCGGGCCAGGTGCTGTCCAGCTCTTCATGTTCTTGACCCACTGTTGGATGTCTGCTACTGTGATGGTGACTGGTTCCTGTTCTGGGAGATTGCTGTGGTCTCTTCTCAGATCCTGCAGCCACTTTGCACTGGTGTTATGAGTCTTCTCTTTCTCCCAGATGTTCTTCCAGTACTGTTCAGTTTCTGCTGTTGGTGGCTCTGCTGTTAGTGTGTTGTTGCACTGCAGTTGGGAGTACACCTTGGATGGTTCTTTGGAGAACAGGGCATTTATCTTTTTGGCCTCTGCTTCTCTAGTGTATCTCCTTAGCCTGGTAGCCAGTGCTGTGAGCCTTTGTTTAGCAGTCTCTAGGGCTTCAGATGGAGTCAGGCCCTTGTATTTTTTTCAGTAGCCGAGTCTTATCCTTAATTTCTACACCCTTCTGTAGTTCCACCAGCCGGCTAACTTCTCTCCAGGTTGCCTTGATCTTATCCTCCAACCTCATTTTCCAGGGGGGGGTATGTAGTGGTGTTCTTCTTGATCGTGTAGCCAAGCATCTCCAAGGATTACAGAGGCTGTAGCGTATACCAGTTCATTGGTTTCAGTGATGGTGGTAGTAGGAATTGTCATTAGGGCTCTATTGGCATCTTCTAGCCTACTATCTGATGGTACTTCTCCAACGAGCCTTGGTAGTCAGTCTCGAGGGTTGACTGTAGCTAGTTTATCCATGATCTTATGCCTCATATCAGCTGCTGTGCTCTGTAATGGAGGGGGTGGCAGTGAAGTTCCAGCTTCAAGCATTGGCTGCACATCTAGTTGTTCTTCTGGAGTCCACGATGTAATGTGGAGTTGGTCTATCTCCAGTTGTGAGAGCAGCTGACTCTTTACTATGTTGAAGCATTGGGTAACTAGCTGTTTCTCAGTTAGTGTGGATGTAGGTCTTTTGTCCATCCATAGTTCCCTCATACGTTTCATATATCCCCTCTCATTAGGTCTACTGTTGTAGTAGCATTCCATCAATTCCAGGTTCTCTTGTCTCGTCCATGTATGGTTTGTTCCAGTAGCCCACTTATCATCAGATTGTCCTGGTTCCCCAACATGTGGCATGGACCTTGTTAATCCAGGCGACGTCCGAGCCAGCATGACTCTCCTAGTTCATGTCACTCTCATATTCAAGGTAGGCAAGTGAGGTGTTAGGGGAGTCTTTTGCCCAAGGACCTCTACTGGGAAGGTAGGCAGGTACTCACCAGGATTTGAACCCCGGTCTCCTGTATCAAAAGATGTCACTCTGAACCATTACGCTATCCAGTCACCCATAATATATATATTATGTTATAAAAAATATATATTAATATATATATATATATATATATATATTTTACAGAGGGATAGCTGTGTTAGTCTCTATACAGCAAAAACAACAAAAGTCCTGACATACCTTAAAGACTAACAGATTTCTTTGGGCATAAGCTTTTGTGGGCTGCAACCCACATTGCATCTGATGAAGTGGATTGCACCCCACGAAAGCTTATGCCTGAAGAAATTTGTTAGTCTTTAAGGTGCCACAGGACTTCCTTTGTTTTTGCTATATTTTTTACAGTTCAACTTACTATGAGGAAAATTTGTAGGCCCAATTCTTACAACAAACCCATATTTGAGAATGATGATACTGGGGGGAAAAACATGATAATGTTCCTATCAGAACTGTCCTCTCAACCACTGGAGAAAAAGGCTTTTTTTATTTAAAAAGATTGACTGACAGCTATGAATTTTTGTGTATAATTTGCAAACAGAGAAGTGGACTCCTGTTTACCTGTCTGCTCATTTCTGACAGTCATGCAACCATTAATGGAGTCTATAAGTCCAGCACCTCTGTGAGGTGGGGAGGTATTATCTCCCTTGTACAAAGCTGGAACTGAGGCACGGGGTAGATAAAGTGATTTATCCAAAATTGTATGTGAGTGAGCCAGGAATTAAATCCAGGTCACTTCAGGCTTAGCTCAGTGCACTACCTACTAAACCATCGTTCTTGCCATCAGCTAATGTATCCAGAAACAATACAGCACTGAAGTTAGGTGATTTAGCCAACCACCCATAGAGCTCAAATAGCTCATACTCACAGAGACCAATTCACAATCAGCCAACAGAGTTAAATGTGTCCATTTGCCAAATAATCATGAATAATGAAGACATTCATGGCAATCATAATGACCAGCTTGTAGATAAGTTTCCAGCAGCGGAAACGGTTGAATTCATCAGATGAGTGATTCACAATGAATAATTTCAAACAGTCCTGTAGATAACCCCCTCTCTGGCATATCCACATGCCAATTCAGATCAATGGGCAGAAGAGTTCAAAGACAGGAAGAAGCCAAGAACCTACTAAGCACAGCAAAACTGATGTAAGATCCTGTTTCTTTTCAATCCATTAACTTGTGTATGCAAAACAAAACAAAAATTCAGCATGAAATGAATATGTCTCTATAGCAACTAGTAATGATTTTTTTCCAATAAATTGCTCTATCATGAAATCTAGTAGGGCTGGCCAACATCCCTGTATAACACTGAGCAAGAAATGATTTTCACTTCCCAAACATTTTTTGAGACTTTGAAAATGGTTTCCCTTCTTCATCATGACAAACCTGAGACTTCTGAAAATTTTCACGGAAAAAAATGGAAAAAAAAAAAAAAAAAGAGTCTTTCTGCCCCAGAATGGCTTCATCTCCAAATTAGGCATAGGAGAGGCATGAGCATGAGTATCCCACACCATTTAGCCTCCTCACCAACAAGAGCTTTTTTCTTCTCTTAATCTGCTCAGTTCTTGTTCTGTTCTTTCCCATGGTAAACACTCACATCACACTGCTCTGATCTTTAATTACTCCTCTTGCTACACTGTAAAGCTTTTAACTGTCATGTCAAGATCTGATAACTTAAGGGCGCTACTCACACAGATCTTTCTATCTTTAACAAGCCATGCTGAGAAAAGACCTATATAAGGATATCCCCAGTTGAATGTCCACTGAATTGTGTGTGCATTTGTAAGAAGCAGACATTAACTTTTTGGCCATATGACCATAGGAAAAATATTTCCCAGCCTTGTGATCTATAGGCCTCCTCTGGAAAGTCAGTTGCATACAGAAGATACCAAGCTCGGTCTCTGAAGGTACTTCTACACTCCAAACTGCAAGTGGGCATGTGGAGGGGAGGGTGCGTAATTGCCAGGTCAATGAGACATACTTGCACTAGTTCTGCTCCAGTTCGTGTGCTAAAAATGGAGTATGCCTCAGCAGACCAAGTGGTGAGAGCAGGTAACCACCCCAAGTATGTGCCTTGTATCTTAGATAGGTAAGTGGTTGTGGAAGATAGTGCACATGAGCTCAAACAGAGTTACATGCATATTTCTCCTTGAGCTGAGAAGGTCACACAGCAATTCAGGGAGCGTCATTTAGGCTGTTTTTACAGAGGTGCAGAGCACTTCACTTAATTCTCTGTTGGTAGCTGCTATTCAGCAGCTCTGAAAATTCAGGATACTCATTTCTGTGCCTCAGTTACCCCATCTGTAAAATGAGGCTAATATGCACAGAGCACATGAAGGTGAAACAAGATTTAATCACTGCCCAGAGAAAGGCTCAGAGAGTCTTGGATGAGAAGGAGTGGAGACTGTAGTAGGGGAAGATACCTCAGAAAATTCTTTGCTGATGTAATGGTAAATAAATAAATAATGTAACAGAGGCTTCTATCTGAGAGGCCAAATGAAATACAAGAAGCTTCAAAATGAGACGGCAAGCTTATCAGGGAGGAAATGAAAAGAGTGTGTATCTGGCTGTTGCCAGAAAATGCAGAAGGTGCCAGAGCCATATTTACTACCTGCACAAGTAGCTGTGGAGCTGCACTGAATGAAAATAGCCCACATCAGAGGACACAAAGAGCCTGAGAACTAATTTTTTAAAACGCAGCTGCACTTGTCATTTTTGCAAGTGCATCCCCTCATTATATTTTCCTTTTAAAAACATCTTTTGAGTGAATTTAATGTCAGTGAGAAGCTACTGGCTTGACTGCCCTGGAGACTGAAGATTTCTCTAGTTATCTGTCACACAGACAAGGCAATGCAAGCTTTTGTCAGGCACTAGCCTGACAATATGCCTCCTTGACAAAGGCAATTCAGTCTCTCATTGTTTAGTCCAGGGGTCTCAAACTCAAATCACCCCAAGGGCCGCATGAGAAGTAGTACAGGGCTGTATGAGGAATAGTGCTTTAGCCTGAGGGCTGCACCACTGAAACCTCTTCATACACCGACAGTGCAAATATCAGTAACAATAGCGTCATTGCAGGCTGCAGGAAATAGCTTTAGAGACTGCATGCGGCCCACGGGCTGCATGTTTGAGACCCCTGGTTTAGTCCATCCATGACCTCATCTATCCATGACCTCTCTGCAAGTGTATCCATGGGTGAAACCTGGTCTTAATGATGGCTTTTTGTGACTTGTGGACACTTCACCACTAGAAAAAACCAGAGCTGAATTATTTCACAGAAGATAGCAAGTAGCTTACAATCCCTAAAGAGTTTTGTTGCTTTATGAAACAAAGGCCTAGTGGTGTGTTGTGTGCTGAAAAAAAATTACAAACAGGCTTGCCCTGTCCTTTAGGGGGCTGATTGAGATGACCATCTCGGGCCCCATGGTTCCACGTGCCCCATGCTGCTCTCCCCAGCAAGTGGGGCAGTGCTGGGCCTGCACCACTGCCCCCTCGCCCCCACTGCTGTGCTGCCCCTGCCCCAATGCTTTTGGCAGCAAGCTGAAGGCAAGGGGCAGGTGAGAGCATGGAGCCCAGCCTCTGGGCTGGCCATCCCCACCCACAGGGTGGAGCATCTGGCCCAGATGCAGGGCAGGAAAGAAGAGCCGGGCCTGTGGGCCTATCTGCCCTGCCCCTGGCTGTGGAGCAGCCAGCCCAGGGGAAGGGAGGAATGCTTGGCCCAGCCTCTGGGCCAGGCTACCCTGGCCTCCTGCCAGAGCTGGGCTGTGGGGCTGGGGACCCCCACGGGCCAACTGGCCCTGCACCCTGCCCCCCTAGGGACTGCCCTGATTACATACCTCCATTCACTTTGAAATAATAAAAGAATTATTTGCACTAAATTAATGCTTAGAGGCCTTAATCTAGGAGGCTCATTGTGTTGAGCATTGTGCAAACACATTGTAAGAGACAATCCCTGGTTCAAACAGCAAACAAGATGAACAGAGAAAGCACAGGAAAACAGGAATTAATATTATTCATACATTTACAGGTGGGGAACTAAGACATAATGAGACTTGTTCAAGGTCGTACAGAAAGACTGTGAAAGAACAGAAGCTATATTCTCATATTGTGAGTCCCAGTCCAGTACTTTAACTACAAGATGATCTTTTCTTCCTAAATGCTATACAAACAGCTGGTTATGTTGTGTGAAATGACATTGAGAGCCCAAATTTAAGAAAAAGCTGCCTCAGTAACATGTCTAAATGCCCCAGTGGGACTGTCAAATTGGCCTTTACACAGTGTTGCCAACACTCATTATATCAACACAAGCCTTGTAATATTTAGTGTATTTTTAAGAGCCCCAGCTCCTGGAGTCATGTGGCTACATGTAACAAGAGCAGGCTAGCAGTCTTCTCTTGTAATGATTTTTTTAAATGGAAAAAACAGGTTTTTTAAAAATTTTCAATTATGCCAAAAATCAATTTTCTGTCAGTAATGAAATATTTTGTTTTGGGTTAGTTCTAGGTGAGTTGGACTGCTTCAGCAAAACAAACAAGGAGTCTTGTGGCACTTTTAAAAAACTACCAAATTTATTTATTGCATGAGTTTTCGTGGGAGATAATCCCATTTCATCAGCGAAAGTTATGCAATAAATAACTTTGATAGTCTTTAAAAGGGCCACAGGACTCCTTGTTTGTTTTGCTGAACTAGACTAACACGGCTATCCTTTTGGAACTTGGAATATGTCAGTTTGTTCAACTAACCCAAAAATGTTTCATTTTGAGTCATTTCAAAACTAAAATTCCTTTGCTTTATCTCATGAGAATTGTAGTTTGAGACCCCATTCTCATGTAAGATCTGGTTTCCTGCTGACAACATCTCTCATGATGCAGTGCAAGCATTCATCTGGGTGGGTTGTGTGGTGCATCAGAGGAGGGAGAGATTTGACTGCAAGTGCATCATACAGGACAGGGCTCTAGAACATGCGGCCCGTGGGCCTCATGCAGCCCCTAAAGCTATTCCCTGTGGCCCGCAATAACATTACTGTTGCTGATATTTGCAATATTGTTGTATGAAAAGGTTTCAGTGGTGCGGGCCTCGGGCTAACATACTAGTACTCATGCAGCCCACTACTAGTCCTCATGCAGCCTTCATGGTGATTTGAGTTTGAGACCCCTGATATAGGAGATATGCTTGACCCAAAGAGAAGTATGGAGACATTAATCTTCCCTATAACTCCTGTGAAGCATTACATCACAATATTGAACCAACTTGAAACAAAATATTAGGGTCAGTTCAACACATACATTTTGATTCATGACAAATGTTTTGTTTCAATGAAATGTGTCAAAATGAAACACTTCAGCACTTTCAAATTAAAGTGGTTTGTAAAACTCCATTCTGAAAAAGTATAGATATTTCAATTTCTCATCCTGATTTGGGACAAAAACACATGTTGAGATATCAAAATTTCCCGAAGGATGGAAATTCTGAATTTTGTTTACCTCTTCATGATATTCTCATCTTTAATGTAAAAAAACCCATAAGTTTCTCTTCCTTATGGTTATGGAGAAAAGCTTCAAAATATAACCTAAATGCAGCTAAAAGGCTCAGAACCCAGAAAACAAATAAAAAGAACTCAAAGTGTATTTGTGTATGTCTACACTGAAAAGATTTTTCAAAATTAGAAGACTTATTTTTAAAAAAAACTTTTTCGTGTCCATGCAGGCATTTAGTTATTTTGAATAAGCACTTCAGTATTTCAAAATAATGAAACCTGCTTTTATTTTAAAAGAGAAACTCTTTTGAAATAGTTATTTTGAAAAAAAAAAAAAAACATTCCAAAAAAAAAAATTATTGTTTTTTTTTTTTTTTTTTTTTGAAATAATGGGCAGGGATTCCCCCAATAGGGCTGCATTCTGCCAGGGGCAGAGATTCCCTGGTGCAGCTGGTTTCCCCACTGAGGAAGGGATAACCCATGTGAGGTTGGTTTCCTCACCAGGGAGAGATCCCCTGGCAGGCTCATTTTCCCTACTGGGGGTAGGGAACCCCAGGCAGGGCTGCTCTCCCCCCCCCAGTCATGGTAATCTGCCCCCCCTCCCAGCCTCTCTAGTCAGGCTAGGAGGGCTGGGAATGGGCTTGGAGTCAGATCCAGCTCCAAGCTGCTTGCAAGCTCCTCGCAAGCAGCTCAGAGCCTGGTCAATTTCACACTTTGCCTGTGTAGACATAACCTTTATATTTAAAAATGTCATTATTTTTAAATCAGTCTCATGATTTATCAGTGCATGGGGCTGATAATACTGCTTACATGGCAAAACTACAATTTAAAATTTGTCAAGGAGGTTTAAAGTATTTAGTACTTTTTATACTTTTTCTTTCTGTGTAATGGCTAGCTATGAGACTACCAGTCCTTCCTGACTGAAGGTACATCAACTAAACTAGCCTCCCTTTTCATTATTTGTGAATTCTGCTTTTGAATAAAACCAGAACTTTCAATGCAGTGTGGAAACGGGGGACAGATGAAATCCATTCTCATAAACGGTATTTACTGGCTTCTCTTTTCTATCTCAGGGCAGGTCTACACTTTCTGCCCTTTTTGGTGGCAACTGAATGGAGATGCACAAGTTATTTAAATTTTCCTGCATGTCTGTATTTAACTTCCCTATTCCTGGCAGGAGCAGTATTCTGAGTCAAAGGGAAGGGCTTCTTGATCAGTTGAGTCTTCACAGACCTGAGCAGCTGATCAAGAAGTTCAAACTGAGGGCAGCGAATTTGCCACCATCAATTAAGACTAGCCCTGAGAGTCCAAGTGTTGCAGACTGAGCGTAGATAGGCCAGCAGACCCAGGCACAGAGAATGGAAACTGTTTAATATAGTCAGAGTATTATTACATGCACAGAGTAGATCTGTCTGTAATACAGCAGCTCTAACAAACCAACATTACTTTGGGAAGGAGACAACTATTGTTATTGATTATACTCTCCTTATCTCTTAAAATAAATATCAACAAAGTCTTTTAAATAACAAAAATTCTATTTAAAAGCTCATACTCCATAGCATCATATAAAGGTCACCAAGGCATATCTCTGTAAATCATTTTGAGCAGAATGTATTAAATGTCAAACCATGGGCCAGATGATCACTTGTGGCCCAATACTGCTCAGGGTAGCTAGGGAAAAACAGAAGAGAGAGGGTCACAAAAGAGCTCCCTGGATCCCAACTGCACTGGACTGGGCACCAAGCCCACGTTAAAGAAGCCATTAGGCTGTTCAAACTTTTGCCAGCTGACAACGGCCCTCAAGGGGCCCTCGTGAAGCCAGAAGTCAGTGGGATACAGAGATTTGTAAGAATGGTTCACCAGGCAGCACAATGCCCCGTGACTCAGTAAGGCATAGTAGCCTCTCCTTCACTGGCACCCTCTGCCAACCGTCATCCATTATTTCTTATGCCTCATTTCTCTGGCTGGGCACTGATAGCCCCACCCCCAAACCCCCCAAAGTGACAGACAGGCCAACAAACAAAAGTCTTACAGTCTCCCACCAAGTTCAGACTCACGAGTGTTACCATTGTTTCTGTTGGTTTGTTAGGAGCTGCTGGAGGACCAGTAGGGTTGCTTTGCCAATTGCCTGCTTAAGCTAGCAGAGAATATTTGGTGACCACGAATGACTTTCCATCTGCCAGCTTGGAAGGGCACATCTTTTGTCACCTAAGAGTATGTCTATACTGATGGCTGCAAAGTCACTGCTATCAGTGCAGTCTTCTGGGTTCAACTGAGTGGTCTGTCAAGATGCGCTCAATCAGTCTCCAGCTCGATGCTACAACTCCAGCCCCATAACTGGAGTAGCACTAAGTCAACTAGATGGCATTTCTGGTCAACCTGGCCTAGTGTGAATAGGGAGGTAAGTGGGAGTTAGGAAGGCAATGGGAGATATGAAAGGTATTTTAGGTACCTTGTGTTTCTCCCGTCACCTGCTGCAGAAAAGTGCAGCGAGTGTAGACTTGGGCAAAGAAAGCTTCCAGACACTTCAGCTGTGTCTTTTTGCCCTTTGAGAGCTCCAAGGGGTCTCACTTTCTCCTTCTTTCAAGGGCAAGCATTTTGCCTGTACACCCCAACACATAAAAACTGACAACCTCTCTCCCCAGCCTGAGGAAATATTGACCACACCTAATTCAGTCTTTAGCACTTCCCTCCAGGCTCCAGCTCTTGTTCCAACAAGGAACAAATTCACAAAGGAAAAACAAAACATCCAGCTGGGGCTTTCTTCCAAGCCACATCTCCCGAGTCTTCCCAGCTCTGTGGCAACTACTGGAAGAGACTGTCCTACCATGAAACCTCTCTCTATCTTCTCCCCCCCGTTCCTGCAGCTCTGTATAGGAAACACCAATTCCTGTCTTGGCTGCATCTGATTAGAGAGCTGCCTGGCCCTAGAAGACCGGCCACTCTGGGTATGTCTACAGAGTGATAAGTAACCTGCAGCATCAAGTCTCAGAGCCCAGGTCAACAGACTGTCCAGGTCAGGGTTCGGGCTGTGGGGTGAAAAATAGCCATGTAGCCATTAGAGACCAGGGTCAGGCCAAGGCTCTGAGATGAGGGTGGCCAGGTGTCCCAATTTTATAGTGACAATCCAGATATTATAGTCTGGGTACCTACTACCAGCCCCCCACCCCCCCATTCTGATTTTTCACACTCATTACCTGGTCACCCTAGCCAAGAGCCTTCCTGCTTATGGGTTTTCATAACCCAGGCTGCAACCCAAGCCTGAATATCTACACTGAAATTTTGCAACCCTCCAACCTAAGACCCATGAGTCCACACGAGCTGACCCAGGCCAGTATCAGCCCTACTGCACATCTTTTATTTTAGTAACAACAACGGGAGTCCTGTGGCACCTTATAGACTAACAGATTTCTTTGGGCATAAGCTTTCTTGAGCTCCAACCAGGCTTCCTCAGATGCATCTGACGAAGTGGGTTGGAGCCCACAAAGGCTTATGGCTGAAGAAAGCTGTTAGTTTGTAAGGCGCCACAGGACTCCCATTGTTTTTGCGGCACACAGACTAACACGACTACCCCTCTGCAAGTTTTTATTGCGGTGTAGACCAGTGATTTTCAACCAATGTGTCTGGACACATTTCTGTGTTACCACACAGCGATAGGTGTGTCATGGAGAGCAAGGGAGAAGGCTTTCTTGAGCTTGTTAAGGTAGGTATTCATTTGCATTTTATCTTATTTTATTTTCACCAATCCTGACTTTTCTGTATCTTTTTTTGTAATCACTTGAAATCTATCTTTCTGTAGTTAATATATTTATCTTATTGATTTATCTTCTCTAGTGTGTTTGGATTAGAGTGTGTGGGAAACTCCATTTGGGTTAACAAGGCTGGGCATTATCATTTTTCTCTGATGAAACAATGGAGTTTCTGAGCTTGTACTGTTGAGAACAGTGCTGAACAGTCCAAAATGCACATTTTGGGGAGGAAAAGCTTGGGCTAGGAACTTGTGGGTATTGACCTGCTTGTAAGTCATAAGTGGCTGGTCAGATTGCTCATGTGTTTAGCTTGGAACGAGCCTGCATGCTGAAAACTGTGTGAACAGGCCAAGGCTGGCTGTTCCAATAGCAAGGCAGTATAAAAGGCAACCCAGACTAGAGAATTTAGAAGATGCAGCTGTTCAGCAGTTCCAATTGTACCCTGGGTAATATCACAGCTGGTCAATATTTCTAGGCAAGAACATTCCCCTGGACCAAGATGGGCCTCTTTCCTTGTAAGGTAATATCTGCATTTCCAAAACAATACTTTTATAGCTACAAACCAGTACTAGATCTTCAACTTCTATATATCTTGTTTTGTTTTCCCAGAAGAATAGTTATTTTTATATAATATTCTCTATCCAAATCAGGTCTTGTAGCTTCCAGTCTTGCACATAAATGTCTCCTCATTAGTTGTTCAGCCCACGTACATATTATAGAACTACACTATGTGGTCTAGTTTGATAAAATAGCAAGAAAGAAGCTATTTTCTGATTTAAAGATAGTTTATCTCCCTTGACAGTTTTCATGGCAGTTTTAAAAGTTCTAACAAAACATTTGACTTCCCCCATTAGAACTCAGATGGCAGTGGGCAGATAAAACATGTTAAATTTTATTAACCTACAGAGAGTTATTGAATTCTGAAGATGTAAATCCAGGTAAATTATCAGATATTAATTCTTCAGGTAACCCAAAAAAACCAAAGCATTAAGTCTAAATAGTACTGCCTACATTAAGGAGAAATGTTAAAGTAAATGGGGTGAAATTTAATAGGGAGAAATACAAAGTATTCTGTTTAGGAAGGAACCATGAGTTGCACACATAGGGAGTCAGAAAATACTGCCTAGGAAAGAGTTCTGCAGGAAGGAATCTGGGGGTCAGAATGGATCATGAACTGAATATGACTCAACAGCACAATGCAGTTGCAAAAACAGGCAAATATCATTCTAGGATGTATTAGCAGGAGCACTGTAAGCAAGACACAAGAAGTATTTCTTCCACTCTACTGTGCACTTATTAGGCCTTGGCTGGAGCACTGTGCCTAGTTCTTGGTGCTACATTTCAGAAAAGATGTGGACAAATTGGAGAAAGTTCAGAGAAGAGCAACAAAATTGACTGAGGGTCTAGAAAATGTTACCTATATGAATTTTTTTTTGAAAAACCTGGGTTTGCTTAGTCTAGAGAAGACTGATGGGGGCATGATAACGGTTTTCAAGTACATAAAAGATTGCTAGAAGGTGAAAGAAGAAAATTGTGTTCCTTAATCTTTGAGGATAGGAGAAGAAGAAATGGGCTTAAACTGTAGCAAGGTCAGTTTAGTTTGGATATTAGAAAAAAATTCCTTAGTGCCAGGGTATTTAAGCACTGGAATAAATTGCCTAAATAAATTGTAGAATCTCCATCACTGGGAATTTTTAAAAGCACATAGGACAGATGCCTCTTAGGGGCAGTCTAGATCATATTTGCTTCTTCCTTATGTGTAGGGGACCAGACTAGATACCCTCCTCAAATCCCTTTCAGTCCTATGATTCAATTATTCTAAGGAAGGACACATAGATAACTTATGGTCATTTTGACTGTTCTTCTTCCAAAAGCTGGAAGTTTTCATCTAGCAGAAAGGCCAACAACTTCAATCTGGACTTGGTTCTGTGGTCACAGCAACCATCCATGGATCCAAAACAAGCCTTTAGTTGTAAAAAATGATGTGGTTTCAGTTAGGAATGGGTTTCTCAATAGGCTTACATAGCCAAGTCTCTTAGTCACCTTTGCCCTTTCTGGCATCTCATTATTCAGCATCTTGCTGCCAAGCATGCTACCTATTTATAGCTTTAATATGAACCAAAGCCAGATGGTTTTCATGGATTCTTTTTAAACCTGGTGTGGTTACTCTTCCATGCAATTGGCCAGTTCTTCAGCTGCTGTAAACCCACATACCTCCATTGACATCAATGGAGGTATGCCAGTTTACACCACCTGAGGATCTTGGTCCTGTTAATTTGATTGCAAATCAAATCAATTTCTGGATGTTCTTTTGGGCTTCCTATTTTCTAGTGTATCAGCTGATGACTAATTGCTCTGTTCTGAATCACTTCCCTTAGCAGCAGTTTCTCCCCACTGTCACTTGCTGTCTTGGTTTGCCTTTATCTATATTTTTTCTGTATTTAATTTCTTCTTAAATTGTGTTCATGTTTTTTTTTCCAGGTTGCTTTCCTTCCCACACATACAGATAATGTGCCCAGACACTTGGCATATGTGACATTTTCCATTTTTATAATAGCATACATCAACTGAACAGTTTTGTTTACTGCAGTGAAAACATAGTTGCTTTGAGTTTATCTACTGAATTGGGGCACTGCACATTTTTAACTCATTTGCTTGTTTCTCACCAATCTTATGCTTGACAGCCGTGCTCACAGCCTTGCTTGGTATAAGATCTGCTTTTTCTAGAAGTTCTCTTTGTGTTGCATATGAAAGTATCCCACATACAAATCTGTCCCATAAAACAACCTCTAAAATTGTCAGAACTGGCAACTCGCTACCATTTTTCTTAGCTCTGCTAAGAATAGTATCACAGGTTCACTGTTTTTTTTGGGAAGTTTTGTGCATTTCTTTTGGTGAAATGTAAACATTGCAGCTCTGCAGCTGGTATAAATCACCATTGACTTCCACAGGGCTACACTGATTTGCACCAGCTGAGAATCTGGCACATAAATTTTTATCAGGGGCTTTTGCATCAAGTGCATTTTAACAAGTTTACATCTTTTTCATACATTTTTGATCAAGGAGCATTTGGGGTTCTAAACGTATTAACAATAGTCTGAATTCTCCGCTGTCTTGCATCTTGTATGATTATTTACATGAGGCAATTCTGATTTAGTAGCATTGACACCCAATTTGCACAGGTGTCAATTGGCTACACAAACTGCAGGGTGTAAGACCATCAGAATCTGTGAGTCTAATATTGGTTTTCAGTTCTGCTGCCTCTGTAGCATTCAGGTGGAAAAAGAAAAGAAGGGAAAAGCAACTGCAAAGACACAACGGGCAATTCACCAAGCACGGGGAAGTCTTCAGCAGTCACAGCTGCTTCAACCCCATACCTAACCTTGATCTAAAAGGATGTGTCCAGACAGAGAGAGTCCTGTCTAGAGTGCAGTAAGCACCTGTGATTCTTAATTAACAGGTGGTCCTTGATGCCATAACCAGCCAATGAAACTTAAGTCACTTTTTATGGTACTCAAGGGTCAAGGCCAGAGATGACTTAGATAAGGCCCCCATGACTGGGGGACCATAATTTCTCTTGTGGTCTTCCCTTAGTGGTAGATATGACCTTGTATGCTTTCCTTCCATATGCAGACAAAAGACTACATGCTTGATTCACCACTGTAATAGTTTAGCTCTATGCTTGTAGAAATCAAATCTTTCTTTTCTTACCAGTTTCCATTGCTCCAGTAGTCTTTCCTCATATTCACCCTGATTTAATCTTTTTGTATCATCACTTTTTCCCCTACGCTATTATTCCCCCTATGAAACATACCAAACAAAATAGTTTGCTGCTCTTTAGTAAATATTAAATCACACTGTTTCCTTGGGTTCTTTCTTTCTCAGGACACAAATTAGTCACTTATTGTCTTTTAACTCATTTTAATTTTAATTCATTCATTTTAATTTTTCTTTAAGTTTGCCATAACATGATTTCTGTCCCCCTCACCACTACCTTCATTCATGCCAGTTGGATTTTATCTTGCAACTTAAAACAAAGGGCACTGAGTCTGCTCACCCATTGCAGCTTTGTTCTATATGGCCATTGCATTTTTTACTGCTATAGGCATCAGCAGCATGGCTCCTCAAGTGGAGGCTACTGCATAGAGATTGCTTTTGGCAGAAACATGCAGAATTATCCACACCACCAAGGCTTGAATGATCCTGGAAACTGAACATCAATTATACACCCAAGAGGTCATCTCTCCAACAGTAGCACTAAATATATGGGTTTGCAATGGTGATGTCTCTCTTATTTATTGTTTATATTTCCATAGCACCAGGAAGCCCTAGTCATTGACCAGGACTCCTCTGTGCTAGGTTCTGTACAAAATAAAAAGACAGTCCCTACCTAAAAAAACTTATGGTCTAAGGCAAGAGACAACAGTAGATATAAACAGACCAACAGAGGAGCACATGGAAGTCATGAGATGGTATTGCTCACCAGAATCATCAGTAGTATTAGCACATCCATTGCCCAACCACTGTCAAGTTTGTGTAGGCACTGTAGCAAAGCAGCTTTTAAGAAAGGATTTGGGAGAGGAATGAAGTAGCCTTGCAGATATTGACAGGGAGATCTTTGCAAGCATCTTGGCACGATGGGAGAAAGCATAAAATTGTCTTATTCCTGGCTCTGCCACTGGCTTGCTGAATGCCTTGGGCAACTCATGTTCCATTTCAGGGCCTCAGTTTTCCCATCTGTAATATGGGGATAATGATACTGCTTCTTTGTGAAGCACTCTGAGATTTGCTGATGAAAAGTGTTATGTAAGAGCTTGATATTAACATTAGTGTTGGGATGGTGCTGAAGTCTTATAAATCACTGTGATTGGCATAAGTCTAGTAAAACTTGTTAAATCTGATTGCTGAGGATTCTCAGAGCAAGGCCTGTTAGCATTAGAGAGATTGTATGGAAAATTGACTGAGAATACTGAACTTGCACTTGGCACTGATATAAGCCATGAATATTTATCCAGAGGCCATCTGCATGTGTAGCTGTGCTGATGTGAGAGATCAATGGTCAGCCAGATCATCAAGTGTGTGCTCATGGTGAATTGGGAAGTAACTGCCCTGGGTCAACTGACTGTGTACAATAGAATGACATTAGGTGCTCAGGTGCATGTTTTACAATATACACATCAGCTGATCCCTGCTGTACCTCCCAAAATTAATTAGAAAAACAAGTTATAAATAATCATTATATTCTAAATAAGTGTAAGCTGCTCACATTTTGGGATATGTGGCGCCTTTGGAAAAAGGGTATAAGTACTGGGGAATATCATATGCTACATGTGCCCCAAATAACATCTGATAAAGGACGTTGGAACCAGAGAGTCTCTGGGTAGCCAGCATTCTACCATAACTCATGAGTGACCATTAAACAGATCAAATACTCAAGAAGAAGAGGAACGAGAGAGCCTCAAGGTAGCCACTCCCTGCTTTAAGGTCCAAAGGGGTAGCTGTATTAGTCTAGTTCAGCAAAACAAACAAGGAGTTCTGTGGCACTTAAGGACTGACAAATTTATTTATTGCATGAGCTTTCGTGGGAGAAAATTGGAGGGACTCAGAAACAGTCCAAGTACCTGCAGGAAAAAGGAAGTGAAACAGTTTGTGGTGCCAGCATAGTTATGGGGGCTTATATGAGGGGATTTGAAGCTTATTAGGAAAAAGAATTGTACAACTTTTGTTGTTTGTCTGTGACATCTGCTTTCCAATAAGTAATAAGTAGCTTTACATTGGAGAAAATAAATCTCAGTTTCACTGGCATGGATAGTGTAGGTGAGTGGTTTTCAAACTATGGGTCGGAACCCAGTACTGAGTCACAATTCCTCAGGTACTGGGCTGTGGCATCCCCTGCTGCTGCCACCAAAAGACTGTAATGAGTTGCTCAAAGATCTAATTGTTGGGTCATGGGCAAAAATGATTTTTTTCAACTGGGTCCTGAGGAAAAAATGTTTGAAAACCACTGGTGTAGATTGTATCTAGCTGTGGGTTTGTGAACTGATCCTGACACATCAATTAATATTAATATTATTTTAATTTTAACAAATGGGTTATGGTGACTGGCTTTATTAGCCGACTGGGCTGTCACTGCACACATTGTAACAAGTCTGTGAATAGAAACTTCTGCTGGAATGAATGTTTATTTGGCACCTTTCACCACCACTAAACTCACTTTATTTTAATATAATACAATAAATTTTGCTTTTATCTAGGACACCAGTGAAATTCTTGCAGGTGGTTTTGTGTCAGATGTGTGCATCTTGCAAGCATTGGTGACATTGTACAGTGAGAGAACACAGCTATTGTTGACTAGGTTATAGCACAGAAGTGACCTGAGTGGCAAAGAAGATTGGCTGCCAAGGGACAAGAGCTTGGAGATTTGCTCAGCATCTGGTGCTATTTTTGTAGGGCCACAATGATCCTTCATTCCTAGCCCATAGACAAACTAATGATCTGTATTCACTATCTACCTACAGCTGGTCCTTTTAATTAACAGCTAGAGGAGCCACTCAGTGAAATACAGAATATGAAGTAATTTATTTTTAAAGGGAGAGAACCAAAAAGCTGTCCACTGGCCTCCACTAGCAAGGCCTGGAAACCTATGTTGTGTAAATGTTGCCTTGGAACTCTGAAAGCTAGAAGCTCTTGCCACTTAGATTTAATATTCAGAAAGGGTAAAATTCACCCACTCGGGGAGGAGTGTTAAAAGGCCAACTCTGTGCCCAGGGATTTCCCTAACACCCCCTCTCCCCCTCTTAATTTCCCAACACCTCCCCAAGTGGTTAGCTAGTTAGTGTTATGCCAATTTAGTGAGCACCCCCAATATCCCCCCTCTAGACCTCCCCTTACCACCACCACCCCCATTTCAAGTCCTAGGGAGAATACTATCTGGACTGCCCTAGCTAAACGGGTTTGACTCTTTAGTTTAGGCTGTAGCAGTATATGGGTACATCTACACTGGAGTCTTAGGTCGACTTAAGAAAGACCTATAGACTCCTGTGGCCACACTGGGCTTTTATTAAATCTACTTAAACACTTCCTTAAATCGACTTAATAACACCACCTCATAAGGTTGACTGAATGCTTAATTCAACCTTATTAAGTCGACTTACTCCAGTGTAGACAGGGAAAGCCCTTAAGTCAACCTAATCAGCCTCCAGGCCCTCTCCCAGTGTGAAACACCTCCCCGCAACACACCACTGCTCCATCAACCTAGCACCTGCCAGTGTGGATGCAGGCAGTCAACAGGAGTTTTAAATGTGGACTCTCTAAGTCTACTTAACAAGGTCAAATATAAGTCGACTTAAAGTCAACCTTATTAGATCTACTTAACAGAGCCTCAAGTGTAGACATACTTCATGTGTTTAGCTTTGAAGGTGTCCAGTTTAGTCCCTGTTGTTTCCACACATTAATACTAATACCTGCCTCTTTTGAAGCACTTTGTCATCCATAGAGTTCAAAATGCTTTATATGAACAAAATAATCATCTGTGACCCCAAAACCTCTTAATGCCTGATAGACAAGAAGTGCAGAGAGTTTATAGGCATTTCATGGATCTATTGAGTATATTCTAGTTCACCAGAAAAAGTCACATAGAGTCTTGAATAAAAGCTCTTGTCACTATGAGCATCAAAATCATTGTGAAATGTATATACAGATGCTTTGTAGGGAATTATGTTATATACTGAAAATATATTTGTAAAGTCTATAGATACAGGTCACCAGGAAAAGGTGAAAACAGGTTTTCTGTCAGACGAGACATATATTAAGGTATCTATTAAAATGTAAATTGAGTATTGCCTCATTCCCAAAGGACTTCATATCACCAGGCTAAATTCAATGTAAATGAAAGTTTGTAAAAACTTAGAGAGAGGAACAATAGAAACGTCAGAAGAGGGAGAAACTAATTGGCAGGGGCAGTTGACAGTTTTGCTGGACTCTATTTGGGAAGGCTAGGGAGATGCTCTGACACCCTTTACTGAGGACATAAAAAGACTGTACTTTTGCTTCATGCCTTTCAAACTTGGTTGAAAATGCTAAAGAGCACTTGGGTGAGATTAAATTTCTTTAGGCAGGAGATTAATCTGTTAGTTAACTGTAGTCTCTAGAAATCATTTTATGATTTTGTTATATACAGCCATTTGTTTCCAATATTCTTACTCATGAATATGTGAATCTCTGTTCTTTGATGATAAATTTACTCTTCTTTTCCCTATAAATATATCTAAGTGTTCTGAGTTCAACTAAGTGCTAGCCCACTGCCGCTGTGTTCTGTTCCTACGGGAACAGCAGTCCCCACAATTCTGTGAGCATTCAGTGAGTAAAGGGCTGCTCACTGCAAGGCATACACAGAGGACTTGGGAGTTGGTGTTTGCCTGTTGCTACCTGTACAGAGAGAGTGAGGCCATGTGAGGCCTAGATTGTAAAGCCTGTGCTGCCAAAGGCTGGTGCGTTAGGGAGCTGACCCACAATAGGCACAGCCAAAGCCACCTCATACTAAGGCCAGATGCTGGTGAGGTACTCCATAACTCTACGTACCTCTAGGGATCATCCCACCATTGTATATAATGACTGTATAAGTATATCTAATCTTCAGTTAAAAGCCTGCAGCTGACTTCTGCAAACTGAGCTAGACCCAGACTAAGTGGCTGTTTAATTCCACTGCAAACATCCAGACTGGGACTGGAGCGTGGGCTCTAGGATCTGAGGTGGTAGGATCTGCAACCTGAGCCAGCTGTCTAGTACTCAGTTAAACAACCCCACAGCCTTAGTCCTACAAGCCTGAGTCAGCCAGCATGGGCCAACCATGAGTTCCTGCAGTGTAGACATACCTATGAAGCTTTATGTACTCCTTAAGACCCACCTTAAATCCTTAGTGGTCATCTGCATAGTGATCAGGATTAAAGTGGTGCCAAATTTCTCTACACAAGTATGTTTGTCACCCAGAAAGAATTAGAAGCTTTACTAGAATATATCATACTGGATTGCACAGCTTCACAAAGCTAGCTACCAGTTACTAGTTTGACTTAGATCATCATGTATAGTTATTGTATAAAACCCAGGATTCATTCTCTACTCTCATTTTCCCAGAGCCCGGAGTATCATATGTCTTTAGATCATCAAGTCCACCCCCAGGCATGTCAAATTGGTGTTGAGGCGGGGGCGGGGGGGGGGGGCGGGCACAAAACCGCCCAATTTTTTTAAAGGTAAATGGGGAAGGGGGAAAAACTTTTTTTTTTTTTTTTTTTGTCTGTTTTAGCATGGGATTGATATGGAGATGCCTGAGTACCACTGATCTAGTCTCTCCTCTTACTAACTCAGGACTGGTCCCTACAGTGTCTGATCTAATCTAAATGATTTTAATCCATTATAATGACCCTCTGCTATATTATGTACACAGATACCCAGTATGAACTTCACTGCTACCTCAAGTCCACTGCTAAGTGACTCATGTCATGGGACTTTATCACTTCCTTTAGGAGGCTATTCCAGTCTAGAAGACCTTGTTGTTAAGACATGCTTCCTGAAATTTAGCCTCAAGTTTCCATTGCTAAGTTTCATCCCATTTCTCCTGCCCACCCAACCACCAACACTCTGGGTCAACCCAAAATAACTTCCCTTTTTCTTGGTGTTCACGCTCATTAAATGATTGTTATGTTGGTTATTGTGTGCCAAGCAACTATCAAACCATCCAAACTGACTAGAGAAGACTTTCGTCACATGTGGGAGAATCCGCCAATGCCATGCCTATTCCTCATCCTCCTAGTCCCCAGTGTAAATGTGTTGCCAGGACACAGCTACATCCACTGGGGCCATGGACAGCTATGGTAAATTATAAGAGCACCGAGGCTGCTCTGAGTTATGCAACAGACCAGCATGGGGCTCTTTTGTTTTCTGTGATAAAGAAAGAGTAAATGCACAAAATGGGAGAAATATAAAGCAACAGTTCCAGATAGCCAGGAAGCAGCTTCAGGCTGGTGACCCTGTAGGCTTCTAATTCACATTAAATCATTTTTCAGACATGGAAATAATTTCCTTTCCTATTCACTTCCTACCAGATACTTGTACCAGCATATTTTGCAGTCAGAGAAATATAATGATATGTTCCCATGTGACATATCATGGGAGTGAAGAGAATTTTGTAAGGCAGAATAGTTGGAAGGAGTTCAGAAGCCAGTCCAATTACACAATAAATGTTGTCCAGGATACCCAAAGTTGCTTTATACTGATGGTAGGCATGAGAAGTCCTGGAGTTACTTCAGTTGGTTTGGTCTCAGACTGTGCTGCCAGCATCAGAAATATATAGATCATAACTTTTCACTGGGAAGCGGATTCAGTTCTTTCTTTTTATTTCTGCCATTTTTCAGGGCTTTACTCTTCCACCTCTGGAGCTGTGTCTTTGGAAATCCCTATGCCCACTACTGCTGGGTCGCTAAAAACATGAGGAAAGGCTCTGTGCCAGGGTGCAGAGCCACACCAAAAGAATCTGATGCCTTGTGCACATTCTGAACGGAACAAACCCCTTACAACAGCTGGTGCCTGGAGTGATTGGCGTGGAATATGCCCTTTAATGGAGCGGCTCAATGGAGCCACTCCAGCACACCTGGAGCAAAGCCCCCGCTCACCCTGTCATAGTTGCAGCTCTGCCAGGGTGCACTTTTAACCCTTTAGTGAGGCACTTTTTTTTCTTTGTTTTTTTACTGCAAGAAGGCACCAGTCATTGGAACCTGTCCAGGGTCAGTTAGCAGTCTGCTCCAGGCTCTCCCATGCTCCACTGGGGAAGTCCAGCCATTGTCTCACAGCTTCCCCCCAGCAGAATAATTGGCCAAGAACTAGGGGTGACTAAGGGGTTTGTTCTTAAATATTAAGCAAAAGAGTAGGTGGCAATGGAATAAGAAAGAAATGAGGTAGACGAAAAAAGAAAGAAAGGGAAAAGGGAAGAAAAGAGGAGGGAAGACTGAAGGAAGATGAAAGGAGTGGGAAGTGGATGGTACAATAGCATCTGTGTGTTTGATGTTCTGGCTCATAAATCTAAGGGATTTATAAGATGGTGTCTTCTTTATTCTGGGTAAACTACACCAGGGCCAGAAGACAGAGAAATCTTCTAAAGGATTAGGTGTTGTTTTCAAAACATGGTAAACTTGAAGTGAGCAATCCTGGATTTCCCCAAGTGCAACTGCTTTTCATTACTGAGACCCCTCTATCAGCTGACTTCTTTCAGATGTGAGGATCAGGCATGAGGATGGGCAAACAAATTATCAAATCAGATGTGAACCATCTTTCTCCCTTTTCTCAAGCTGAACTTCAGCCAAATCTTTTAGGGGCAGGGAGGATTCAGAATAATTTGGTTGGCTTTATTTTCCCATTCATGTTTAAAATGTCCATAGAATTCTAATGAGAGGATCACATCAGAGATTTCACTAAACCATGGAGACTACAGCTTGAGCTAAAGAGCCAGCAGTGTAAAAACTTTAGTGGTTTTCAAACATTTTAGGATGCACACCACTTTCCAGATACTGTATTCCATCACATAGCCCCCTCCAAGATGGGGCCACAACATACCTATGGTTAGATTGGAAAGTCTTACTAAATAAAATGTATTTTCTGGCGCTATAGGATTTTTTCTCACATGCCAACTGAAGAGTCCTCACCTACTGCTAAAGGTACTCATGCCCCCAGGAACAGTCTTAGGGTATGTCCACATGTCTTTTTTATTTCAAAATAAAACTGGTTATTTTGAAATAAAAAAGTTTTGGTCCACACAATGTATTCTTGTTTCAAAACGACAGAGCCCATTGTTTCGAAATAAGAGCCGTCGTTTCAAAAAGACTTAAACAGCTTTCATTTCAAAATGGTGGTCATTTCAAAACGGGTCGTTTCAAAATAACACTGTTTGGACACATTATTTTGAAACAACCGGGGTTTCTCAATAACGGATCTGACCTTCCTCCCAGGGTGCATCAACAGTGGCCAAAGCCCAAGTACAGCCTCTGCGACAGAGGGAGGGGACACAGACTCGGAGGCATCCATCGACGTTGGCCACCCTCCTCCCATAGCTCCACCAGCACCAGAGGCTGTGCCAGGGACCTTGTGCCAGCTGCACCTTGGGCAGTATGCAACGCATGCAGGCCACACCACTGGTAAGTGGCCTTGGGAGACTCCCCGGAGCATGTCTTGGGTGAGTCCAGCTCACTATTGTGGGCACCACTAGGCCATATGTGCCTCCAGGGCAATGTCCCACAAGACCCACATCCAGAATCCTGCTAACAGTCAGGGCAGAGGTGTGTGCTGCAGACAGGCTGCACACAGACAAGGCCAGCAGGCAGCAGGGGCCAACTGTGTTTTGTGCTTCCCTCCAGCAGGTCGCCCAGCTGCCCGCCATGCACCACCACCGAGCCCATCCAGCACCCCCAGACCACTGAGGAGGAGGAGGCGGAGGAGGAAGGCCAAGCGGATGCACGGGGAAGTCCTGGAGAGCCTGGAGGAGCTTGGCCACCAGGCAGAGGCATCTGCCCAGGCCTGGCGGAGACAGCAGGCCGGGCACCAGGATGCTGCACTCCGCCTGCTGCAACAGGTGGCAACCGCGGATGACCGCGTGGTCACCACACTGGAGCAGCAGGCCTCAGCCATGGAGTGCCTCAGCAGCCGCCTCACCACGGCGGTTGAGGACCTGGCCAACAGCGTCTGACAACTGGTGGATCGCATGGCCCCTCCAGAGGCTGCCGGAGGTCCTTCTCATAGCCTTCCCTGGAGGCGGTCTTGGACCCGGGGTGGCTGTGGGCAGGGGCGTGGGACACCCCCCAGACCCCTCCTCCCCACAGGTGCCACCTAGGAACTCCCCTCCCACCCAGACTCCCCCTTCCCCAGTCTCCCCCTCCAAGTTGCAGGCCCTCCCCCCAGACTCCCCCCATATTTCCACATCCCCTAACCCTCCCCAGCTCTTCCCTGCCCCAACCCCATGTTATGTAAAATAAACAGTTTGAAACACATATTAGTGGTTGTCAGTGGTTTTATTGAGTGTGTTTCACAGTGCAGGTGGATGGGTGGGGGCTGGGCGTGGACAAATGGGGGGAGAGGGTGGTGTGGGGTCTGGCCCTCAGAGTTCCTGCATGACAAAAGTGTTCTTGAGTGCATCATGGACTGTAACAACCCTCTGTGATGGCCACTCCCATGGGGGCAGGGGTGCGGGTTGCTTGTAATCGCCAGCAAGGAGTTGTGCCTCAGCTTCCCAGGCAGCAGCAACAGTCTCACCCCACAGCTCGCAGAAGTTGTGCAGGGCCACTCACACACTGATGACCTCTGGGATTGTCCTCTCCTCAAGTGGAGGAGCATAAGGAGGCACTTCCAGCATGCCTTCAGCCAGCCAAATGCCTGCTTGACCACCTGGTGGCAGCAGCTCAGATGCCAGCTGAAAAGCTGCCGGCGGGATCGAGGGGCCTTGTGTATGGGCGCAGGAGCCATGAACAGAGGGGGTAGGCTGCGTCTGCGACAATGAGGACAGGCACCTCTGCTCCCCCAACATTGATGTTATGGGGGGGAGGGGCAGAAGGTGCCCGCCTCCATGCCCCGGTACAGGGCAGAGTTACGGAGGACCCTGGCATCATGGGCCCTCCCTGGCCATCCCACATAACAGTTTTGAAAGATGCCCCAGTGGTCCACAAGGTCCTGGAGGATAAGAGAGTAGTACCCCTTGCAATTCAGGAACTCAGCGGCTCGGTGCTCTGGGGCTTGCACAGGGATGTGCGTGGCGTCCAGTACCCCCACACAACTGGGAAATCCCAGGGTGTCCATGCCGGCAATGGTGTCCTGCAGCTCCTCTTGAGTGACCAGGCATGGCAGCATGATCCTGTTGATGGCCCTCGTGACCTCTAACAGCATGTTCCCAGTGGTGGACCTTCCTATGCCGAAGAGGTGCTTCACGGACCTGTATGACTCGGGAGTGGCCATCTTCCACAGAGCGATGGCCACTCTTTTGTTGACAGGGATAGCAGGCCTCATGCTGGTGTCCCTTTGGCACAGGAGTGGGGCAAGTTATGCAACAAGGTGGTTGAATCTGGCCCTGGTCATACAGAAATTCCTCTGCCACTGGTTGTCCCCCCAGGTTCAGAGCACTACCCACTCCCATCAGTCTGTGCTGGTCTCCCGGGCCCAGACCTGACGAGGCACAGAAGGGGGCAGAGGAACTAGGTCTGCCTTGCAGCCCAGACGGATGATAGCCTGGGGCACAGGCTGGGCACCATCAGGGTCTGCAAGCAGAGTGTCCCACAGCAGCAGGACGCTCTGCAGGAGAGCAGAGGGTCTATTCGCTGCACGGCAATGGCTAGGCAGCCGGGAATAGTCCATGTCTGTGTCTCACAGCGTACAGCTAGCCAGAATGGACAGGGAAGTGAGGTCAGTGCCAGCTTTTATAGGATTGCCTGGCAACATGGCTGCCAACATGGCTCAGTGAAGGGGCCATGTTGCCACACCTCCCATGATGCCCTTCCACTAAAGCGAAATAGCAAGTCTTGTGTTTGGATTTGCTATTTCAATTGGGGCTTTTCCCTTATTTCGTTTGCACATTTTCTTATTTCGATTTAACTCATTTCAAAATAAAGGCTTTATTTAGAAATGACTAGTTTCAAAATAACTTATTTTGAAACAACGAGCTGCATGTGGACATAGCCTTAGTGATTTAGGGTGCAGGGCAAAAGTCAAGGATGGGGTCCTCCATGCCAGAGTGGAGTGCCCCATTCTTGACTTTTGCCTCCTGGAATTGCAGAGGCCCCCACTGCTTCCTTCTGCATCTCATCACTGGCCCCCTGGCCTCCTCGCCCAGGCTCATGCCTCCCCCTGCCTTCCGCCAGCACCCCTGCCACCTCCTCCCAAGCCTGTGCCTCCCACCCCCCAGCTTCTTACCAGCCCCTCTGCTATCTCCCCCCTCAGTCATCACAGCACCTCCACACCATGCACCTCCCCAACCCCCTCCCTCCTGTACCAGCCCCCCCACACTCCACCTGGTTGACTGGAGCCTGGAGCTGCAGGCACTGTGGCTCCTCCTGGCCCACCTGCTTCTGCCCTGGCTGGCCGGGCAGCATGGAGATTTAAAACAGGCAGTCCCAGCCACACTCTAGCTCCTGGAATCCAGTGTGGGGCCCTCTCTCCCCCCCACAGGTCCTTGGGCAAATGCCCACCCTCTCCCATACCTAAGAGCGCCTATGCATGCCCCAGTCAGAAAACCACTTCTTTAACAGACTCTTGGCTCCCCGTGGATCAAGCATAGCATGGGGCATATAACATACACACTCGGCGGGGTTTCACTATCTCTTTAGCCACAGATGGAAGTGCTGACACACCATAGGGAAGATAAAACTCCCCTTGATTTCAGTGGGGGGGTCAGGATTTCACCCTGAACTCTTAAAATGCTGTCTGTGATGCAGAAGATCTCTTTCCCAGCAGGGTGAATGCTATTTACTGAACAGCACATTTCCTGTAATGGAAGTCATTCCTTTGCTGCACAACAAGTGAGATGTTAAGAGTCCTACCCTGTAACTACAATTTTTTAAAAAGAATTCATTAATTAAAATAGCCAAACACTGAAAAGACGACATCATCATGTCTAAAGTGCTATATGTTTCTACAAAGCCAAGGCTTGTAAACGGTGATGCGGAGGCTCCTCACTCCAAGCGCCCTTTCAGAGATTACTGGTGACTTCTTTCTACTTTAAAGTCTTTAAATCATGATCTGAGGACTTTAATAACTCAGTCATAGGTTGGAGACTTATTACAGGAGTGGGTGGGTAAGGTTTTGTGGCCTGCATTGTGCAGGAGGTCAGATTACATGATCATATTGGTCTCTTCTGACCTCAGAGTCTAAGTCTATGTTCTCTCTGTTTGCACTAAGTGGGAGTAATTTACATGATTGCTTTAAGGGATGTAATATACTTCCTGTCTGTACAACCAGCCAGTTCTTCTTCAAGAGCTGCTCGGATGGATGCAGTAATAGGTGTCTCCATGCCGGAGCACCGGATTGGTCAGAAAAACTTTTGTCCTAGCCGGTCAGGAGAGGGCAGGTGGCCACCGCCCCCCAAGCCACCCAGTGGCTATATATATGGTCGCCTCCCGACCGCTCCCCAGTTTCATTTCTTCCGCCTTACACATCGGATCTGGAACGTCCACTCCTTGTGAAAGCAAGCAGCCTGCCCACGATTGTATGAGCTTCGTACCTGATTGGGAGCACCTTTTTGTGGACATAGTTCCACCAAAGAGGACTCTAGCTTTCGGGCTGGAACATCGGAATCCACCTCTCGCGATGCCAGGGTTTAAACCCTGCACTGCGTGCAGCAAGGCCTTCCCTGGGACGACCCCCATGGGAAGTGCTTCTGGTGCCTAGGCAAAGACCACTTGGTCACCACCTGCTCCATATGCCTGTCCTTCAAACCTAGGACAATCAAGGATAGGGAGCAAAGGCACCGTGCCCCAGCCTCTGAATAGACTCGGCACTCCTCTCCCAAGGCCTCAGGAGCCCATCCAGCCCCGCGAGCCGGCTCGGCACTGGGACCCACCTGGCACAGTGATGACAGAGGCCACAGGAGGACGAGCTTGGTACCGACTTCAGTACCTTGGCGCTGACACAGTCCATTGGCTCCGGGCTCACCCTAGCACCACTCTAGGTCACTGCTGATGCTGCAAGCTCGCCACAGCCCCGTACCAATGGTACAGGGCCCGCCCAGTTGCCGCTCTGAGTCACCTCCGGTACTGCAGGCTCACCTCAGCCCCGTACTGACAGTGCCGGGCCCACCTCGGCCTAGCCACCCTTAGCACCGCAGGGTCGAATATCACCCTCTTCCTCCATGCTACTTCACAAAGGCAGCCCCGTCTCTCCTGGTAGGGGCTCACCATGAGTCTGTTCAGGGTCGCTCCCTATCCCAACAACCCCGGAGGTGGTGGAGGCCGCACGGGCACTCCTTTTGTTGCCCACACCTCCCTCCCCACTACCAGTTAGGAGGGGCAAGCCGGCCTTCATATCAAAGGCCTGGGTGCATCATGCATGGCACCGCTCTCCATCCCCCCCCTCCAACCCTGGGCACTCAAGCCCCGCCACCCATTACTCCTTCGGGCCTGAGTACTGTAGAGCCTTCCACGCAGCAACATATAACTTTGCCATCTCCGGTACCACCTGGGGGATCACGCGATGCTTCCCCTTGCTCAAGTCCCGAGGAAGGTCTGTCAAGGGTCTTCAAGCGGTCGTGGCACCACATTTCGGCACCATCCCCATTCCGCTTCTGCCCTCATGAATGGTCCCCACATGAGATGTCATCGCCATCAGTCCTGCTGAGGACGCCCGGTACCACTCTCTCCTCGGTACCGGGCTCATATACAGGCGATCTATCGACGCACTTCAACCTCTTGTGCCATGCCCCAGCCCATCTGGGGCTGGAGGTGCAATCCTCCGAGACCCCCTCGGATACCCTATTTGGGCCGGTGTTTTTCCTCAGCGGAGCTGGTTACAGTTCCCCTGCACCCTAGTGTTTGGGACCTCGCCTCCTCCCATGGCAGAACCTGGGTTCCATTTCCCCGGTGTCAGACACTGACGGACTCAAGTGTTGAGTCCCGGGATCAGAGTTCTCCTCCCTCATCAACCACCCAATCCCACCCCGGGATGTGGTACAAATGGCGTTAGGCCCAGGTGAACCCCCCAGCAACCCCCTCCCAGCATCGCGGGAGGCAAAGGAGTTAGAACTTCTAGGGTGTATTGTCTACTCCTCCTCGGCCTTCCAACTATGGGTTGTAAACAACTAGGCCCTAACCAGCAGGTACATGCTGGATGCGTGGGAATCCTTCACGAAGTTCAGACATCTGCTCCCGCCAGAGGCCAAGGAAGAAGATGATGCATTCCTGGAGGAGGAAAGAATAATCTCCCAAGACCTCCTTCTATCAGCTCGGGATGCAGTAGATACAGCAGCCTACACCATGGCCTCCACTGTAACCATCCATCAAATGGCCTGGCTCAGGGAAGCCAGGATGCCCCCTACTTTGCAACAGGTGGAACTCGACCTGCCTTTCAGTGGTGACACCTTGTTTCCGCCTGAGACCCTGGCGGTAGTGGGTACCGCACATGACCCAAGGGGAGAGGTAAAATACCTTGGCCTCCTCCCATCGGGTGCCACTTCCACGCCCCCGGCTACATAAGGCCTACAGGCTCAAGACTCACCCCCCCTACACCTTTTCCCTGAAGACCCTTGGGTAGGGACTTAGTCCCTCCCCATCACCCATTCAATTAGCATCTTGGAGCCCGCTCAGAAGACCCCTCCTTCCTCCCTTTCTCTGCAGGGAAGGGGAGCCTATTCTAATTAATCTGTGACTGCCTCACCATGGCCTTCCAACAGACTGAATATTCCCCGTGGCTCCGGCCCACCTCTAGAGAAGGTAGGCAACATTTCTTCCCCTTCCTTCCTCTAACTAAAGAAAAGGGGAATTTCTTAGGGCCATCATATCCCCACACACACTTCTACAGCACGGATGGGAGGAGCCAGGCCTTAACCTTGCTCCTCTTATTTAAGGAGGTTACTAACCCTGTAACCCAAGCTCGCCTCGATTACTAATGGCCCAACCCGAGACTGCGGCTTCACTCCGGCAGACAATCCTTAATTCACTGCCGCCCTAAGGGCTATCACTGGAGAAAGGAAACGGGTAAAGAATATGAGAAGGGGAAGAAAAACCCCTCCCCATCCACCCCAGGTATTGCTTCGGCTGGCGATCGCTCCCGTTCTTAAAGGCATTAGGGAGACCTTCACTAAGCTGAAGGGTGAATCACCTAGTAGCCCTAGTCAAAGCTACAGACACCTCTGGTATGCAGAGATGCGTGTGCCCAACCAGATGACTGGGAAACCCTTTGCCAGTGCGCCACCTGCCCCGCAATGGGTAGGACCTGCTAATGCACCCTGTACCTGGGAGGGACCCTCTGGGCACCTTTCCATCCCTACAGAACCAGTAGGTGTGGGTGCCTAAGTCGGTCCCATTAGGTCCTTAGCGACCTCCCCATGACTATAAATCCTATGTAAGTATCCCGCCTGTTAGGCGGGAGTATGATGCTTGGTATCATTTACTACCTGCTGCTGTGCCCTGGAAGGGGATACTAAGGCAGAGGCGTGTTCATGAATCTCTACCTTGCTCCTTGTTTTTCCCCCTTCCCTCCCTATGGAGAAAACAACCTGTAGTGGACTAGCATTCGTCCTGCTTCTCTGGGACTGATTTATATCTTTCCAGAATATTTTTATCAGGAGTCCCTGTTAGGCTCCTCTTTCCTAGGAAGGTGGTGGTATCCCTCCACCTCTCCCCAACCTGAGTCTGAAGCATCCATTATCACAGTCGCTGGGGGCTTGCTTTTTCCCTGAATGGAGTCCCCCCCCCCGCACCATGAAGTGGGGGTCCCTTCCCTCTTCTTACTCCTGAAGCGGCAGCTCATTATACTCGACTTAGGATCAACTAGGTCAGTTGGATTCACTGGGAGAAGAGGCAATACTACACTCCTTCAGACAGAAGTGGGGGGAAACCCGCCTTACGCCTCACAATTATCCCTTAGCCAATCCAGCGGCAATCACTCACTGACAGACTTCTGTGCACTGTTGGGCTGCACGCATAGCCGTCACCCAACTGGGCTATATCCTAAGCTGTCCATTTCCCTGGGAAGACCAGAGATCCATGATCACCCAGAGCTAGCCCAGGACACCGTCACCCAGGTGCCTGGCAGGTAAGATTCGTCTTCCTCCGTAGGACCCCCAGGTCCAGAAACCGTTGTTAGCATTTGCATGATACTCCCGCCATAGGAGACTGTTAAGGCTTCTCCATCTGCTTACTTGATGAAGCTTAATCTTCCAACCCTCATTTCCAATTTGCATGGAAAATCAGGAAATAGTTGTCTTCCCATGCTGGAATTCTATCCTGGGTAAGACCGGATAACAACATAGGTCGCCCTTGTTTGATTCTCCAAATACCCAAGGTACACCTGCAGAATCACCGACTGTACCTTGTGAGCATCATATCCCCACCAGATGGTCTTTGGAGAAGACCACTGCCCCCTCAGTTAAGCCTTATTACTTGGAGGGGTCAGTTTCCCTTTTACAAGCTTTTAGCCTGGACTCACACTTAGGTGCATCATAGCTAGGGGCCCATATCACACCTACTGGTGCCCTCAGGCATGCAGGGTCATATAAATCAATGTAACTTCTAATCCCATAGGCCTCCGGGTAGTCACAACTAGGTGTCTAGTTGGGGGCATTGCAAATTCTGCTTTACTCGCTCCCTCTGTTCTCCACGTAGTCTTCCTGGTAGTGGAATCCTAGGAGGAACATGATGGGACAACAGGAAGATTTGCCTCCTTGAGTCTTCATGAGATAACCAGGCCAACAGTACTCCCTAAAGCCCACCTTGCTAGCTTGTAAGCACCTCGTGGGTCTGGAGTATTTCTTCCAAAACATAAGAAGTCTCCTGGGTCAGGGCACTGTAATGCCGCTGAAGGTCTGGTGTCGCATCCCCCTCCCAGCCGGCCCAGGGACTACAGGGCTGATATGCTATGTGGTGCCAATCGCACCACCTCTGCCATTTTCCTTCCCCCTTAATCAGCTTGAAGTTTCTGCCTCTAGAATCTTCTTGCTTAATTCTGCTAGCCTTTCCCCTTGTGGGTTGAATGGCATACGAAATACACAGAGCCCTTTGGGCATGTGACTTATGGTCTTTGCGTGGCTGGTTGGAGGGATGATATTTTATCGCCTCTTATTGCTCTCTGCGTGGGCATTGACTGTCATGACCAGCCCAGTATCCCTAAGGCTTCTGCATTCTTCGTAAGGTTTACACTGAAGTGTTCTGTGGCCAGAAGATTTACCCTCTGGCCTTCATACCTCAAGCTAGACCTTCAGGTACAGTATATGAATGCGACTTCCTCCATGTTAGTCATGTTGCTCTGATACAAATCCCTGATGTAAGGTGACTTAGTCCATCCGACCTACGCATGCTAATTGGCTTGGATGGATTGGACCTACCCATTGCTCGGGGTTGGCCCTACATTGAGAACTCCATTGCCAGGGCAAGAGACCTAACTGGTCTCTTAGTCCCTGTAAGGACCTTGCTCACTAGGCCTATACCCCTCTGGGGTGTTGCTGTGCTGAAGGTGGAAGATCCAACTCCACCCGCCGTCCATCAGTGCAGCTAGTAGTCACCTATTACTGAATGCATCCGAGCAGCGCTCGAAGAAGAACAGTGGGTTACTTACGAGTAACCATCCTTCTTTGAGATGCGCTGCTCGGATCCATTCAGGTCCCTCCCCTGCATCCCCGCATCTGCAGTTGGCAACTCCTAGGAACTGGGGAGGGGTCGGGAGGCAGCCTTATATATAGCCACTGCGTGGCGTGGGGGGCGGTGACCACCTGCCCTCTCCTGACAGGCTAGGACAAAAGTTTTTCTGACCAATCTGGCACACCGGCACAGAGACACCTATTACTGAATGGATCCGAGCAGCCTATCTCGAAGAAGGACGATTACTGGTAAGTAACCCACCGTTCATAGGGGTGGTGAGCCATGACTCTGCAAACTCACTGTCCCTACCCACTCCCTTTCCTAGGAGTTTCAGCTGACAGAAGCAGTTTCATAAAAGCACTTTTCAAGTGCAGGGGTAATCATTCTGGGCATCCTTTGTGTGGGCTAAGCAATGAGGGAATCCTTAATCTTCCTCCCCTCACCCCACATTACTGCCATGTGTTCAGTAGCCACAGTGCAGATCTAAATGATGAAACTGTTCATTTAATGACAGGGAAAAGTAACTGATGGTCACACAGAGCAGTATACCACAGCGTTGCAAGTTTCCCCCTCTCCAGTTAGTCAGCACAGAATGACCAGATGTCCTGATTCTGTAGGCCACTCCCGATTTTCAGGGCTTTGTCTTATATGGTTGTCTATTACGCCCCACGCTCTGGCCTGATTTTTTACATTTGGTATGTGGTAACTCTAAACCAAGGGTGTCCAACCTTTTTTGGTGAGGGGCCACATTGCAATTCTTTTCTCAGTCAAGGGGCCAATGAAAAAAAATTTGATAAATAAGACTTACAAATTGATCTTTTTCAATAAACTTTACTAAAATAGTGAATAGTGTGATATTTGGCATTGCTTTTGCTTGCACAGATTGTCAGTGTCTGCCCGCACACTTGATGTAGCAATATAGAGTATTCCAGGTAGCCCCAGCCAGCCCCAGCTCCCAGGTTCTTGTGGCAGCACTCGGCAGGCCTGATAAAAGCCCTTGGCAGTCCAGATTCTGACCCCTGGGCCACATGTTGGACAAGCCTGCTCTAAACCATGTCTCAGAGCAGATCTAGAAAGAGCAGCCAGGGTGCATTGCCTCCATTGCACACTAAGTCTCTGGCCTCACTGCTATTTCTTTCAGCAATGGTAACAATCAGGGCCAGATTTTCAAAGAACTTAGTTCCCATCCACACAGCCTGCTGAGCACTCTTGGGAATCTGCCCTTGATTTTGTTTTTCAGGATGGGGAGCTCAGCTCCAGTGGCAGATCAGGGGCCACAGGGCCCCTGGGCCTCCCCACCAGTGCCCCACCCCACCAGGGGTCCAGCGGTGGGTGGGCAGCTCTGGGGCCAGAGGCCAGTTGTGGCCTGGCCAGTCAGCCCCAGGGGGAGGTGGGGCTGACTGCCGCAGGTGGTGTAGCTTCAGGCGTGAGCCTTGTGCCTGTACTGCATGTGTGGCAGTCAACCCCACCTCCACCACCGGGCTACCTGGCCAAGCTACACCTGGCCCGCCCCACCCCTGGAGGCAGGGTTGCTGGTCCAGGGGCAGGGTGACAGTGGGAGAGCTCAGCCTATGGGCTGGCTCACTCCACCCCTCAGGGCAGATCAGCTGACCCAGGGACAGAGCTCAGCCTCATGTTGACCTGCCTCACTCCCCTTCTAAGTACCCGGCTGCAGGCAGGGCAAAGGGGCCCCTGTATTGTGGTGGGCCCCAGGCACAGGCCCTGTTGGCCCATAGGATAATCCACCCCTGCGCAGCTCCTTTGAAAATTTGATATTCTTTGAGAGTGTCGAGCACTTGAAAAACTCTGTGCTCTCCCAAAAACTTTAACAACTGTGCTGGTATTGGGGACAATGTCAGTTAGGAATTAGACTAAGACAACCTGATATATTTCATTCAAACCTTCAAGTAGTCCTTAGATGGCAACAACTTCAGGTCTGTTATTTTCCTGCATTGACCTTGAACTGGTATTCTAGAGGTTAAAGCAGTGATTCCCAGCCTGTGGCCTGGTGACCAAAAGTGGCCCTTCACTGGCTTTCATGGTGGCCCTCAGCTCCTCTTCTGCTGGCTGCAGAATGGAGTCACTGCCTAAGGACCCAGGTGGAGCACATTTCCACAGAGCTAAAAGACTGGTGCAGGATCCTTTCTGCAGCCAAAAGGATATAAGAGAGTGCTCCTCTCCCTGTGACTGTAGCAGGGAGCACAGCAAAGCACTCTGTCTAGATCCATAAGTGCTAGGATCCTTGTTGGAGCCAGAGAAAGAGGAAGGGAGCACTGATCTTCTGTCTGCCTGGCTGCAGAATGGAGCCACTGCCCTGGGGCTCAGATAGAGTGCTCAGAGTTACAGGATGTGTGCAGTTTCCCTACTGCAACCAGGGAGACAGGAGATCAGCAAGCAAATAGGCAGGCTGCTTTTCGGGGGTAGGGGGAGACTGCTGGTGGAGCCTGGTGGCCCTTCAGGGCTGTAGAAATGATATCTGTGGCCCTTGAGCCAAAAAGGTTGGGAACCACTGAGTTAAAGTCTCTGAGCCCTAATCTATACTTAGGGAAAATTCAGCGTCAGTCGACCACCAGTTATGCAAGAAACGCAAAATTCTTTTAAAGCCACCACTACACATTAGGGACAAGCCAACTGCTAGCCCCTTACAGTCAGCCTTTCCTTATGCACACTGGCCCCCATGACTTCTAAGGCTGACTTCCAGGAGCAGCATAGCAAGTTCATACTCAAAGGCTATGTCCACACGCAGCTTGTTCTTTTGAAATATTATTTCAAAATGAGTCGTTTCGAAATAAAGCCCTTATTTCAAAATGATTTAAATCGAATTAAGAAAATCTGAATTCGAAATAAGGGAAAAGCCCTCTCCAGAGCCAGTGGCAGCAGAACAAACATGGAGGGGGGGCAGATGGGGAGACCCCTCTTCCCCTGGCTTCTCCCACTGCCCCACCACCCTAAGCAGGAGCATGGGTCACCTAGCCCCTGCTAACCCCTTTCCCCTCCCCAGCCTCAAGGCAGGGGCAGGGGGCTAGGAGCCCCATGGGACTGGGAGCTGCTTACGGCAGACCACAAGCAAATCCCAGCCTGCTCAATTTCACAGCTTTGATTTGCTGAAATAATCTGACCTGATCCTATGATCCACACTTCCCTGAATTTATTTTTCCTTCATTCTCCATCTTCACGTTTTGCTGAAGTAGATTAACATGGCTATTCCTCTGGAGTTTGTAACAGATGTACTTTTGCCCAACATAGCTGTAATTGACAGAAGGTGTGTATTCAGTGGCTCATCCACAGGAACCCCTGCCTCACTTGACCAGAGGTGCACTGTGACTGAGTTAATGACTCCTCGGAGCATTTGCCTTGAGGGTGCACATTTTTCATGAGATAGAACATTCTGCAGGTGTTTAACTCAATATTTGCAGACAACAGAATTTTCTTTCTCTTTAACAATAATACTCTAGGACAGTGCTTCCCAACCTTTCTAAGGCCGGGGACCCCTTTTTAAGTTAAAAAATTTGGGGGGGGGACCCTCTGCACACAAGCTGGTTGGAGAATCTGGCCTGCAGGGAGTCAGAATCTGGCCCACACTGCTCTCTTGCGGGGGACACGGCAGGAGACCATAGCCACGGCAGCCTCCACTCTCTATCAGGGGAAAGGGCTTGCAGCTGCTCTAGGGAAGCAGTAGTGAGCCACAGCCATGCACTGGAACCGCCACAGTCCCATTCTCCTGCTGGGAGTGGGGGCTGCCATGGCTAAGGCCCCCTGCCCAGGGGGGACTCCACTCCCTGGCAGGGGAATGGGCTGCAGGCAGCTCCCAGGCAGGGAGCCATAGCCACGGCTGCCCCCACTCCCGCCAGGAGAATGGGGCCACAATGGCTGCAGCATATGGCTTTGGCTCATTGCCCCTGCCTGGGAGTGGGGGCTGCCACAGCCATGGCCCCCAGTCAGCCCCTGAAGGGGAGGCAAGTTGCGCCACCGCTGGCATCGGCAGCCAGCAAGTGGAGGCACGAGGCAGCACTATGCAGCCCCCACCCCTGGCGGGATCCAGCCCGGCAGGAGCATCGGGGCCTCAGCTGGCTTCTGGCCCCAGGGGAGGAGCAGTGCTACAGACCCCCTGGAAGAGATCCACAGGCCAGTTTGGGAACCACTGCTCTATGTAATGCCCTTAAAAAAACAATGTTACAGGTTAAGAAAAACAACAAGGAGTCACTTTAAGACTAACAGATTTATTTTTTGCATGAGCTTTCATGGGAGAAGATCCCTCTTCCTCAGATGCTTTGAAGATGAACACTAAGTTTTCAGAACTAAGAACTCATCCTCATTTGATGTAAGCGGTAAGTGGTAAGTTCCAGGCTTGTGCTGGTGCCCTGCACAGGAGTGAATTTCACTGAGTGAAACAGATTAATTTAAATTACTGGAAATTTGGGCTAAACATTTTCTAGAAATATTTTGCTATCGTAACTGAACACTGGGCATGAAGGTAAACTGAGATATTACAAATGATCTTTTCCTTTTCTGCTTTCCATCATTGTATGAATGTAAATTGCTTATGTTATTTCAAATAATTTAAGTGAAAGCTACCACTTCAGGCTTTTACTTGATATCTTTAGCAATTAAATATTGTTTGTTTGCTTTTCTTCTCCTTGGAATTAAATCAGATAACAAAACCGCAGGCCACTGGTATCAGAGACACAAGTATTAATGGGAGATCCTGCTGGGAAAATGGTCTGTTCGTATTGAATTTAGAAACAAGTGCCTTCAAAATAAAATAATGCTTCTTAAACCTCTGTAGTTCAAAAGACAAAGTCAGATGGATCAATAAGGAGACAGAGTTTGTGTGTTGTTCTGGAATATGTTTTCGTGCTTTTAAAGATCTAAAAGCTAATATTGATTCACATTGGTTGGATTTTGATGGCTAAGAGGAGCGATCAAGGAATTATCAAAAGTTTGAAAGTCACATACAGCTCAAAAGTAATTAACTACTAGGTTAGAAATTATGTTGTGTCTGCCAACTACAGCCAGAAAGTAGAGAAGTCTTGCAGTCTGCTGCCTGACCCCTACCATGATGCATGATAGAGTATCTCATCAGATTTCCTGTGCTAAAATCCATCCCACACAAAAAAAAAAAAAAAACCCAACCACCCATCCCAAGGGTTCCAGGAAACCACACTGGTGATGCATTAGGTAGCACTCTCTGCTTCATCATAGAACAGAGCCATGGACTGTTATGGGAATTTGAGCTACTGAAGAGGGAACCTCATGTATTGTAAAATCAAGGCTCTGTTGATTTCAGTATTCTATCTTTTCTACCATGGATCAGTACGAAAGCTATAGTGGTATGTAAGCAGAATGTGTATTCTTTACCACTGTTGATCAATACAAAATAAAGACTTAAGGGTACTTAGTGTATCAACCGAAAAAACAGACAAAAAACCCTATCCCAAGCAGAGTTTGACCCTATAAAAGGAGAAAGTGTCAGATTCTCTGGGATCTGCTAGGAGCTTCACCATTACCATTGATTTGTTGTGGGAAGAACTCAGATAATGCCATTCTGAATGACTGTGTAAAACTAAGATAAATAGCATCCATGACAGGCAGGGCTGGCGCAAGGGTTTTTGGTGCCCCAGATGCTCTATGACTTTGGTGCCCCCCTATGACAAACACATGTGTTATAAAAGATAACATGCGATTTTTTTAAAAAAAATAGAGGAAAAATATTCACTGCCATTTAACTTGGCATTCCTTAAAGCCTTGCGCCCTTGGTGACTGTCTGGGTCACCTGTATGGTTAGGCTAGCCCTGATGACATGGATTTTAGCTTTGATATCCTAGCCAAATTCTAAAGGTGGGTCATCATCACATTCTGCCTGCAGTCTCACTCGGATAATATTCTTTTTCTCTTACTTCTCTGAATTGTTGCGCAATGCAGCTGTGCAATATTCAAGAGTCCCACATCAGAACGAGCTGCAATGCAGAGGTGCATGGAATGATATATAGGATTACCAATGCCCAATGCTTGACAAATGTGAGTCCAATCACCAAAAATCATGAAATTGGCTTAAAAATAATGAGATTTTAAAATAATACATTTTCAGTTCTTTTTATTTGCCTTCTGGAATTGGAGATTTTGGGGTTCAGTGTTCTGAAACTTTCTTCCACAACCATAGTGGCTAGAAGCGTCAATTGTTACATGAAAACTAAGATGCTCAGGTAATAATGTGATTCCCATAGATGGAGCTTTAAGAAAAACACCAGCAACAGTGACCTGGGCAAGAACTGGGAACGCTAGGTTAATATACTTATTGGCTCAGATGATCAGTGGCTAGAAATCAGGGCAGGTCCATTGGAGTTCCATCAATTTACTATATATATCTTCTGGGGATCTGCCTGTACATGCCTTGGTATTTTTCAAAGTAAGTCAGCTATTCCATTACCATCAATTAGTGCCTTCCCCCACAGTGACTGCACTTGCTCTTTGTGTGTCCTGCATGTTACCTTGTGGTCTGCAGACAGCAGCATTATGTAGTGAGCCTAAAGGATGCCCCCCTCCCTCAACTCTGCTTAAGCTAGGAGTCATGCTGAGCTAATCTTAGCTGGAAGCTGCTCTCTGCAGGCATTGCTGAAAACAGAAGAGATGCATATAACCGTGGCCTGTCTTTTAAATATTCATGGTAGCCATGCAAAATGTGAGGTGTGCAATTGTCCCTTTGTTACAATGGACGGGTGAAAAACAGAGGTGCAAAACCACAAAAGCTTCATGGACTCCACAGCATCTGCTGCCTTGTTGCTGCATCATGTGTTCTCTCCCCTCTTGTGGACCAGCCCAAACCTTAGGCAGGCTCTGAAATGCCTGCTTCCCTCTCATGCTACAGCACTCTATATGTTTGAAAGGCAGTGCAAAATGGAATCCTTATGTAACCCTTCTGCCGGGACGAGATGGCAGAACAAGGGCCGGGTTCTTATCTAGAGATTTCCAGATAATGTTACACCATCAACCAGCTCAAGTCCCCACCCAGTTTTCTGGGAAATCATGCTCTATTCCCTGGGCACCCCAATGGGGTAATGCTTCCCCACTCAGAAGCATGAGTCTGCATGTAGTATAGAGAACTTTTAATAGTAATAAAAACAGAATGTAAAAGGCCAAACAACAAAAATCAGTACTGACCCAGAGAATCAGTGCTGAGAGGGGGTTCCCAACATGATCCCACACAGCATAACGTAGCACGTGAACTCAACAGCAAAACCAGCACCAATCTGGAGAATCAGCGCAGAACTGGTTCCCAACATGATCCCACACAGCATAACAGAATGTGTGGACCCAATAGCAAAACCAGCATTGATCTGGAGAATCAGCACAGAACAAGGTTCCCAATAAACCCCAGGGTATGTATGGAATGTCTTTCACACCAGCTGTCCACCGGTGCCACCCACTGGTCACTTACTCCATCCACCTGCACCATTCACTGGCTCCACCCGCTGGTCACTCAAACTCTCCACCCTGCCACTGATCGCTCTCACTATCCGCTGGCTCTGCCCACTCTCTGCTGGCCAATCATGCTGTCCAGCCTGCTGCTGGTCATTCTCACTGTCCACTGGCTCTACCCATTGTCTGCCAGCACCACCCACTGGTCACTTACTCCATCACTGCTCACAGTGATTTCAGCTCAGAGAGAGGGTTTTCCTCTCTCACTTAGTGCAGCTCTGAGAGTATCTCTTCTCTTAGTGATTTCAGCTCTTAAACTTCAAACAGTTTCTTCCATTAAAACAACAAAGAAAGGCGTCACAAAATGCCTGGCCAGATCTGTCCTTTGACAGTGGGGCAAGGAGGTGAGGCAGTACCTTGAGCATAGCACTAAACTAAGCTAATGCTAACCCTCACCCCCTTTCTTAACTTCACCAGACTGAAACAGGTGGGTGGCCCCTCTTACAAGTTTTGATTCTGCTAAGGGTAGCTTTTACCCTTTAACTAACCTAAACAGAGTTTGAACAATCAAGAGAATAGTATATTACAAAAGACAATGTTTCATGTTTCTCTTCAGTAGAATCACAGATATTGACAGATTTATGATCAAATAAACCCAAATAGTATTACCATATTGCCCTGCACCCATAGTGAGAGTATGCTAATATGCTCTTTGTGCTCATGCAAATACAAAACCCATGCAAATCAGCTGCTCCCTCCTTAGAAACTGTTAGGTACAGCTTCTATACCTGTCTTACACTTATGCTAGCCCAGCAGATTCACTGCTGTGCAGTTCCCCAAGGATAAGAGGTGCCAGCACCTGGTGTAGGCCCAATCAGTATCAAGGATTTGAAGCTCTGAGAGACCAGTGTTGGAAGGGAAGTTCCAAATGGGTAGCTGTCTCAGTCTAGTTCAGCAAAACAAACAAGGAGTCTGGTGGCACTTTTTAAGACTAACACATTTATTTATCACATGAGCTTTCATGGGAGAAAATCCCACTTCATCAGACACTTGAAGATGGCAAAAGAAGCACAGATAAATTTGATAGTCTTTACATGCCACTAAACTCCTTCTTTCAGTGTTAGAAGGAGCTCTTCTGCCTTCCTGATAACTCATGCACTGGAAGAGAGGAGCATCTTGCTGCCAATTGCTATGTTGTTTTCCTTCCGTTCAAATGTGTATGTGCACTGTCGGGATTGCTCACTGCCACCCTTTTAGTGCTGTGTCCACAGCCTGACTTTTGCCTGGCGTTGGCATAATTCCCAGGGCCCTGTCACTGCCTGCTGCAAACCCCCCCCCCCCTCCTCTGATTCAGCCACCAGAATGATACTATTTTCCTATTGCCCTAACATCCTTACCTCATTTCTGCCTATTGTTATTCTCCTGACTTGACGTTTTTCCTCAGCTGCCTTGTGTTACGTCCCTCCAGCCCTGTCCAGCTGCTGAACATATCTCATGTTACCCTGCCCAACCCTGCTCAGGCTGGCACTGCCTCCTCCTGTCCTGCAACCTTTCCTAAACTGCAGAGCGTTCTTCCCTGTCCTAAACTGTTCCTTATCATGGCTTGCCTGGAAGCAAGTAACAGCTCCTCAGAAGGACAAATTGCTTGTGCTCAGCTTGAACTCCACTTACCCTTTTTACTGTTATGCTTCCTATTACTGAAGATAACAAAAACATAAGTGTTTCACATAGAATGAAAGTGATAAGAAAAGGAGGGAGCCCGTGGGGCATTGCCACTGAAGCCAAAGTGCATGTCAAAGTGCAGAGATGTCAATGAATGAAAAAGGAGAAAACAGGCCCCTCTTAGCCCAGCTGACCCCACAAGACTGGATGGTGACAGATTCCTTTTGGCTTGTAAACTGCAGCTGATATGACATGATAATTGGGAAGGGAGCAGACATGCGTCACTGAATTAACCAACTGACTATTTTTTCACACTGACGGGGCACCTTCAAATACAAACTCTTCCTGGATGCTCAGCTGCAATGACTTGGACAATGACAAAGCCCACTTGCTTCTGTCTCCTGTTTCGTTGTCTACTTGTTTGGGGAGAGGGGTGGCGGTGGGTGGAAAGCTTCTTGTTCACTATTTTATGGAGTGATTTTGAATTAGTCAAATGAGGAATGAAAGGTCCCATATTAACAGCTGAATAAACAGAAGTCTATCCAGGAACAAGATGGAAAATGTTCTTGGAATAGCTAGGCATGGAAGAGAGGAAGGGTGTTGATTCATTGGATAGTGCCCTTCCCTCTAAGGATATGTCTACACTGTAATTAGACACCTGTGGCTAACCCATGCCTGATAACTTGACTTGCAGGTGAAAGCTAAGGCTGTGGTTGTCAAACTTAGGGTCACAACCCAGTACTGGGGCACAGACCTTCAGGCACTGGCTCGCAGCACCCCTGCTGCCCCCATCAAAAGACTGGAATGCATTGCTCAAAGATGTAATTATTGGGTCATGAGCATAAATTATTTTTTTTCAACTGGGTCCTGGGAGAAAAAGTTTGAAAACCACTGAGCTAAGGGACTGTTGAATTGCTGTGCAGATGACTGAGCTCTTGGGCCTTCCCAATCTGCAGGGTCCTAGAACCTTATCTCCAACTCAATCCCACTCATCCACACCACAGATAAACAGCCCCATTAGCCCAGCATGATACTTGCACAATGTAGGCATACTTATGGTCATTGTTAATTCCCACTGGGTCCAGCAGTGTTAAAGGGCATTTTGCTCCTGGATGCACCATCATATGAGTGAGATGTCAAACCAGGCTCTGACTGTTCTGGTGATTAAAGGGTCCTTGGCACTTTTTGTAGATGTACGAGGTTTATATGTACATGACCAAATTCTAGCTGAAGCTGAGAGAGCATATCCTAGCAGCCTAACAATGTCCTAAGATGTGGTGCAGTGTCACAGGGCTTTGTTAAATCGCTGATGTGTTCCATCCCAGGAATGGGTCTGATGCAATGGTGGGTGAAGTGTAGAGCTGGATGGGAACTGGAATTTTCCTTCCAGGAAAAACGTCACAGTTCAAAAATGATCATTCTGAATTGGAATGAAAAGTTGAACACTAAAATTTCCTACAGGAGGAATAGTTTCCAAAGCTTCCATTTCAGAAGAACTAAAACAGATTTTCTTTTTCCCCCCAAAAAATTTCTGGTCCAAGCTTCCAAGCAATACACCAGGCAGACTGTACTGGAGTTTGAGAGCCCCTGGGGACCAGAAGTGGGGGTGTGGGGTGTGAGATGACAGGAGACTAAACAGCCTGCCTGCTTGATGCCCATCAAGTATTTAGGCAGAATCAACCCATTCCCAGGAAATATTTTGATTCCATCAAATCAGCATTTTCTGAGAGAAGTGTTTTGTCAGAAAAATTTCAACCAGCTCTAATGAAGAGTGTGTGCAGAACAATGTTTTCCTCTTACTCAGGGAGGTTATCTATTTAATTTGAACTCTTCCATTTTAAATGAATCAGGGTTTTTTTTTTTTTCACCAGCACTTGGTTACTTGAGCTTTAGCTGCCACCCTTAACTGACTCTTTTCTTGTGAGTCCTGCGTCTGCTCTATTCAGTGACACATTCTGGCCTCCCAAATAAAAGAAGACCCAGGATACTGATGTGTTAAAGGGGAAATGTGTGATTTTAAGCCAGAGTAGTAATTTCACTGCATGGTATTACTGATTGCCACCTATGAATAGTGACAACAGGTAGAGCTCAGAGCTGCTTTCAAGCCCAACCCTTCCCTTCATGCTGGCCATAAAACTCTGCTGCCTCATCTGCAGTCTCCATAGCAACTGCCCTGATGTCTGTGAGAGACCCATGAAGTGCTTTATTTTGCTGCAGCAGTTCTTTAGAATATATATGAAAGGGGAAAAAGAGAAAGATAAGTTGAGGGGGGTTGGCAAGATTTTGGAGTGAGGGACAAGTGGGGGGAGCGGAAGCGGGGGAGAGAGTGCTATTCACTGCAATAGTCCCTTCCACACTGAAATGTCAGCTGTCTCACCCTTCCCCTGCCAAACTCGGGCCTTCTTAGAATAATAGATTAGGACCAGAAAAGAGCAGACTTAATTCTGGCACTAGTTATAGGCCAACATCAAAAGGGTCAGAGACCCAGCTAAAAATAAAGGGAAGGAAGGACTTTTCTGAATTGTTTCTTTTAACTTCCTAAGGGGCTGGATTTGAGCATCGAGTCAGAATTTAAATCAATTCTTATTTTGCCCAAATCACTTCCCCATTTTTCAGAAGAGCGGTATTTACCATACAGCTGGTCAAATATTTCCTATAAGAAGCTTTTATTTTAAAAAGGTCTTTAAAAAAACACCAAAAACTATTGGCTATTTAATTTTTTTTTTCATTTTTCATTGAATTTTGCATTTTTTTAACTAAAAACAGTGTCAGAAATGTTATTGAAATATCTATCAACATTTGGCATTTGCCAAACAACCTGTTTGTGGTGAATAACAGTTTCACTACAATTTCAAGAATTTTATTAAATTATCAGTGGAAAAGAATTTGAAAATACAGGTTCAATTTGATCTCTGAAATTGGAAATGTCTTTGAAAGGTTTTTGCAAAATAGATATATAATTTTTAAGCAGCTCTCTGTATTAGCCTTCTTGAAGAAAGGTCTTCTGTATCTTCTCTAACATCAGCTACATTGTAGTTGGGTGGTAACACCATTAAGGCAAGGTTAAGAAGAGCTTACATGATACCTGGACTCTAATATTGATAACACAGTGTGATAGATTAGACAAAGCCCAAATCTGACTTAGTTTCAATCAAAATGTAAGACTTACTGTTATCTAAAGCCTTAGTGCAGTATCTTCTGCCTAAGCACTTATCATCAGTAAGGATGATGAGAGAGAGATCAGAAAAATAAGATGAAAGGTGAGGTTAGGAAAGAAAGAAGAGATAGCACATTCAAAATGAGATGAGATGGACAGCAGAGATTTTTTTTGGGACATTAATAGCGCTACCTACAATGTTCTGTGTGTGGCACTTAGACACAAGAAAAAGCAGTACCTTAGAAGTACTTAGAATAGATGGAAAAGATGAGACAGGTTGTCGAGAATGGGTGTGTGGGAATAAAGTTTTCAAAATTTACTACCCCAAGATGTCAGTGGGTAACTCTAAGTTACTGTCTTTGACAACCTTGTTTCCACTCAGCTTCCTTTAGAGACCTGAAACGTACAATATATCTCATCTCTAGGCAAACTACTTCAGACAAAGAGCTAGGGCCCTTTTAAAGTTATTGTTCTCAGAGGTAATTAAAACTTATATCAGATCTCACCAAGGGGCAAGGAGATATTAAAAGCAAATGGAGACGAAATAATAATATTAAAAGAATCTTCTGCCTCATCTTCAATTAGCCATGCTGTCTCTGGCAAGTTAGCTGTATGGTTCATCACTGATGAACAACTGCCATTAAAGTAATGGACTAAAACCTGTGAGACCAGGATCATTCATTGAGGGAATATTTAGTCCCAGACCATTTGGCAGACAATGAGAGAAGAAAAAGGAGCCACTCTCTCACCAGTCTGGGTATCGACCAGCACATATGCTGACTGCACTTGTCCCAATCTCATAAAGTTTTTCCCCATGAGATAGCACTGTAAATATTTTAAACTGGCTTTGCTCTTCTGAAGAATGAGGCGTGACAATAAAAGCAGACCCTGCCAAGCAAGAGGAACATAAAAAGGGTCATATCATTCTCTCTTCTTTTAGTGGATATTGTGAAATGTTTGGGAAAACAGGGAAACTGAATCATCAAGAGGTCAGATTCTTATCCCAGTTAGAGCAATGTAAATTTGTAACTCCCCTGAAACCAGTGGGTCAGGCTTTGTTTTCAGATAAACTGATGTATAACTGAAATAATCCTATGAATTTAGTAAGCCAGATTCTAGAGCCTTTTTCTCTGTTTTGTTACACCAGGGTTAAGCAGAGATAACTCTCTGGTTTCCTTGGAGTTAGAATTGCATAAAACTCATGTGACTAAATGGAGAATCGGGCCTATAATCATTACCCTGGTGTAAATTGGGTGTAAACTCCATGGGCTAGCCAGAATAATTCACACTTAAATTTCCCCCATACAGACTAACAATATATAAAACGTTCCATGGGATTGTTCCATGATCCATAAACTTTATTGCAGGTATAATCTAAGAAACATCAGATTCATTAAAATATTACAGAAGAGGTTAGTTTTTACGGCATTTAAAGATCTAAAACAACCATCTTTAAATTCTGAAGGAAAGGGGTAGGAACCAACTTCACTCAGGGCAGGTCTTCACTGATGGCAGCAAATTCACTGCCAACAGATCGATCTTCCCAATTTGACTGTGAAGACCTGCTCAGTCAATTGGGAAGTCAGTCCCTGAAGATCACCTCCTCCAGCGGTTAAAGTATAATTTGACAGGCCCTGGAATCCACCTAATCTCCGGGCACCCTTCATGCATGTGTGGGCCCCAGCCCAGGTAGAATGTGGTCCCGGGATGTGGAGGGACGGATGAGGAGGAATGGAGCAGGGGCAGGAGGTGGGGGTGTTGAAGGGGTAGCTGGGGGCAGGGGCAGGAGATGGTGGTAGTGAAGAGGACTCTCCCTACTGCATGTTCCTCCCTCCCATGGTGCCCTGGCAAATGCCCTACTGCCCTCCTCAAGACCCAGGGTCAAGGCTGGCAATGTGGGGGGTGGGGCCATGGGGGTGCAAGAGGCGTTGGATGGAGCCAAGGCTGGAGAGCCCCAGGGGCAGGGCTGGCATAACAGGGGGAAAGGCCAGCACTTCAGGCTTGAGTTCAAACTGCACGCTTTCTGACTCACCACCAGCTCCAGGCTCCCCAAACCCCTCCTGCCCCTTTTCCTTCTCCAACCTCTACTGCTGTGAACTCCCCAAGCCCCTTCCTCCCTTTGCCCAACCTCCACCAGCTCCGGGCTCCCCAAGCCCCTCCTGCCCCATTCCTGACCTTTGCCACCTCCAAGCTCCCCAAGCCCCTTCCTCCCTTTCCCAACCTCCACCGGCTCCAAGCTCCCCAAGGCCCTCCTGCCCCTTTCCTGACTTCCCACCAGCTCAGGGACACATAGCGCCCTTCCCTACCTGGCAGAAACCACAGGTGCATCCCTACTAGTGGCTCCCTCACCAGGCTACTCCTCCCCTGAGCACTCGTCTGCGCACATGCAGGGCGGAAGATTTGAAAACTCCCCACCACAGCCTGGCTGCAACTCCAGGGCAAAGCAGCAGACGGAACATGCGTAAGTAAGGGGGAATGCACTGGACCGCTGCGTTCCACCTCATAATTCTACTTTTAGGCACCCCAAAACGATGGCCTCTAAAAACCGGTGGGCCCAAGAACAGCATTCTGGTGTGTTCTCCCTTTCTGTATCCCCTGGGTCTGCCTCAAGTGAAGCTGTGCTGAATCAAAGAGAGGTCATTTCCCTTTAAATAACCACAGTGGTCAGTGGGCAGGCCACAGTGAGTAGGCATTAGGCAACTGAAGAAAGATATGCAAGTTATTTTAAGTAAGTTCCATATCCTCCCTTTGACTGCCATCAAAAAATGCTGACAGTGTAGACCAGGGCTTAGTTACCGTTGCTTTTTATTTCTACAGCAATATAAGTGATCCTGACACTTTGGAGACAAATAAAAGAGCCTGGGCCTCATCCTACCCTGCTTTGTACTTTAGACAGTCATTTACACCCATTTTGCACAGATGTAAATAACTGTGCCACGTCCAAGGCGATAAGGAATCAGTCCTTTTGTGTCATTAGGCCACTGGGATTATTTCTCAATGGAAGGGTTGCAAGATCAGGCTTTAAATTTAACAAAAAACACTAGTCTCTCTTCTCTTTCTGGTTTTCACACTGATGTTACCGCATTAGCTTCAAAGGAGCAATGATGTGAAAGAAGACAGGACCCAACTCAAATGAAGTGATGGCACAGCAGCATTGGGGCAGGGTAACTGTGGGTTACTTACCAGTAACCGTCCTTCTTTGGGATGGGCTGCTCGGATTCATTCAGTAATAGGTGTGTCTGTGCTGCAGTGCACGACTGGTCGGAAACCTTTTTACCTAGCCTGTCAAAACGGGGCTGGTGGCCACCACCCCCTGACCACCTCATGGCTATATATGTGGCCACTGCGCTGTCGCTCCTCAGTCCCTGAAAGTCACCAACTCCGAGTAGCAGGGACGGTGGGAGGGTTCTGAATGAATCCAAGCAGCCCATCCCGAAGAAGGACAGTTCTTCTTCGAGCACTGCTTGGATATATTCAGTAGTAGGTGACTGTTAGCCATGCTGATGGATGGTGGGTGGAGTTGGGTTCTTTTCCACCTTCAGCACTGGACCACCATAAGGGCCAGTGGTCCAGGCAAAAGGAGGCCGGTAGGTAGTATGGGCCAGCCCAAAAGGGGGAAAATACAGGCCTACGCCTATCAAATGCTCCCTGTCTGCAATCAACAGGAGCAGTGGGTGGCCTAGAGTCACCTTATCATGGGAAAAACAAAAGCACAGCCACCAATTCAAGGACTGATGAGGTGCCTTCAAGTACGGGACATCGGAGGCCGGTGATAAGCATCTGTCAAGGAGTGCAGACTGGATATGTCCCCTGGCCTTAGGCCTACAATATGTACCTTAGCTGGTGACAGCGAAGATAATGTGGGCCCTGGAGGAAAACCTCAGCCTCCTAGTGAGTAAATGGAGGTAGAAATGGAAGGGGGAGGAGAGAAGGAGAAACCCCCCCTTACTGCTCCAGCCAAAGAAGCAAATCACAGGGAGGTACAGAAAAAATAAACAACCATCCGGTAAACATATTCCTCGGTGGGCAATTCAGGGCGGCAATTGAATTCTAAGAGCACCCCTTCAGAGGCCTGTGGGTAGATGTAGTGACCAAAAAGTGAAGAGGCAGGGAAAACCTGAGGCTGAAAATGGTCAAATGAGCCACAGGGTAAGAGGTTGAACTACTACCTCAGGGCAAGAGCAGGAAGACAAACTTTAAGGTCTAGATACATAAGGTAAATGACCCCACCTCTATTTGATAGGGGTTGGGAGTAGGGATATGGGCACCGTGTTAGGGTGCAGCGGGGTGCAGCAACTAGGAGGAAGGAATGGATGAGGGTGACAGTTGACCAAGGCCATAAAATTCCCTTCGAGGATACGACATATGCCTCTTCTGGTAACATGTAGCACAGACTGAGCTGAGAATATGAGCGAATCTCTGGCTCTGGGTAGAAAGACTCTTGAAAAGAGTGGTAGAGCATAGCAGGAAACCAGTTACTCCCTCCATTAGGTACCCCAGAGCGAAAACAAAGAGTGCCCGAGGGTGACCCCCGACACTGAGAGTACGTTAGAGAAGGGAGATGTCACATACAAACAAAGAGGGAGAAACAGGACCAGGGCCAGTTGACCACCCCTGCCACAACTGGACAGAACTGGGGAAAAGGAAATCCAAATTGGAATACAGGAGGTAGGGAAAATGGACCACCGACTGTAGTATCACGCAGCTGGGATAAAAGAATTGCCATCAATCAGTGGCTTTACTAGCGACCCTCATGGAACCGGTGGGTGAAGAAAGTGACACCAGGTGTAAGATCCAGGAGCCCTCTGAACCGCTTGGTGGGTTCAGAGTGAATTGGGAGAGGGCCAACTTTGTAGTCAAATGGGGATTCATTCCTACCTTAGAAGGAGAAGGCCACATAAGGAACTACCCAGGTCATATTTTTGTCAACCCGACGGACGCACAAGTATCCTTGATTTTGCCCTCTCAGTGGTCAGGGCAGAGCTAGCTCACGGGTGCATTCCCTATCCCCTGGGCAGGGCCCTTGTTGTAGGCCCTTGTGCCACTTCCTCTAACACACAGTGTCCTTCTGGAGATGAGGAGGGACAGAGCCAATGATCTTGGGAGCTCCGGACTATCCCAAACCACGCTGGTACTACAATTCTGCAGGACTTGTCCTGCACCTGGCAGTTTGGGGATTGCGTAGTTAACCAAGCCAGGGAGGTTTCACTCCAACAGGAGACATTAGAGTTCCCTCTTCTAGGTGAAAGGAGATAAGGGTAAAAACAAGTAGTTCTATGAGGGTGAGCAGTCCTTAGAGTATGTTAGCATGGAGGACTGGGGACGGCCTGACCAGGGAAGGAGAGGAATAACTGTGCCAGAGGGTTCTCAACTTAAGAGGCCTTTTCACAGGAGAATAGAAGAGTGCATGTGCACCCAGATAATTACCAGCTAAGGTGAAGATGAGCTACTGGTTCAGCAGTTGATGGGGAAGGGGTCCAAAGGCTGCAGATTCGAATCTTGAGGGCAGGCATAACCAAGTTGACAGGGTCTTGTGAACCTAAGGCAAAAAACCCCAAACAGCCTGGGGGAGAAGGGGAAAAGGGCATGGAGACCGCCCTGTCAGTAGGCCAATTAGTAGGGATTTTTGGTGGGGGAGGTGGGAGTCACCAGAGGGATGAACAATGTCCGTGACCAGTGTCCAGGACTCATGAACCACATACAGGAGGTGATCTTCCCAAGAGGGGAAGAAAATACTGGCCTTCGAGGAAGTACAACACGGGGAGCCTTCTGGCACCCTGCATAACCTTAGGAGGGAGCACCCTCTAAGGAAAAGGGGAAATATTAAGAAAGGGCGTATCTGAGACCATCAGGAGATGGACCCCTGTTGGTCATTCAAGGTGTGTGGAAGTGCAGGGTATTTGGTCCCACAACCCTTCACGTGTACAACCCATCATGTTGCCTAGTGACGGCGTGTTCTGCTATGGGGTAGGGGAGGGCAGGTGAGAGAAGGGCTCCTCCAACCATGACCCAGGTGGTCCCTGATTTCGAGGGTAGCTGCATCTGAGGTAAATAAGAGGGCTACCCAGCTGTTAAACCTTACAGGGCCTTGAAGGTAAACAAGATATGGCACCGGCTGGAGGGGAAGCGGGGGGGGGTATCCCCCGTGGAAGAAGAATCCTTAGGGGATTCTGACGGAACCATCGGGTGATTCTTGTGGGAGGAGGGTAGTACCCTGACTTAGGATCTTGTCTTACTGTTGCCCTCCCATGGAGGGCATGTACGCTTCTCTCCTGGTACTCAAAGTAGACCAGGTAATGTTCTCCCCAGACGGGGGAGGCAGGATCCCCGGTTTGTTGTTAGGTCAGTTGTCCCACCAACTAGAGGAATGGGAAGTTTTGCGAAGTTCAAATTGTACTCGCGACCTTGAGACGGGTGGAAGGTACCCAGTGGAGCAAAGGGCATAGAGGAAGTGGTGACTGCCTCTTATGGGCTGGGGGGCGGCTAGTAGGCCACGAAGGCAACATGCCTCAGTATTTTACATCCCCTCGGAGGTCCCAGGCACTACGGAGCATGGCATCCATTTCGGCTGGAAACAGAGGCCCACCTTCAAAGAGGAGGTCAAGTATGACTTGCTGGGAGGAGGGTGGAACCCTCGCCTCCCAGAGCCAAACCACATGCTGCAGGGCTACGGCTGAGGCCATGCTGCAGTTTGCTGTGTCTGTGGCATCCCAGGATGATGGCAACAGGTCCTGGAACACTATTCTGCCCTCTTCAAAAAAGGCATCATAGTCCACCCTATTCTCCTGTGGGTGTAAATATCTGAACTTGTTCATGGACTCCTACACATCCATGACCTATATGGCTATCAAGGCCTGATTACTTGCTACCCATAGCTGGAAGGTAGAGGAGGAGTAAGCCTTCCGTCCCAGGAGATCTAACTCACTCACATCCCTCGACACCAGGAGAGGGTCACAAGAATCCTGCCCCGGGCCTAGCACTGCTTCCAATACCCCTTGAGATGGTGCCGGGTGGTGGGTGGGGAAGGGAAAGTCCCTTGTAGGTACCTGGTATTTATGGCCCGCCGTGTCCGATATGGGGGCAATGGACCCAGGGGTTTGCCAATGTGACATGGCAAGGTCCTATACTCTAGGGTGTAGGGGAACTGTTATGGGCTCAGGTAAAGTGAACGCTGGACCAAACAAAGTGTCACTAGGCCCCATGAGCCTCCAACCCCACACGAGCGCAAACACGGCGAAGGAGGTTCAAAGTGTGCCGTGAGGTCCCCAGTGTACCAATGGGGCATGGGATTCGGGGCTCGATCCAGTGCCGGAGGACACGGGGCCAAGCCAAGTTGAACGGTACTGCGGGGACCTGTTGGGGTCTCCTGGGGAGACCATTCATGGGGTTGGTACCTATAGGGGGTCGGTACCGACCGCCATGGATGGGGCCATTTACTCCCCCTTGAGACACCTTCCTCAGGGCTTGGGTATTGAGAAGCTTCATGGGGCTGCGTTTGTGCTTCCAGAGAAGGCAGGGTAATACTGCGCTGAGGGGAGGACTCAACAGTACCGGGGCCTTCTTGCATGGTTGGCTCTGGTGCTGGGAAACTCATCACTGAGATCGGTGATGGAGTTTGGTACTGCTTTTGGGGTGACCAGGCACCCGAAGTGAAGGCCAGTTTACCCCTTTTCTTGGGAGGCACCGGGTGAGAGGCGTTGGCAGGAGGAGGAGTGCCTTCACTGCTTCAAAGGCCTCTGGAGTAGTAGGGACTGGCACCAACTCCTGCCAGTCCTGAGGTGAACCCTGGCTGGGGGACATAAAGTGGTGCCGACGCTTCGGAACCAACACCGGTACCGAGCTCATCTTCTTTTGCTCTCGAGGAGAGTGGCACTGGGAAGACTCCAGTGCCAAGCCGGCACACAGTGACAAAGGAAGCCCTGAAGCTTCGAGGGGTAGGCTGCAGCACTTGCTTTGAGGGCAATGCACGTGCCTTTGCTCTCTGTCTTTAATGGTCCGCAGTTTGAAGGACCGACAGATAGAGCAATCGGTGACCAGATGGACTTTGCCCAGACACTGGAGGCACTTCTCGTGGAGATCACCCTACAGGAAGACCTTGCCACAGGCAGCTCAGAGTTTAAACCTTGGCATGGCAGACAGAGAATAGGAGCCATATTCCTGCTCTGAAGCTGCATGCTTTGTGAGAGTAGCACTTTTCGGTGAAATGATGTGCACAAAGAGGTTCTCCCAGTCGAGTGAGTGGCTCATAGAAGACACAAAGACAGGCTGCTTGTGTGATCACAAGGAGCAGGCTGTTCTGATACCATCTCTGAGGATGAAAAATGGAACTGAGGAGGGAGGTGGCAGTGGCCCCATACATAGCCCCAGGGTGGCCAGGGCATGGTGGCCGTCAGCCCTGTTTTGACAGGCAAGGGCAAAAAGGTTTCCGAGCAATCGTGCACTGAGGTACGGACTCACCTGTTACTGAATATATCCGAGCAGTGCTCGAAGAAGAATGAGAAGTGTTAAATGTGTGGTGCCAAACCCTGCAAAAGAAGAATAAAATGATGAGAGTTAATCAGTGATGGTGGGAACTGCTGCTGTGTAATTTTCATGACACTGAAATAATACACAGTTTAGCTCAATACAGTCTCTAAAGGTCAGTTTTAATACCCAGTGTTATAACAAATCTGTAGCTTACTGGGAACTCCATTCTACTTGTCATTATAATGCATACAAAGGCCATGCAGAAGCTCAAGAAAGCAAAGGTGATGGACTTAAGATGTTCTCAAAACTAAAACATAAGCTCCCTTCCACTTTAGCTCAAGGAAAACCTCCACAACCTGTTAGCAGTACAGTGCCAGTGACACCTCATTAAGCAGTTCTGAGCCTCTCAGCAGAGAGCAGTGGTGCACATATAATCATTTTATTACAGTAGACTATAATACAGCCTGTACGCCTGGGGTAGGCAACCCCCGGCACGTGTACTGATAGTGGCACCCAAGCCTGTTCAGAGAGGCACACAGCACCCTCTGCAGTACCACAGAAATTGTCATTCCTGCCACCAAAAACCACTCAAGGTGGCTTCCTTCAGGTGCAGCTGGGACACAGGACGTCCCACCATGCCTATGCCTCCATGTGACACAGACACAAGCTGCCCAGAGTGGCCCCTCTCTGTAGCGAGATGCTCCCCAAAGGAACCATTCTGGGCAGCTTCTTTCTTCAGCATGTCTGTGAACCCCTGAAAGGAGCCTCTTCTTTTTGTGGCATGCCTGGGGACCCCTGTCCCCAAGCATACCACCAAGATAAACTTCTCTGGGCAACTTTTTAACACGGCACGCCTAGGAAGCGCTGTCACTCCAGCCATGACCACTGCTGAATTTTCAGGCAGCCGCCAAATTATTTTCAACAGAGGAGGCCGCCAGCACCAGCTGAGGGTCGGAGAGGAAGGATCAGCCATATACTTGTTAGTGCCATTGGTGCAGCTCCAGAAACAATACGATTTATTTAAGATGTTTGTCCTGCTGGCGTCTGGCACTTATTTTTCCAGCTATCACACTTCTACTGAATTTAAGAGAAACATGTTTATTATTGCTTCACCTGAACAGACAAAAAAAACTGTACGATTCCTCTTGGCTCAGTTGGGCCCTGCACCCTCATAGGAGCTCCCTTGCTTTCTTGAACCCACTTTGAAAAGTGTTTTTGAAAATAGGATGAGCTGCTTCTTTTAGCTTTTGTTGCTATTATGTTACCAGCAGGTCCAAAGATGTGACCTGAACTTCGCATGGTGTAAAGAGGTGGAAATTCCCACTGAAAGCTGCTGAGTTCACTTAAGGTGACCAGATAGCAACTGTAAAAATCTGCTCAGGGATGGGGTGTAATAAGTGCTTATATAAGAAAAATCCCAAATATCGGGACTGTCTTTATAAGATCAGGAGATGTGCTCATCCTAACTTCAGTGCCTGTGGTAAGCACATTAGCAATAGCAAGTAACTGAACGGATGTCATTTATATTATACTTCATGGTACTTTGAAAAGGAGTCTTCCCAGTCAGCCTGCTTTCACTCTGTGTAGTGGCATTAATGGAAGATCCTGGCGCTGAGCCAGAGCAAGGCAGAGCATTGGAAGCAGCATCCTTAGAGGGAAATGAATCTCTGAGACTCTCATATCTGGCTGTGGGCTGAGCATCACTCTATCCTGATGTTTCTTTTTCATATGACTGCTTGGCATTGGCAGGCCATTTTAATGAGCGAGGTCACACTGATCTCTGACTTGGCTGGAGAGTTTTAGTGCAGAAGCCTTGATTCAGCAGCTAACTATCTGGCTTTCCCTGAAGAGTTAGAGACCATCATGGCATGTGTGGAGCAAGAATTGAGGAATCTTTAACACAGAGAAAAATCATGGAAATGATGTGTTGTGAAACTGCTTCTTACTGGGCAGAATCCCCTCCACTTCTATGCCAGGGTCAGATTCCCTGTGGCAAGTTCACCCCCTGACCCCAGGATCACTGCTCCTGTGGTGCAGAATCCCGTCACCTGTCTGCCAGGATCAACGTAGCCATTGCCCATGCACCCCCGACCCCTTGTACCTCTAGTTGGATCAGGGTGTCACATATCCAAGTGAATCCCTCCACCCCCTTCCAGGCTTACCATCCTCCACAGTCCAGAATCTCTATCATCCCTTGTCCCTGCCCAAGTCTGTTCACATAATTCACGTTCCCTACTCCAACCTCTTTATAGTATCTTACCCATGGATCACTACCCCACACAGTCCTCCTCCTCCTGCCCGCGCCACATACACATCCACTCATCCCAGGTCCTTACTTTTCTATAGAGCTGTCATTCTGAGTGACAGCTTCCCTCTTCTCCACAGATCAGTCAATCTCCTACCCCTGCATCCCTTTCTTCTTGTGTACTGCCACAAAGCACGGCATCCTTTTCCTTCTTGTGGATCCCTCTCCCTAAGGGTGCTCCCATCCAACAAATCACACATTCACACAGCTCAGACAGATCGGTCACCTCATCACTCTTCTACGGAAACAGAGCTACAGCAAGAGGGTCATGCTACTCCTGACACCAGGACCACACATTTCCAAGTGCTGACACTCAGAACAGCTTCCCTCTGCTCCATTACAGAGCTGAGATGAAGGTCAGAGCATTTATTAGGAACTAACATTTAAATAGAAGCAGTTTCTGAAGAACAAACATTGCCAATGTTGTCTAAAAGTGCTTAGATACCAAAAACAACATAGATTTAATACTCATCTCTGGATTTGTTTAATTATCGTCTTTAAGACAATGGCGTTTTCATAGAATCATAGAATCATAGGGTTGGAAGGGACCTCATAGGTCATCTAGTCCATCCCCCTGCCAGAGGCAGGACCACTCCCACTAAACCATCCCAGTCATAGTTTTGTCCAGCCAGGCCTTAAACACCTCCAAAGATGGAGACTCCACCACCTCCCTCGGCAGCTCATTCCAATGCTTCACCACTCTCCTAGTAAAAAAGTTTTTTCTAATATCCAGCCTCGACCTCCCTAACTGCAACTTGAGACCATTGCTCCTCATTCTGTCTTCTGTTATTACCGAGAACAGTCGAACTCCATCTTCCTTAGAGCATCCCTTCAAGTAGTTGAAGGTTGCTATCAAATCCCCCCCTCAATCTTCTCTTCTTCTGACTAAATAAGCCTAATGCTTTCAGTCTTTCCTCATAGGGCTTGTGCTCCAGCCCTTTAATCATTTTGGTTGCCCTCCTCTGAACTCTCTCTAGCTTGTCCCTGTCCTTTTTGTAGTGGGGAGCCCAAAACTGAACACAGTATTCTAGATGTGGCCTCACCAGTGCAGAATAGAGGGGAATGATCACATCCCTTGATCTGCTGGTAATACTTCTTTTGATGCAGCCCAGTATGCCATTGGCCTTTTTGGCAGCAAGAGCACACTGCTGACTCATATCCAGCTTCCCATCCACCATGACCCCCAGGTCCTTTTCTACACAGCTGCTACTTAGCTGAATGTTTCCCAGCCTATAGCAGTGCATGGGGTTTTTTCGTCCCACGTGCAGGATTTTACACTTGTCCTTATTGAAGCTCATAAGATTTCTATTGGCCCACTGTTCCAATTTATCTAGGTCTCCCTGAATCCTGTCCTTGTCCTCCAACGTGTCTACTGGTCCCCCCAGCTTGGTGTCATCCACAAACTTACTGAGAATGCAGTCTATTCCATCATCCAGATCATTGATGAAAATGTTGAACAGAAGCAGCCCCAGGACCGACCCCTGGGGCACACCACTCGTAACTGGCTGCCAGCTAGACATGGAACCATTGATTCCTACACGCTGAAACCGCTGATCTAGCCAGTTTTCTATCCACCTTATAGTCCGCCTATCCAACCCATACTTTCTTAATTTGCCAGTGAGAATGCTGTGGGACACTGTATCAAAAGCCTTGCTAAAATCAAGGTATATCACATCAATGGTTCTTCCTGCATCCAGAAAACCAGTCATCTGATCATAGAAGGAGATGAGATTGGTCAGGCATGATTTACCCTTGGTAAATCCATGCTGACTGTTCCTGATCACTTTATTTTCCTCTAAATGTTTGAGGATGAATTCTTTGAGAATCTGCTCCATAATTTTTCCAGGGATTGAGGTGAGGCTGACTGGTCTATAATTCCCCGGATCCTCCTTTTTCCCTTTCTTGAAAATAGGCACTACATTTGCTTTTTTCCAGTCCTCTGGCACCTCCCCCGTTCTCCATGAGTTTTGAAAGATAACGGCCAGCGGTGGTGCTATCTCATCGGCCAATTCCCTTAGCACTCTTGGATGCAGTTCGTCCGGCCCCATGGACTTGTGCACATCCAGCTTCTTTAAGCAGTGCCTAACCTGACCTTCTGTCACCAAGGGCCTGTCTTCTTCTCGCCCATCTGCCACACCCATGGTAATTGGCTGGGAGCTGACCCTGCCTGTGAAAACTGAAGGAAAAAATTCATTGAGCACTTCAGCTTTTTCCTCATCCTCTGTCACAAGGATGCCTGCCCTATTCAGCAAGGGGCCTACACCATCCCTGATCCTCTTCTTGTTATTAACATACTTGTAGAATCCCTTCTTGTTATCCTTTACATCCCTCGCTAGCCGCAACTCCATTTGTCCTTTGGCCTTTCTGATTTTATCCCTGCAGTCCCTAGCAATATCTTTATATGCCTCCTTGGTCATCTGACCAAGCTTCCACTTCCTGTAAGCTTCCTTTTTATGTTTAAGCTCAGAGCAGAGTTCTCGGCTAAACCATTCTGGTTGCCTCACATATTTGTTCTTTCTCCTAATTGGAATGGCAACTTCCTGTGCCCTTAGCAGGGTTTCTTTAAGATATAACCAACTCTCTTGGACTCCTTTCCCCTCCAGATTAGCGTCCCAAGGGATTCTGCCCATCAGTTCCCTGAGGGAGCCAAAATTGCTTTTTTGAAGTCCATGGTTTTTGTTTTGCTTCTTTCCTTCCTTCCTTTAATCAGGATCCTGAACTCAACCATGTCATGGTCACTATTGCCTATCTTGCTATTTACTGCTACGTCCCTGATCAATTCTTCCCTGTTTGTGAGCAGCAGGTCAAGCGGTGCAAGGTCCCTAGTTGGTTCCTCTAGCATTTGTACTAGAAAGTTGTCCCCAACACTCTCTAAAAATTTCCTGGATTGCCCATGCACTGCTGTATTGGCCTCCCAGCAAATGTCAGAGTAATTGAAGTCCCCCATGAGCACCAGGGCCTGTGATCTAGAAGCTTCCGCTAGTTGTCCATAGAACACCTCATCCACCTCCTGCTTCTGGTCTGGTGGTCTATAGCAGACATCCACCACAACATCCCCCTTGTTGCTTTCCCCTCTCAATGTAACCCACAGACTTTCTATTGGCACGCTTCCACTTCCGTAATGGAGCTCTGAGCAGTCATAGAGCTCTTTTACATATAGTGCTACTCCTCCCCCTCTTCTTCTCTGCCTGTCTTTCCTGAACAGTTTATACCCATCCATGGCAGAGCTCCAGTCGTGCAGACTATCCCACCACATTTCCATTATTCCTATAATATCATAGTTCCTTGTCTGCGCTAGTATTACCAATTCTTCCTGCTTATTTCCCAGGCTCCTCGCATTAGTGTATAGGCACCTAAGATACCCAGCCGATTGCCCTACTTTGTCATGTTGATTTCCAATTCTATTTCATAAACCTCCTTGCATTTTTTCTTGGAGTTCTCCTCCCCCACTCTCCTCACATATTGGGGCTTCAGTAGAGCACTTAAGACATTTATTTGACCCCCCCCATGTTCCAACTACCTTCTCTTTTATTGCTGTTGATACAGTCCCAGCACCCCCCAAGTTCCATCCCTTCCCCCAGATCACCCACATTATCACTTACCTGTGGGCTTTGGTCTCCTTCCCCCGTTGAACCTAGTTTAAAGCCCTCCTCACTAGGTCAGCCAGTCTGTGCCCAAATATGCTCTTCCCCTTCCTGGACAGGTGAAGGCCATCTCTGCCTATCATGCATGGACTAACCACCTGAGTACATTTCTAGGGTCTTGGACAGGATTATATGTGGGCAACTAGCCTGTACTGCCACCTCCCCTCTGCAGGTACACCTGTCTTAACCAAAAATTGGGCCTCCATCTTCATTGTAGCTGCAGCAGCTGTCAAGTATTATAGACAGAGCTGGTAGCACCACCTATTATTAAGGTTGTCCAACATTTTCCATTGTAAGACCCTTTTTTCAATTGCTTCTAATTTTGCCAAACTCTGTTTGGGCTGAAATTTTCTTTACTGGTTGTCTGTATGACACTGGCTGAATTTATTTATTTTATTATTTTAAATTTCAGCCCAGTCTGGTTGTCTTACAGAAAGAAGTGAGGGGAGAATATGCTGTTTTTCACCATGTTGAAATGCAAAAGCTACATGCTGTGCTGTGCTGTTCCTAACCACTAAGCCTTCCTCTTCCCAGAACATGGAACAGACCCAGTATTCCAACATTCCTCTGCAGTGCAAAAAGTAGTTGTGTAATAGCTTGTTGTCTAAGTGTGCATTAGCATTGGCTGAAAATGTTCTGAAAACTTTTCCCAGTGAAAAATGGATTTTTGCTGTTGAAAATTTCCTCAGAAAATATCCATTCTAAACAGCATTTTTTTGAGTTTTCATAGGAAAAAAACTGATCCTTTTGCAGATTTTGGCTGCAAAAAACTATAAAAATAAGTCAGTTTTTCAATGAAGCCTCCACTTAAAAAAATCTAAACAAAATTGTCAACACAATAAAAGAAAATCACTGAAATTCTTCACAGAAAAATACATTTCCTGAACAGCTTTAGGATGCATCTCATCTCACTTTAATGACTTGCTTCCATGGAGGCCAGTAGCTTATTACTTCCTTTGGCTCAGGTAGCATAGACCTCTACTCAGAATCTGAAGTTCCCAATCCTGTTGATGACCCATGTGTGTATCAGTATAATGTCTCATGATGGAATGTCTGATTTTTCAGTCTGATTTTTTTCCCCCCAGTATTAGGGGGAAATGTGGACAGAATCCTGACTGTGTCTTTAAAAATCTGTTATTTATCCTTATTATATATTTATTGCATGGTCACTATGAGGCATTATTACAGTGGTTTCAATGCCTTTAATGCATAGTTCTATTTCTTATTTTGCTTGGTTTTCTTTTTAGTTCATCCTTAGCCCTGAATTTCCTCGGATTTAAATGGATGTTTGTGGGACAACTACAATATGCCTGTAAAATTTTCTACCTGTAAATTAGTAGTATGTACCCTCAAGCTTAACCTCATCTTTCTGTCAGTGTTGGTGATTTTTTTTTTATTTTGTTTTTTACATTCAGGGAATATATATCACATGTATGACTTTTAACTTGACAGCATCCCTTGCAGGAAGAGAGAGAGGAATAAAAATTGCAGTTGGAAAGGTAAGTTGCTTTTTGGTATGAATGTTTATCTATTTTTTAAGTTTGTTCCTGTGTGAAATTCTCCTTTGAATGAACCTTTTGCAGTTTTCTGTTTGGAGTATGTAACATCCACAGGATGTGATCAAGGTCTGAGGTTAAATATTGGATATGAATTTACTTGAGGATGTTGGTCCTACTGGAAATTTATGGGGGGGGGGGAGAAGAAAACCTCAGAGTTAGTAACACAAGCAACCCAGCTTGTCATTTTGCCAGTTTTCACAATGTAAGCAGTGTTGACCTTGGTTATTATTTGGAGAGAGGATTTCCAAGGAATGTTGCAGGAAGTAGTTCTAGTGGTTCATTATAATGTATCCTTCCCTCTGCCTCTGAATGTTACCTGTGGTAGCATTTAGCCAGCCACAGGCTGGAGGTAGGCAGTGTCAACTATGAATGAGAGATTCGACCAAACCCCGCCTCCTGTCCCACAAACACACAAAGCCAGGTATAATACTAAAGTTCCCAGGGCACTTCTTTCAAAGACTAGAGGAATTAGCTCCAAATTCCCTAACCTAAATTCTAACTCAGATAGTTCAGGTCTCTCTGCATAAAATTCAATCAGCAATTTCATTTGGATAGTATTCTACTTCACTTCCTTACTTGCCACTTAGGTTATGTCTACACACAAAGTTTTATTTCAAAATAAGTCATTTCGAAATGACTTATTTTGAAATAAAAATCCTTATTTTGAAATGACTTATTTCAAAATAAGGGGCAGCCTGCTATCAAAACGGCTGTTATTTTGAAACGGTTATTTCGAAATAAGGCCGTTTGGACATGCTGTTTTGAAACAGTTGTTTTGAAAAAATGGTGGTGTTTCGAAACAACATGTCCAAATGGTGTTATTTCAAAATAACCATTTTGAAATAACAGCCGTTTCAAAATGAATGGGGTTTAAGCTGTTTCAAAATGACAGTTCTTATTTCAAAATGACGGAGCCCGTCATTTCGAAATAAGAAAATGTCGTGTGGACCTAATCTTTTTTATTTTGAAATAACCAGTGTTATTTTGAAATAAAAGAGATGTGTGGACATACCCTTAGTGTTCTAGGTGCTATAAAATAGCAGTTCTGATTCACTTAGATGAGTCCATAGCTCAGTAGGAGATGATGAGAACTATGTTAATAATTTGTATGTTGGCACCTGTTGCAGGTCGAAGCATTTAAGGGACCATAGCATTGAGGGGTTCTGGTCAAACAAAGCAAGTTTCTTCTCCTATGGAGGTTTTTTGTTTGTTTGTTTTTGTTTGTTTGTTTATTTGTTTTTCCTCTATCTGTCTCTCTCTTTTGGTAGCACAAATTGTTGCAGAGAAACTGAGTCTGTAAAATGAGCCCCTACCATTCAAAAACCATGTGTCAAGCCTCAAAAATAATACATTTTAGGTCCTTTGTATTTTCTTTTTAGCTTCTAAGCCATTAGGGTGTTCTCAGGGTCACACTCCCAAATTTTTCTCCACAACTGTAAACTCTAGATTAGACTTTTTTTTTAAATGAAAGCTGAGATTTTCACAAAACCATGACTCCATAATCTGAGCCTTTTAAAAATGGATCAAATATCATGAGAGTAAACAATGCTGAAGATTCAAAGTGTTTAATAGAAACTGTCCTGCCCAAGATTTCCTTTTTCCTTAGACTCTTTGTCCCTCCTGTAAGTCCAATTCTCCACAAAGTGTCACTTTCTGGAAACAAGATTGCCATCCCAGATATTTATTTTTTAAGAACCCATCGGGGTTGCAGAGAGGAACAGACCCTTAAACAGATAGAGCTGACTTCTCTTTTTCTGAAATACTCTCAGCCTTTCTGGTTTCTAAACTAAGAAAGCTATGTAAATACTTCACTCCCTTCTTTGCATGCCTTGCTGGGTTCTAAACTACATTTACAGCTGCCCTGGAACTATATTTCTAGAGCCCTGCAAATCTGTGGATATCCACAGATATCCACCTTATATCCGCATCCGCAGATACAACACGGCTATCCACAGACCATTTCTTGTGGATGCAGATTGGTTATGGATCCACTTATTTGTATCCGTGCAGGGCTCTATATATTTCCCAGTAGCCCTTGCTGAAGAGTGAAATGAGACTGAAGAGTGCCCTTGTCCATTGTTCAATGGGGAGTTCTAGTCTAAGGCCCTGAACAAAAGCAATAACCTGATGTTTCTTCCCAAACTACTTACTAACTTCCCAAAATCATGTTATTATTCCAACTATTCAGAGCTGGAGTACAACAAACCCCTAAAGTGCCTGCTGCATGCCAAGTATACCATGATCCAGAGAAAAGCACTTTAGGAACTTCCGCAGCTTGACCTTGTACGGCCTTGCTCTGGCTGGTCCAAATAACCACTCAGACATGTGGCTAAGGGAAAAGGTATTTTACTAGGAGTGACAGGAAAGTGAAAAGTTGCAGAAGCCTTAGCCACAGAGGCTTAAACAGCTAGAGGGCAAAGTGCACATTTGCAGTTTGTGTGCAGGGCAACCGAGTTAAAAGTTGGGGCTCTTCAGGCCTAGCAGGTGTGCCATCTCAGATATCTTTTCAAGCAAATAGGAGCTTGCAGGTTTCCAGGCCAGTCTCAGTTAGTGCCTCTCACTGAGTCTCCTCTGCATTGGCTCTCTGCCGTGCTCACCAATAAGCTCTTCTGTCTGGTACTCACAGCCTGTTCAATGTCCATAGTTTCTAGGGGTTCTCTTCAGCATCCAGCTTCTCTGAAGCTCCTGGTTTGGTATGATGCTGTTACTTCCGAAAAAAGCCTGCCCACTTAGTGGTTCAGGACCTTCTCTGTTATCTGGCCACACAGAAAGGGCTGTGCAATGGGCAGAGGATTGAGGGGAGTTGTAGTTCCCTACTTTGCAGGTTCATACAACTATTTCCTCTCTCCGAATGCCTCCCTGATCCATAATTCTATGTGAGGAGTAAAACCTCTGAATTGTGTAATGATGGACCTAGTGGTTTCCCTTGACATCCTTAAACAACAAGTACACTTTGCTTTAGAGCTGAGCGCTCTTTGTATTTTAGTCAGTAGGAGCAGGCCTCAATAAAGGCTCTTGGGTTGAGACCAAGCTCTGAATGATTCAATTAGAGATGTATTTCAGGAAGCTTTGGCTATCTAAAAATTTAGTTTAGATTTGCAAGTCTGAACGAAATAAATCCAAGGTTAGTCTGAACTAACCTCGGGGGTAGTTCAAACTAACCACAGCCTTTTAGTTTGAACTAGCCATATGTTCTAGTTCAAACTAAAGTTTTAGTTAGAACTAGAATGCATGACTAGTTCGAACTAATGACTTAGTTTGAACTTTTCAAGTTTGAACTAGCCCTTACTTCGAGTCTTGCCTATGGTTAGTACAAACTAAAATTTAAACTAAGCACAGAAGTCCGAACTAACCACTGGGTCTTACTAGTTCAGACCCAGCTTTGCATAGTCTGAACTAAGAAATTTCTTAGTTTGGACTAGGCAAAGCTAGTGTGTGACCATGGGCCAAATTAGTCCGGACTAAGCTTCCATAGTCTGAACTAATTTGGCAGTGTAGACATAGCCTTTGAGACAAGCTAGTTAACATATCTCCTAATACTAAGCCTGCTCCTGATTTACTAGAAGGAAGATGGCTTCTACCATAAAAGGCTTTGTTAGTTTCTTTCAGTAACAAGCAAGCAGCATAAATGCCCTCTCAAGCTCTCATCAATTTCGGCAGCAGATGTTAACTTACCAAGATACCTGTGGCAACAAGAGGGCTAGGGGTCAAATATTAAAACCTTCTCAAATACATTTAATTAGTCTGACAGGGACCAGCTTTGTGAAATGTTTCCTTTTAAGCCATTCCCATGAGAAACCCTCAATCATTCACAGCATTATCATTCACATTTACAGCTGTGTGTCCCAGTGAATAATTTAAGTGGAATGGACTGTGAAACTTTTATTACTAAAGCCAACTTTCTGACAACTCTTTCTGATTTACTATTGCAGCTCTTAGAAACCTGAGTTGATGCTGTTGCTGGTGACTCATTGTTTTAGCTAGTATTTTGAAGTATATTTTACAAAAATACATCAGTTACTAAATGGAACATTTTTCTCTTAAGGAATCATTCCTTTAAACTGTTTCTTATGCAGAACAGGCACTGGGCTGTTTATGGAGTGGAATCACATTTTCTGTATTTGCTGATATTCCTAATGAGCTAAGTTTAGTGAACCCGAGCACAAGAAAATATAGACTGAATATCAGGAAAACTTCTCCAGCTATGATCTCTTTCAACCAGTGGAATAACTTCTAAAGGAAGCAAGGGAGGAGGGAGAAGCTCCTTAACTTGAGCTATCTAAAACAGGACATGAACAAAGCACTAGACTATGGGGAACAATCCTGCATTTGTAAAGAAGAGTGACCTAAATATTCTAATAGGCTATGTCTACACTTAGATTGTTAAATTGATTTAACTTAAATTGAACTAATTACATCAAACTAATAATCATTAAATTGATTTAAGTTAAATCGATTTAACATGTCACCACTAGAAACCCAAATCGAACTAGCATGTCTATGCACAGGACTTGCTAGTTTGATTTAGGAGAGGGGCACAATGAGAGGTGTGGCAAGATGGCCCTCAAGAAAGGCCATGCCTCCACCCAGTATATAGAAAGAGGAGGGCACCCTGGGAAGAAAAAGGTCAAAAAGTGTTAAACTGAAATAACGGTTAAATCAAAAGTTTTCACTATAACTTTCATTTTAATATAAAACCAGGTTTTATTATTTTGAAATGATCATTCCTTATTTCGAAATGAGGAGTGTCCTCATTTCAAAATAAGGAAAGCTAGTGTAGACATGTACTACTTTAAATCAAATTAATCATTACTATTTCGATTTAAAGTCTAAGTGTAGACATACCCATAGAGGTTTATTTTTCTTCTTTATTTTCTAATTTCCTTGCTACTGAAACTTTAATTGTGTTTTTTGAAGGGAGAGATTTACCCTTTTACAGAAGGTCCCCTGTAAGTTTAATATGTTGCATATACCTGGTGTCAACTCTCTGCACAGAGCTGAATTACAACTTCTATGGAATATTTAAAATCCAGAGCAGAAGACTGGATAGCTTGATAGCAGTAAGATTCATCTACAGCTCCAAGAGTGCAGAATGGCAGTTGAATGTCCTTCTGGTGGATTAAAAAGGCACCAGTGTTGTTTACTCACCTGATTGGATCTCAGTGCATAAAATAGCACAATGGTTATAACTGCCCGTTATAACCAAACCTCTTTATTTATTTTTAAAAGCTGAAGTATGAACTGAAGAACTGAAAAATAAATGCATTTTAACATGAAAAATACTTACAGAACTTTAATAAAATAAATGAGTAAGGAACATTGACCTTCATTGTAGCTACAAATACATCAATCGTGGTCCTCACAGGTTGGTTTATGAGACACTTTACCCCAGTGTGGAGTAGAAGGGGCAGGTATTCAGGACCTGAAGCCAGGTGAAATGCTTATGGGGGATGGGGGTCTAGGAAGGTGCCATACTGAAGTTCTTTACAGACTGCAATGGGACTCCAAGATTGTTGAACCTGGATGTCCGCAATAGTCTGTGTTTGCCAATAGAGAAGCTGTATTATATCTTGGTGCATCTCTGTCTTCTTTTTCAGTAGCTTTCTCCTGTCTGCTCTTTCTTCCTCCATACAGTCTGTGATATTCACCCCCAGGCCCTCTCTTCAGTGTCTGATGCAGTACTGGTTTGCAGGATCTTGCAGAATTCCTCTGTCCTCTTTTTATTGTGCCTTACTTGGGTCAGTCATTCTGAAGGTTTGGAGTGAGAACCTCTCAAAGCTGTAATAGGTGCAGCTAAACTTAAAACCCACAGAAGTGCCAGTCAGTAAAACAGGAAGAGAAGCAAAACTTAAGATTCAGAACTCTACCCTTCCCCTGCTTCCCTGAAGTGTCTGTTTATAAGAACACAAAAATGGCCATACTGGGTCAGACCACTGGTTCATCTAGCCAATTGTCCTGTCTTCCAACAGTGTCCAATGCCAGGTGCATCAGAGGGAATCAATAAAACATGAAAGCATTAAGTGCTCCATCCCCTATAATCCATTCCCTATTTCTGGCAAACAGAAGCTAGGGACACATCAGAGAATGGTTTTGCATCCCTGACCATGCTGGCTAAAAGTCACTGATGTACCTATCACCCACAAACTTATCTAGTTCTTTTTTGATATTATTTCCCTTTACAAAAACCATGTTGATTCTTCCCCGACAAATAAGTTTCATCTATATGTCTGACAATTCTGTTCTTTACTATAGTTTCAACTAGTTTGGCCCATCCTGAAGTTAGATTTACGGGCCTATGATTACTGGGATCGTCTCTGGAGCCTTTTTTAGAAATTATCATTGGATTAGTTCTCTTCCAGTCATCTGTCACAGAAGCTGATTTAAATGATAGGTTGCATATCACAGTTAGTAGTTCTGCAATTTCACATTTGAGTTCCTTGAGAACTCTTGGGTGGATACCATCTGCTCCTGTTGACTTATTACTGTTTAATTTATCACTTGTTTCATAACCTCTTCTGTTCCCCACTACCAAGTGGGTTTCAGGTCCAGGATTCCAGTAGCAACAACCACCTAGATGAACATAGCAGGAAATAAAATGTTTTATTAACTAACAGATTACTTAACTGAATACCCAGACAAAATGATATACCCAGAGTTAAACACAAAGTAATACAGACAGGCTTACAACCCAGTCAGCAGTCAGGGACCCCACTTCATGACCCCGGGCTTCAGCAGGGGAGTGATGTCCTCCAAGGCACACTTCAAGGTCCTATGACGAAGTCCAGTGAAGTCAGGGAAACAAGCTATTGTTATAGCCCATTACTCACACGGAGGGATGATCAGGCCCTCTCTTGGTCACGTAGACTGTCTGCTGGGGTGTTGATTCCTACCACCTTTATCCTACAATTTAACATCTAAATAACTTCTTGTTTACTACATAGTCTGGCAGAATGGAAATGTGTTTAGGGGAGGGGACCTCCATTGCCCACTATTGTTATACCATCACAAAGTCATCCGTTTGCCCTACATCTTCTAATGACACTATAATCTGGACAGTTTCTCAGATTTATCACCTAAAAAAATGGCTCAAATTTGGGAATATCCCTCACATCCTCAGCTGTGAAGACTGATGCAAGGAGTTCATTAGTTTTTCTGCAACAGCCTTATCTTCCACTATTTGTTTAGCAGACTACCTTCTTCTAACTACTTAATTAGTTTTGCTGTTGTTTTTTATTTCACTAGCTGTTCTTCAATTTTTTTTGCCCTTCCTAATTATATTTTATACTTGCCAGAGTTTACGCTCCTTTCTAGTCTCAATAGAATTTAACTGCCTCTTTTTAAAAAATGTCTTTTTGCTTCTAACTGCTTCTTTTACATTTTTGTTTAGCCATGATGACCCTTTCTTGTTCCTTTTACAATGTTGTTGGGTTTTTTTTTTTTAAATTTGGGATATACATTCAAATTGAGCCTGTATTTATGATGTCTTTAAAAAGTTTCTGCGCAGCTTGCAGGGGTTTCAGTTTTGAAACTGTAACTTTTGAATTCTGGCTAACTAACTTCCTCATTTTTACATAGTTCCCCTTTCTGAAATTAAACACTACTGTGATGGCTTGCTTTGGTATTCCCACCCCCAGAGATGTTATTTTATTTATGACTAGCAGAAATACATGGCATTATCTGGGGAAAATATAGTAAAAGGTGTGATGCATGAACTATGTCAATTACATTAACATGGCATATTTTACTGGAAACTTTTATATATTACTTTAAGAAATTAACATAGTGATGGGCTTACAAAATGCATTGCAATTGAATTCATTTCTTGGTAACAAAAGGTGTGGTGAATGAACTTCGTAAATTACTTTAACATAACATATATTATTGGAAATACTTTTTCTTTCATTATATTACTTCAAGAATTTAACATTGCTAGTCCTGTGCTTACAACACACATTTACCTTTAACTTATTGCCTGATAATAAACAAGATTTTTTGTTTTTCTTCCTTGAGCAAGAACAAATTTTTCCACATTCCAAACTCTTGAAGTAGCAACGTATAGTTGACCATAACTGAAGCAGTCGAATCTCAAATCTACTCCAGCAGCTTTGAATGTTTGTCCTTCTGATTAGTTAATAGACATGGCAAATGCTAGGCAGAGGGGGAACTATGATCTTTTGTTAATAGACATGGTAAATACTAGGCAGAGGGAGAACTGTAATCATTTGAATTGGAATGGCATATCTGTAGGCCAAACAAACAAGGAGTCCTGTGGCACATAAAGACTAACAAATATATTTATTGCATGAGCTTTCATGGGAGACAATCCCGCTTCATCAGATGCTTTGAAGATGGGGGAACTTACAGAATGGAAGGAGATAAATGCAGGGAAGTGTAAGTTGTGGGAACAAGTCACACTAACAGCAAATCAAAACAGTTGTAAAGATCTTAGCATATCTATAGGTATCACTGGTATTCTTGGTATTATATTCTTGGTATTAGTATGTGACACTGTAGCAGTGCAGTGGCTCTGCTACAGCACACCAGGAGTTAAAAAGGTGTGGCCAGCAGCCAATTGGGTAAGAGGGCTGCTGAGCCAATCAGAGGGCAGGTTGCCAGTATATAAGGGCATAGCAGATCTAGCTAGGGTCAGTCTGTGGGAGCTGCAGGGGGAGGGTTGTCCTCCTGGCAAGCTGGTGGTGGGAGCCAGCACCCTGGAAAGTGCTGAGTGGGAACAGGCACTCAGGGCTGACCGGAGCCAGGGACCCCAGGGGAGCAGACTGCAGCTATGACTGGAGTGCAGTGGTCTGGGACAAGGAGGCCAAGGAGTAGATAGTGGCTGAACTCCAGTAGTGAGACTGTTTGTGGCTGGGGCTGTGAGGTACTGGCCCAGGGAGTTGATGTAGACTGTGGAGAGACTGGAGGGAGGCAGAGGCCTCAGTGGAGGCACTTAGGGTCCCTGGGCTGGGGCCTGGAGAAGTAGGTGGGCCCAGGCCGCTTCCCCAACATGCCAGGAGCGGCACAAGTGCAAGGGTTGGCACAGGCTTATAGGCCATTAACTATTTTAGTGGCCAGAATGAGGGTTCTGTGGCCATAGACTGTTTTAGTGGCTGGTACTCCAGAAGGGGTGGACTTAGGGCTTAGCTGAATGGGTAAGGTCCCAGAACCAGACTCAGGAGCAGGAGTCATCGTGAGAAGGAAAGGAGCACAGACCACCTGGAGGGGGACCACTTGAGCTAAGTTCCCCCAGAAACACCACCAGGAGGCACCCTCCAGGTGGATCGAGTGCTGCACCCACTTACAGACACGCTTAACAGAAAAGTCCAGCACATGCCTATGTTCAGGTATTACTAAAAACTAATTATCAGTGGGCCCAATTGGGGCTCTGAGGGAACTGATTTCAAGAGGTAACCAATCCAGTTTAAGTTAGGAAATCAGTAGTATCCATTCAAAATTTTGTGTTTTCTAGCTCTTACCATTTCGGAGATCTTTTGGGAAAAAACAAACTTTCCAAAATATGTATAAGATATGGTCATTATTACCAAGCAGTTCAGCTATATAGAACTCTTGGACCAGCTCCTGTGCTTCCCTTGGCTATGTCTACACTGCAAAAGTAAAGTTGGCTTAACTAAGTCAGCTTAGTTAAGTCAACTTTAAATTGACTTAGTTAAGTTGACTTAGCATGTCCACACTGAAACTGCCAGGGGACTGCCCACATCCACATAGGCCGTTGCTAAGTTGACCCAAGAATGGTGCATTATGGGAATCTGGCCAACAGCACACAGGTGAGACTTCCCTCTCCCCAGCAACCCATATAAAACAGGAAGTGAGCAAAGCAGGTTGCACATGTTCCAGGCAGGATCCGGCTTGCAGACATGTAGCTTTCATTTGAGGTCCTGCAGTCTGTAGGCAGGATGCTTCCTACCGGACCACTGCTAGGCTGGAAACGGCTGCAGAGTGGAGACCACAGCTTGGCCTTTGCTATACCGGAGGCAGGCCCCAGCAGGGCCATCAGAATGGCCAGTGTGGCAGCAACAGCAGTTATGCCATGAAGCATGTCCTGAGGCATCTGGGCCCTTGAAACAAACTCAGACTGGTGGGAGCGTGTTGCGCTTGGCACCTGGACAGATAACATGTGCCACCAGAATTTCAGGATGACCAGGGCCATCTTCCAGGAGCTTGTGAGGGAGCTGACCCCAGAGATACAGCAAAGGGAAACACATCTGCGACCTCCACTCCCAGTGGACAAACACATGGTGATAGCCCTCTGGAAGCTTGCCACGCCAGACTGTTATATATCTATCTGCCACCAGTTTGGGGTTGGAAGGTTGACTGTGGGGGCAATGCTTGGGCAGGTGTGCAGGGCCATAAACAGGGTCCTGCTCAGCTACCTCATCTGCCCAGGCAACCTTGAGGACACCATTGTAGGGTTTGAAGCCCTCAGCACCCCGAACTGTGCTGGTGTGGTTGATGCCATGCACAGCCCCATCCATGCCCCAGACCACCGGTCACAGTATACTATAACAGGAAGGGGTACCACTCCATGATCCTGCAAGCTGTGGTCAACGACTGGGGCCTGTTCATTAACACTTTTGTGGGGTGGCCAGGAAAGGCCCATGGTGTACGTGTCCTAAGAGACTCTGGCCTGTACCACCGAATGCAGGCAGGCACCTTCCTCCTAGAACATATCATCACCCTCGGGGATGTGGAGGTGCCTGTCTTTCTCCTGGGGGATGCAACATACCCCCTACTGCCATGGCTTATGAAACCATATGCTCGGGACCTCGATGACAGCCAGGAGGTTTTTAATCGTTGTCTGCACTGGTGCCGCACTGTTGTGGAGTGCGCTTTCGGCCATCTCAAGGCACACTGGAGAGTCCTATTTACTCGCCTACAGCTCACAGAGACTACCGTCCCAGAGGTTGTGAGCGCATGCTGCGTTTGCACAACCTCTGTGAGCTGCAGGGGGGAAAGAGTCCCACATGTATGGGAGGCTGAGGCAGAGCAGCTTGCTGCAGTGTACCAGCAACCTGAACATCCCAACCCCCCATACACAGCGGGCACAGCGCCAAGCTGTCCTAATCCATGATGCCTTTAAAGGACTGGGTTGTCACTGAGGGCATGGATGCCCAACCACCACCAGATGCCCACCACCCTTACCTCTCCCTTCCTTCCACTGTTCAGCACTAAATAAAGTAACACTGACACTCCAGGTAACATTCAACATTGTATTTATTTACAGAGGTTTGGGAGGGACAGGTAGGGGTCAGGGACAAGGGTTGCTGGGTGGCTGGGGGATGGGCGAGGGTTTTGGGGGGGACAAGTAGGGGTCAAGGAGTAGGGTGGCTGAGGGATGGGTGACAAGAGGCAGGCTGTCACCTACTTGCAAGGCAGTGCCCGGCCATCCCAAGTCCAGGGGCCTGCGCTGCTGGGAGGCAGTGGAGCATGGTTCCTGGATGGGGGAGAAAGCAACCCTTCCTCCAGCCCAGCCCCATGCAAGGTATTCAAGGGTCTCCATCTGACGCTCTATCAAGTCCAGAAGCCGTTCCATTTGGGCCCACCGGACCCTGTGGTGGGCTTCTTCTGCCTGTAAGTGGCGGTCCCACTGGGCCTGGAGGTTCTCCTCAAATTGGCAGGCCACCTGGAGGTGTTCCTCAAGGATCTTCTCCCAGCTGCGATGCACCCTCTGGCATCTTCGCTGCAGTGAGAGGACTGGGTGACTGGGTCTGCATGGTAGGAGACACAACTGGGGTTCCCTCTATCAGGCAGTGCAAACTGTGGACCAACATCAGCCGCAGATCCATTCCCAGTCCCTGGCTTGTCCCTCACCCCCACCCTGTGGGACTGCAACACCCTTGATTCCTCCTTCGTGCTGTGACACACGGGGTGGGTGCCGTTCCATCCCTGACAAGGTGTGGGAAGCCCTTCCCTTGAGGTCATTCTAGATGCCTCCTGGCAAAAGTGTACAGCTGTGCCTCTCCCACCAATGGGGGGGGGGCACAGCATCTTCTGCAATGCCAGCATGCTGTCCAGCTTGGGGACACCCACCCAATGCCTGACCCTCCCAACCCCATGGGAAGCCCTCCCTCTCCCATCCCGGGATGATGCCTATCCAACAGCCATGCCCCCCTCCCCGGGACTCCTGTCCTACCTGCAAGCCCCACCATTCACAGAGATGGGGTACTCACCAGTGCTGCCAGCATGTGTGCTCTGAGATGTCCCAGGGGCAGGCTCCTCTGGAGGTGGGGCGAACTCCTCCCCAGAATCTGGGGCAGCTACCGGGCTCGCTGTGTCAGAGGCGGGGATGGTCACACATGCCTGCTGCTGCTCCTCCTTGTGAGTGAGGATGGCATCCTCCTCCACAGACTCCTTGTCTGGGGCATCGTGCACAGAGGGGGGCTCAGAGAAGTCCATTCATCAAACTCATCATGGAAGGGGCAGGTGGCTGCAGCAGTGCTGGTGCAGTGTCTGGCTTCCCTTGCCTTGTAATAGGCCTGCCTGAGGTCTTTCACTTTTACACGCACCTTCTGCGTGTCCCTGCTGTGGCCTTTCTCTGATAGGCCAGATGCCATGGCCACATAGATGGCCTTGTTTCTTCGGCTGCCCTGCAGCCTGGTGTGCACGGCCTCTTCCCCCCACAGAGCCAGGAGATCCAAAATCTCCTGGGTTGACCAGGAAGGAGCACACCTGCAGGGACTCTGAGCTCTGGGCTCTGTCATCCCTGCAGCACTCCAGAAGGTCAGCCTGGCTTTGGCTGGCAACCAGAAAGTGCTGAACTTCTGCCCACCCCAGCCCCGGGATTGGCCAGGGCAGGCACTTCCTTGTTGCCAGACAGATTGCCTGCTGCCTGGAGACCCATTAAGTCAACTTAAAGCAAGTCCCCATCTACACTGCATTAAGTCGACTTAATAAACTTGACTTAAGGGAAAAGTCAACTTTATAAGTGGAAGTTATAAAGTCAACTTTACTGGATGCTAAAGTCGACTTTATCACTCTGCAATGTAGATAGGGCTTTGTTTAAGTTGACTTAAGCCTCATTAAGCCATCTTAAAACTCACAGTATAGACATAGCCCTTCTGACTAAGCCTGGAATTGCCTCTCCTTTTATGGGTTCCAGTACTAGCAGCTTCAAGAAGTAATTGTTTAAGGTGTCAAGAAACTTTACCATTGCATCTCATTCTGAGGTGATGTTCCCAATCAACATGGGGATAATTTAAATCCCTCATTATTACTGAGGGGGGTTTTAAATTTCTTTTCATACCCCTCTAATCTCCCTGAGCATTTCACAGTCACTATTATCATCCTGAGCAGGTGGTCAGTAGTATAGCCATACTTCTATATTTTTATTATTCAAGCACAGAATGGCTATTTGTAGAGATTCCAATGCACTGTTGGTTCATTTAAGATTTTGTTTAATTTGACTAAGCTTTCTTTCACAGAGTGCCACTTCCTTACAAATATGACCCAGTCTGTCCTTCCGATATATTTTGTACTCTGGTACTAACGTGTCCCATTGATTACTCTCATTTCACCAAGTTTCTGTGATGCCTGTTATATCAATATCCTCATCTAATATGAGGCACTCAAGTTCAACTCATCTTAGTATTTAGACTTATAGCATTTGTACATAAGCTCTAAATAATTGCCACTTTTAGCTAATTGAATGGAACTTTTTTCATTTGACTGTTTCTCATCAGATCATACCTATATTTCATCATTTCCCATCCCCTCCTTATTATGATATAGAGACTCTCTGTCAATAGATCCTCCCTTAAGGGATTTCTCTGTCCAAACCACATGCTCCTCTGCATTGCTGGCTTTTCCTCAGCCCCTAACTTAAAAGATGCCCTATGATCCTTTCAATTTTATGTGCCAGAAACCCAGTTCCATTTTAGCTTAGGTGGAGCCCATCCTTCCTTTGTAGGGTCCTCATTTCCCAAAAGGTTCCCTAATTCCTAAAAAATCTAAATCCCACCCTCTGATACCATTGTATAATCCACACAGTGGGACCCTGCAGTTCTGCCTGCCTGTATTTCTGTCCCTGTGCATGGAGCAGGAAGCATTTCAGAGTATGCTACCATGAAGACACTGGATTTTAATCTCTTACTTAGCAGCCTAATTATTGATACTTCAGCTTTGGAGTGCTAGTGCCCAATGCCACTCTCTGCTCAAACCTTGGTGATTATGACTTGCCAGGGGTGAGGGAAACAAGGGGAAAATTGTTGGGTTGCATGGAACTAGAAGTATGGGGCAATGGTACTGACTACTGGTACCATTTTCTACAGCTGTTGGTAATTTTACCTGTTATCTCTCTGCTGAGGATAACAAAGGCAAAGAGTCCAGCTGCTGCTGTCATCTCGAGGTTGCTTGACCCATATGCCACTAGCCTGTTTATTGCAATGGCTCCTGCTGAAATTTTCACCTGCTGTGTGGGAGAGCATCCTACTGCAGAGGAAGAAATAAGGCTGCCATCCTAGAAACCTTTGGGAGAAGACTGCAGTGTACCTGCATGGAAGTTTCACTGAGATCATTCAGGATGCATCAAAGGACATCCTTGTGCCAGTTAAATAAACTGCTCTGCAGTCCCCCCACCTAACACTGGGGGGAATGAAAACCAGATACCAACTCTACCTCTCTTTGCTGTGTCACTACCTCTTTTAGTATGGGTAAAATAATGAAAAGTCAGTAGCTGGGTCCTGCTATGTTGGGAGTACCAAAATGCTAATAGGAAATCTATTTACACACTTAACTGAGGTTTATTACCTGTATCAGGCTCACCCATGCTCAACTCCATGGACTGGGTAGACTGTATTGGAATCAAAAATAGGTTCTGGTTTGTGGCAAAATTGACACCCCCCACACACACACACACATCTTTTCCCACACACAGCTCCTTCTCTTCCTCATCCACCTCCTATTGTTCACTGCAAGGGCCTGAGACTCAGGCTCCTCTTGTAGTACCCATGGTGGCATGGGGGGTGGTGGTGATACCTATGACAAGTATGGCATTCAGTTCTTTGCAAAAATGGCAGGTCTGTGGCTTGGCACCAGATCAATTGTTGACCCACTTAACTATCTTGTATGCCAGCCGCAGCTCCTTGATTTTCAGGCACCAGGGCTACTCGCCCCAGTCAAACTGCTCATAGATGTCAACATTATGGCGACTCGTTTGGAGCTATGCTTGCACAGCATCTCCTTCCCACAGGACCAGGATATCCAATATTATCTGTCTACTCCATGCTGCAGCACATCTGGAGCATGCACACAGCACAATCAGCTGAGCATTTGTGCACAAGGGAAGGCAGATAGAGGTGTGCTCACAAAGCTGCACAACCAGGAAAAGGCATTTCAAATATTCATGGGAGTTTCAAAGGGTGAGGGAGCTTCCAGTAAATGTGACCCCTGGATAGTGAACTTAATTGTGACTGGAAGCAGTCAGCGTTGGGCATTGTGGGACAGCTGCTGGAGGACTATTAGGGATGCAGTAAGTAATGCAGTGTCTATGCTTATGCTATGCCAACCTCCATGAATTCACTGACTCAATACCAGTTGGGGAGCTGATATAACTACACACTTCAACATAATGGGCCACTTCATGGTTAGGAGCACTGTTCCCTCTAAGCTGTGCACGTGTGTGTGTGTGCACACAGGTCATGAAACCTGCGCACACAACAAAATAAAGTGTGCACAAAAAAATTCAATAGTGCTAATATTGGTGCTCACAAAGAAATGTTTTTGCAGACACAAAGAAATTGTTTGCGCACAGTCTATGAGTAATTAGAGGGAACATTGGTTAGGAGACAAATTTAAGTATAGAACCATGCACAGTTAGGCTGAGGCAAGGTTGCTTCTGTCGACCTCTATTTGTAGTGTAGTTAGGACTGTTATGCCCAAATTCTCTTTTCACTTATATCACTGTCACTGCAAAGCATCTCGAGGGACACCAAAGAAATTTACTTTCAATGCACATCAGTGTAACTGAGACCAGGCACTGGACTCTTATCTGTGAAGTTCTATGCCCGCCTATGATGTTACTGAAATAATTGTAATTGAAGAAGTTGAACAGTGTCTCTTCAGTGGAGGACACAGAGGTACTTAGAAGAGCAATATGAAATCAAATGACCTTTCAATCCATTTATGAGATCCCCTGGCATCTGCTTTCCCAAGCAAGTGGAACAATGAGTCAAGGAAGTTAATTTATAACCCAGAGAGCATTCTAATAACGGAAAAAGTTAAAACTAGCATTCATGAAGCCTCTTCAGCTGTTCTGCCCCCAGTTGCTTTCCTTCTGTAGGTTTCGTGCCCTCAAGGCTCTGATATCTTTGGCATACCAGGGCACTCTCTGCTTAGCCCTCCCCCAGAGGAGGATTTGTCAGTAATATACTACAAGCAGAGTGCAGGCAGGGATTTAAGATGGGTGAGGATTAGCATGATGAAAAATACATTGCCATTAGTTGTGCTGCAAATGAAGCTCATCATTATGCTTTTGTGCTTGGCTGCGTGCCTGACACAATTAAACCCAAATAGAAGCTGCCGTCTCTGCTTTCCAGAGATGCCAATGGGTTACAATAGCAGCAGCCTTTGAAAATTCTACATTCACCACCCCCCATGCCTGTGGTAATGAGCATGTCTTCCAATGCAGTTACCTAACTGGTCTTGCAATACACATTGCCACCAAAGACTGCAGAGTGCAGGACAGAACAGAATATGGTGAGACTTCATACCTATGGGATGGACAATGAAGAATAGCTTGATGGACAATGGAGAATAGCTTCTATTACCAGGCCGCCAACTTAAAGTGCAGGCCAAAATACTTAGGGTTCTCGCAATCAGAGAAGCTAAAGGAGAGTACTGCCCTGTCTACTGCAACAGGCTTTCTTCTAAAGTGTATAAATGACTCCACCCAGAGAGAGTGAGTTATGTGTATGTGGGGTAGAGTCAGTTTGGGAGACAACTGTAATAGGAAATTAAAACCGTCAGTCACTAGAGAACAGAAAGCCATCTGTAAGGTCACTGTAGAGCAGGAGTATTACTGTAGGGAGTCAGAGGGATAGGACAGAAGCCGGACACTAATGCTTAGGAGCCATTCAGCGGGGACACAAAGCAGCAGATAGATATTACTAGGCAGAAGACAAGGGGCCAGAGACTGGGAGAGAGACCACTAAACCAAACTAGCCAGCAGAAAAGATGCATCTGCTTATATAGTTCCCTGAGCTGTCAAACTCTGGAAACAGAAATCCCTGCCTGTGATTGGCAGCAGGTGAGGCTGTGTCAGGTCAAGTGATCTACAGTGAGGGCAAGTTCCAAAGGGGTAGCCATGTTAGCCTCGTTCAGCAAAACAAACAAGGAATCTAGTGGCACTATTAAAGACTGACATATATTTATCACATGAGCTTTCATGGGAGAAAATCCCACTTCGTCAGATGCTTGAAGATGGAGAAGTACAATAAGGGCAGTGTGTATAATGGGATGGCAGTGTATTTAGCCATGCAGCTTGACAGCCACACTTACAGTCAACAGTTCCCTAGACACTGGTTGGATAGCTATCAGTCTCCTGCTGGAGCATGCAGGAAATGTTCCTAGGATATCACTATGGAAGTCAGTGGAATTACATTAAGAGGAAATCTGGTCCTTTCCAGACACAATGTTATTTCTAACAAGAAGTCCCATGGCACTTAAAGACTAACACATTTATTTATCGCATGAGCTTCCATGGGAGAAGATCCCACTTCATCAAATGCTGGGGGAACTTACAGAATGGGAGGAAAATAAATGCAGGGAAGTGTAAGCCATGGGATCAGGTCACACTGTAAAAGCAAATCAAAGCAGTTGTTAGGATTCAAACACCTCACTATGTTTCCATGACAAACAAGGCCTGCCTACCAGTAGAATAAATCAAATCATAGGACTGGAAGGGACCTCACAAGATCATCAAGTCCAACCCCCTGGGAATTGAACCTCAGACCTTCTGTATGTTAAACAGAGGTGCTAGCCACTACACTATAGCTACATAAGAGAGGGGAGGCCACATCAGTGACTGCACACCCCCCACACAGAGCTAAATTCTATTTTGGTCTGCTACTTGCTAGCATGGAAAGAGTGGTGCATCCTCCTCACCACAGTGAAGGGGCTAGTTTAGAGCCATGGTTATTGCCACCTCAGTGAATATAGCTACAGTGCAATTAGACACCCACTGCTGGCTCATGCTAGGTGATGCAGGCTCCTGGGACTTGTGCTAAAGGGCGGTTTAATTGTGATATAGACATGCAGCCTGAGTTCTGGGACCCTCTTATTTTAAAGGGTCCCAGAGCCTGGGCTTCAGCCCAAGCTTAAAAGTCTACCTCCCAGTTAAACCACTCCTTAGTCAGACCTTCACCTGCGACACGCCAACTGTCAGTTTTTAATTGCAGTGCAGAAATGCCCAGTGATAAAACAGTGGTTTGGAGTGGAGGATTCTTTCTCACTGGTCATCTGCTCCTGGGTTGAGATTTTCCCCACAGAGTGAAAATGGAGAGGTCCAAAGGTCTCAGATGAGGTGAAGAAAAAGAGTTACAGCCTGTGGCTTCTTAATACAGGTGGGAACGCGAGTTAAATGATCTCTCCATACTTAGAGCAGAATGACTTAAAGAAACTTGCTCTAATCAGCCTGAGCCATTTACAATTCCCCCACTACTATTTTGTCACCTTTGGGAAGCATTTCAAGCACGACTGATGCAACATACTGCAAAAGCATTTTCTTAAACGAATTACCAGCAAACCCCACACTGCGAGCCAAAAGGAATATTTCTTACCTTCGGCTGTCCCACCTCCAAATGCAATTGGAATGAATGAATATCTTATGAAATACACAAGAGCATTTGCTTTCTTCCTAGGGCTTGCCATTTCAGTTTTGTTAAATGAGTTCTTGACTTACAGGTTAGACTGACATCCGCAGACGAGATAAGAGGAGAAAAAAGAAAAAAGAAATCAACATTGAGATTATTCTGTTTTCTACAAGAGTTTTATATATATAATTAATCTTGTCCAGTGAAAGGCTCTGAGTTTCTGGAATATTCACTGTTATGTGTGTGCATTTACTGAAGAAACTGTACAAACTGTGAATGCATTTGAATACAAATCAATCTTTCATTAACTGTACATTGCAACACTTTGCAGTCCTTGACGTCTTCTTTGTCTGAACTCATACTCAAGCCTGCAAAAACACATACAGTTGTATACCTTCATTCATACTGGTAGTCCAATTCAAACCAGCAGGGCTACTCAAGTTAGCTAAATTATGCTTCAGTGTCAAGCTTTGCAGAACCAGGCCTCAGCAAACTGAAAATAATCAAACCAGCTTCATTCTCTGAGTAGAGCACAGTGCAAAAGCAAACAAATGTCATAAACAGTGAAAAGTGAGGTTTTAAAAATTATTTGTGTTAATAATCTAAGATTTTGTTGTTACATAGGTCAAGACATTTATTTTTAATTTCTTGTATTGATTTCATACATTACTCTGTCCCTTTAAACATGTTGCATCACATGCCCAGCTGGAATATACTAATTCATAATTTCTCTCATCTAATAAGCTATCTTTCTTGCTTAGCCTCCCACTCTTTGTGTGATTATGTAATATAATAATAGTATCAAGCACTTTTACAGCTCTTTTCATCAGTAGGTCTCAAAACTCTTTACAGAGATAAATACCATTATACCCATTTTACAGATGGGAAACTAAAGCACAGAGAATTCAAGTGACTTGTCCAAGGTTATCCAGCAGGAGTGTCAGATTCAGGAATATAAACCAGGTCTTCTGATTCCCAGTCCAATGTTGTAGCCAGGAGGTCACTTTGTATAAAATATTATATATATGTTTTCAGTGTTGTTGTGGCCATGTTAGACCCAGTTCTCATGAGACAAGATGAATGAGGTAACATCTTTATTGGACCAAGCTTTTGAGCAACACAGAGCTCTTCTTAAGTTCACCTCATCACCTTGTCAGTATAATATATAGCAATTAATTAATTTGTAGAGATGAGAGTACTGTTTATGATTAAGGTTGCCCAACACTTCTCATTATAAGACCCTGTTTTCAGTTACTTGTCACTATGAAAAAGTGTATCTGTTCAGGCTGAAATTTCCTTTGTCATCTGCTATCTGTCAGCCTCAGGTTGAACTTATTTTTAGGAAAGTTTTAGCCAAAAGGGATTTGTTCATTTCTGAGAAAGAATTTAGGGGTAAATGCATTATTTTGCTCATGTTAAAAAATTCTTACAAGTGTTTCATTGAGAAGCTCTGTCATCTCTGTTATTTGGAACAGGTACTTCAAATCTGGCAACAGAAAAATATGTTTTTTGCTTCATCTATGAAGCCAAGTTATTTTTCTCTGAAAAATCACAGTTTATACATGGTTGGTAAAAATGTGTCAAGAGTTTGGCAGCTAAATTTTCTGAAGCTTCTGTGTGTGCTGAGGATGCTCCATCCTGGGGCTGCCAAAACTAATCAATCTTTCTCTGCAATTGCTGCTTCTAGATGCTGTAGTGACACTGTGGGATAAGGTACCAGAACTGAGAGCAAGGAGCCCATCTCTCCTCTGCTCTCAGTGACTCCCATACTGGCACCCAGGCAGTGTGGATAAGGCAGCTTTCTCAGTGGAATTTAGTGGGGACAGAAGTTGGACCAGAGAGGTAGTTAACTGGGACAAGAAGCCTGTGTTATGAGATAAATTGATCTGATATAATCCACAGCTATTTTGTGCAGTTAGTCACCATAGGCTAAACATGAGAACACCACATAGAAATAATTTGGCCTTGCTTAGGCAGACAAACTACTGGAGCAGTGGTTTTATTAACAAAAAATAGTTAACCTTAAGACTCCATGCCTGTGTCTGTAAGTTTCTTACAGAGTTGCTTTGCTGATAAGTAAAGATTATGAGCTGTTTGCTGTTTCTAGAGAAATGGTCAGCCCATTAGGGATTATTATGAGTTGCTGCCTTATTTTAAATAATGTATAAAAAAATTAGTCTAAGATGGTACTCTTGTAAAGTTTCGATTTTCTGCAGCTTTGGAGTTTGACAACAAAACTCCCCACCTGCAGATGGACAGCTGGCCACCAGAAACCTGCCACTGAATCACTTGATTTCACATCAGACACTGGGTAATTATTTGGTGTGCTTCTCAGCTTTTGCTGGGTTTTGGTATGCACTTTAAAAATCAATAAAAACAAGGATTTTTAAGTGGAAGCACTCTCATGTGTGACCAATCATTTATCAGATAGATGCCACCTGGAAAACAGAGATTAGTTACCATAGCTTGACCCTATGTTATCAACATCCCTAGCTATCTTCAAGATACCACGGATTTCCTGAGGAAAATCCAATCCATTGATGAGCTTCCTGAAAACACCACCCTGGCCGCTATAGATGTAGAAGTTCTTTACACCAACATGCCATGCAAGGATGGATTACAAGCTATTGGAAGAACCATCCCAGATGATGCCACAGCACAGCTTCTGACTGACCTTCATGACTTTGTGCTCACCCACGGCCATTTCCGATTTGAGAACAATTTATACCTCCAAGTCAGTGGCACTGCTATGGGTACCCACATGGCCCCACAATATGCCAACATTTTTATGGGTGACTTAGAACAATGTTTCCTCAAGTATCATCCCAAAGCACCTCTCCTCTACTTATGCTACCTTGATGACTTTTTCATCATCTGGACCCATGGCAGGGATGTGCTTGAAGATTTCCACAAAGATTTCAACAATTTCAACTCCACAATCAAATTGAGCCTGGAACACTCCACACAGGAGATCCACTTTCTGGACACTACAGTACAAATTAGGGATGGACACATCCACACCACTCTATACAGATCAGTATAGTTATCTACATCCCTCGAGCTTCCATCCTAAACACAACACACAATTCATTGTCTACAGTCAAGCCCTAAGATATAAGCACATTTGCACTGACCCCTCAGACAAAGACAGACATCTTCAGGATCTCTATAAAGCATTCTTAAAACTACAGTACCCACCTGGGGAAGTAAAGAAACAGATTGACAGAGCCAGATGGGTACCCCACAGTCAACTACAACAGGAAAGGCCCCAAAAAGAAAACAATAGAACACCACTGGTCACCACATACAACCCTCAAGTCAAACCTCTACAACAGATCTTTTAGGACCTCCAGCCTATTTTAAAAGATGACACCTCACTCTCTCTAGGCTTGGGAGACAGACCTCTCCTCACCTACAGACAGCCCCTAAACCTCAAACAGATACTCACCAGCAACTACAGACCTAACAACAGAAGCATTAAAGCAGGCACATGTCCCTACAACAAATCACACTGCCTACTTTCTCCACATATTTGCACAAAAGACACCATCATAGCACCTAATCAAGCCAGCTGCTCCATAAAAGCATCATGCACATGTTCATCCACTAGCATGATTTATGCCATCATGTGCCGGACATGCTTATACATTGGACAAACAGGACAGTCCCTAGGCAGAAGAATAAATGGGCATGAAACTGACATCAGAAATCACAACACACACACACACACACACACACACACACACACACACACACACAAAAGTTGCTGAGCACTTCCATCTTCTTAATCACTCCATTGATGATTTGTTAATGATGGTCCTCAAGAAAATCAATGGGACATCAAGACTTCAAAGAGAAACAGCCAAAATTGAACTAATACGCAAATTAGATTATGTGAAAGCCAGATCTAATCGTGACTATGGATTTTTTTCACATTATAACAGGTAATTTGACTTCACCCTCCCTCTATGTGCCATTTCCTAGAGTCTGAATCCTTACAAATGCTCTGATTTGCTGTTGCAGTATGACCTGTTCTCATGTATTACACTCCCCTGCATTTATTTTCATCACATTCTGTAAGTTCCCCCTTTTCAAAGCATCTGACGAAGTGGGATTTTCTCCCATGAAAGCTCATGTGATAAATAAATCTGTTAGTCTCTAAGAGCCACAAAACTCCTTGCTTTTTTTGTTTTACTAGACTAACACGGCTGCCCTTTTGGAACTTGGGAAGATAACCCCAGGTAAAAGATTTGGTAAACCAGTTGCCAGGAGCTGCTGGAGAAGAAGGCAATGATTGGCACTTGGGATTGGGACCGGTGAAGCAAAAAGATGGGCTGGTACCAGAAGAGAAAATGAATCAGAGGACAACTGGGAGCAAGTTTTGGTGGGAGAGATTGAACAAGGAGTGAACAGGGAATGGAGGATGGGATGAGAAACCTAGGGTGGGCACAGAGACTAGGATGAGAAGTTCAAGAAATGGAGACTGGGACTGATCAGATGAGGAGGTTTGGGGATAAAAAGTTTGAGGGGAGGGAGAATGGGTGAAGAGAACTGTTATATAATATATAGTAATTAATAAACAGGCCAATAATGGGAAGTGTTAGCCAGCCTTAATTGTAAGTGTCATGTTCAGTCCATGATGCAAGTATACATATTTGGTAATGAGTAAAACAAAACATGAATAAAATAAAGAAAAGCAGTGGAAGGGACATAAAAAATGACGACGTACATCTCATTCAGAAGGAATATTGTGAAAGCTCATGAATATCAGATATAACTCAGAGGAAAAGACAAAATAAAATTCTCTCCTACCAAGCAAAGCAAACTCCATCCATACAATATTAATTTCTTCAGTTCGGGAAAAGCTTTGAAAGGGAATAGGATATCTTATTTCTTTTAAGCTTCAAGTCTCTTTTCGGAACAACGTATGTGAAAAAGTGAGTGCTCAGTGGGTTTGCTTTTTTATTTAATTATTATTATTATTATTATTATTAGCTACATCACCATTAATAGTGAAGTTTTCACTTTGATTTAACTCCAACCTGGAGTATACAGGATTTATGGGAACCCAAAGAGAAGCGGGAAATTGATTGTGCTAAATCTTCCACCTTATGCATTTCAAATCAAAGAACAAAAAGTAAGGAAGAGTGGGCTGATTTTTGTTAGTTTAAATAGAAAATGACAAATAGAGAATCTGCCTTTTTTTTAAAATAAGGAGTAGAGAGGAAGTTACATTTGAAAGTGGATGTCTCTCACTTTTTATATCTGCATTCATCTCAGTAAAATGAAAATTGTTTCCTGTGTAGCAAAGCTGTAAGCTGCCACTTCATATCTATCAGCTGTAATAAATGGAAGTGAAAGTTCTTCACAGATAATGGGTGTTTCATGGCCTACAGGATATGAATTGGGCTGATAATAATACTGGATGGGAAACTTTTTCCGCCCTGTGCATATTTTCAAGATCTCAAAAACAAAATTCAACTCTCAAATTGGGGCAAAAAGTCAAAATCTCTAAAATTTCAATCAACCAAAACAGGGAAAATATTCAAGCCAAGTAAAACAGAGATCTCTGATTAATGTAGATCCTGAAGAAAGATGTGTCATTTCCCTTTCACTCCTAGTCCTAACCCTCTTTTTTTACCTTATTTACATGCATGATCAAGAATCTAGCATCTTCATATATTTATTATAGTTGGGAAAAAATAAAAAAATGTATAACAAAAATTACTTTTATTTTACTATACCTAAATTTCAAAACTAAAAGTCATTCTGACCCAAAAAACAGAATGGTTCTTTCAAAAATATCCAGGCAGGATGTTTTTACAATTTCAACCTATGTTTCCCCAAACTTTTTTCAAAATTTAAAATTTGTTAAACTTGACCCTTTTTCACAGTTTCAATTTTCATGAATCCATATTTTTTATAGAAAAAAAGTTTTATTGAAAAATTCCTGACCAGCTCTAGTTGATAGACCTAGTCCTAATACATGGGAATCCATGCCTCAAGAAACTCCACCAAGAATAAAGTTAATTGGCTGTTAGCAGAGAGACCAAAGATTGGTGGGCCATGAAGACTAAACTACTCACTATTATTTAGAGATGGAGAAAAGGCTGTTATACTGAAGGATGTCTTTGTGGTTAAGGCACTGACCTGGAATTTGGGAGAGATTAGTGCAATTATTGCTTCTGCAATGGATTTCTTGTGTGACCTTGTGCGAGTCCTTTTAATTCATGTACATCAATTCCCTGTCTGGAAAATGGGAATAATAGTACTTCCTTTGCCTGCCTTGTCTATTTTAGGTGTAAACACCCTCAGGCAGGACTGTCTGCAACAAAGCATCTGTATTGCATTTAGCACAGTGAGGCTGTGATCTTTGGCCTGCAGCTGTTATCAGACGGATAGTAGATGTATTACAGAGCTTCATTTTCCTTAGCTGTCAGTTCAGCACCTTTCACCAACAGTTAATTCATTCACAAAAGATAGAGAATAAGTGATGTGAGTAATCACGCATTTGGGAAACAAACTGATTTTGGTTCAGATCCCAGCTGTGAATCCAAGTAATGACAAGTCTTCCAGTAAAACCAAATGAGTCCAGCATTGGGTTTGACTTGTGGGAGCAGCAGGAGACAGATGATGCCGACCAACAGACTACAGATGCTGGATCCTTTTTGCACAAGGTCTCATGTCACTGCTCTCAGATGAAAAGAGAGACAATTTGTCCTATCTTTTTAAAGCCCTGAGCCTCCTTGCTTTCTCTTTCTGAAACAGATGATAACAAAAGCACATCCCAAAATGCCTTGGGGAAAAAAGAGAGATTTGGTTTCTCTGGCACTTGCTTTTCAGAGCAAAAGGATAACATTTCCAGTGATTTGTAGCAACTGAGCCTTTTCAGCCACAGAGATTTGTAGGGCTGCGCAGAACAGAACTGTTCCAGTCAAGCTCCCACTCAAGATGGGGGTAGTATAATAAGCTTCCTTTAAACAGCCGAATCCTCAGCTCTCTACGAGCCATGTATGATGGAATGAGAAGCTGAACACACAATTATAGGCAATTTATTCTTTTATGCCATCTTCAACAGGGAAATTGCTGCTGTTACTCTGCAGTGAAGTTTCTCACAAAATACAATAGGGGTGGGAATAGAAAATCATACCCATGCATGGCAGAGAAAAGCACCCCTGTGTGTGATGTACCCCATAAGGGGAACTGCACAAGCATGGAGAATAGTGAGCCCCTAAATGTTAGTTCCTCAGGGCAAGGACCATGTTTTCTTTTGTATTTATCTAGCTCACTGTGGACACTAGCAGCAACGAATCAACAGTATGTCTACACTGATGCATTTACAAAAAAAGAGTGTTTATTTTGTCCCAAAATACTTCATCTCATTCTGCAGACATGCAAAGTGCATTTCAGGATCTCAGCTGCCCATCAAGTGCAGCCCTTTCTGAGGTAGAACATAGCAGCCTTTCTGCATCCACAGTACTACAGGAGAATTTTTAGAATGCGCTCCACTTTCTAACTTCACTGCTCTGCTGCTTCTCTACCCCATCACCCTTAACTTTCTTTGGAGTCTCTGGCTAAGCACTCCTCTTTTAAAGAGAGGCCAGCTAGTTCAAGAAAAATGACACACAAAACTGTAGGAAAGCTGAGGGTCTTGGAAACAAAGTCAAGTCACACTGATTAATATTTGAAAGTAGAAGAGTTTCACAGCCTTGGGCTGGCCTTTTGAAAAAGCTTTGTCTGCTTCATAAACAAGCAATACCACTGCGATAGATAATTTCATGGTGCCAGAAGATGGCTTTGATCTAGATCCCAGAGTACCAGGCAATGTTTATGCATCAGGCCCTGAACATTAAGTGCTCTGAACACAATGACAAAGATCTTGTATGTACCATAACATTCTGTAGAGATGCAGTGGACAGGTGTGATTTACTGGCAGTAACCCATGCTGTCGAAGCACATGCCTGAATTCTGTACAGTCTGTTGTTTCTTTGGGATTGAAGCAGTAACAAGCAGGTAGGCTGTGTTCTACAGTCCAGTTAGGAAAGAGTGAAGGCAGCTGTGAATAAACCTACATCATCAATTGCAAGGGGAGAATACAATGTTGAAGCCAGCCAAAGGTGACGGAGCACATTGCACACAGACTGTTCAGTGGGAGCACAGCATCAGCAGGAAACACATTAAACTCCCTGCCTTGTCTTGCTCTTGGCATTATCACTTCTCCTTCTGATAAAAGCTTCCCAGTCGTTTGGAATTTCCAAAGCTCCTGATAGCACCGTAGTGATCATGGTCGGATCGCTGGGCCACTGCTGTGCTCTTACAGCCTGGACACAGGTGCCAGAGAACAGACAGCGAAGAAAAGGTCTTCCCTCTTCCTTTCCCCATTTGTCTTCTCTTTGGAATGTGTCTCTTATTCTGAGCTCTAAGGGAGGAGACAGGGGGAAGAAAGAAAGCTGTGACTAAATTAAAAATGAATGAAAGATTATGGACAAGACATACAGAAAAAAATATAGGTCCAGGGCTGGTGGAATTACATGTCCTCCAGACCTTGGGGAATTAAACATTTTCAGAGGGAATTCAAGAAGGTGAACGGTTGTGTAAAGAAGGAGCAGAAAGCTTTGCAGCATAAGATCTCAAGTATGTGTGTGAGTGACCATAATAATTGAATATTTCTTCCTTAAAACAAAACAAAGGACCCAGGACTTGTCTTCAGGAAAATCAGCATATTCAGGGAGCAGCTCCTGCTATATCTTAGGCACCTGCTGTTTTCAACACAGGGAAACAACTTGTTTCTTGAGATGTCTGGATCTCTTCTCTTTCAAACCACAATCAATGGGAGTGGTTTGACATAGCAGCAAAACAACAGGTTTGTTTAAGCCATCTCTCGGATTCAAATCCCTTCACCACCCCAAACCCTCCCTACTCATAAGTAGCTCACTCAGCTCTCGCAAGTTACGTATGTGTACATAATAATAACTTTTAGCTCTTCTGTAGCTCTATTCAGCTCTGGACTGATTCTCAAAGGACTTTGCACAGGAAGATTTATCTCCTTTTTACAGAAGGGGGAGCAGTGAGACAGAGAAGGGAAGTGAGTTCTCCAAGATCACAGAACAGGTCAGTAGAAAAGCAAAGATCTGACTCCTAGTCTAGTGCCCTCTCCGTTGGACAACACTGAATTCCATCTATGGTTCAAGTTCCTTGGACTTAAAACTAGTCAAATAATGAAACCCTGTCACCAAAATAACTGAACTTGTTTGCAGCTGACCTGGATAAAACCTGACCCATTTACCATGGTATTCTTATTTTAAAATTAAAAAAACCAAGGAATCTTGTGGCACTTAAAGACTAACTGATTTATTTATTTCATGAGCTTTTGTGGGAGAAAATCCCACTTCATCAGATGCTTTGAAAAGGGGGAACTTGAGGAATGCCATGAAAATAAATGCAGGGGAGTGTAAGACGTGGGATCAGGTCATACTGCAACAGTGAATCAGAGCATTTGTAAAGATTCAAACTCCAGGAAACAGCATGTAGAGGGAGGGTGAAGTCAAATTACCTGTTATAATGTGAAAAGAATCCATAGTCATGATTAGGTCTGGCTTTCACACAATCTAATTTGCGTATTAGTTCAATTTCGGCTGTTTCTGTGTGTGTGTGTGTGTGTGTGTGTGTGTGTGTGTGTGTGTGTGTGTGTGTGTGATATTTCTGATGTCAGTTTTGTGCCCATTTATTCTTCTGCGTAGGGACTGTCCTGATATACATTGTTTGTCCAATGTATATCAGATATATCATTGAAAATGCTATGAAATGTTTATTAGAAGTTTTCACTGAATGAAACTAGGGCATGTTTTATGCCCTAGAAAGGAGAAAAAAGAGAACAATCCAATTGCACAGAAATATGAGGTCCAGTGCCACATACTTTGAACTTCCTTGGGATAACTGAGCATAATCTGACTTTTCTTTGTGAGCAGAGATATATTGCAAGGTTCCAACACAGAATCCTATCTGAACCCAAAAGTGCTGGTCGAAGCCCACCTGTAATTTCAAGTTAACTTCCTGTGGCCAACTCATTATACCAAGAGCAATAATAACAGTCAAAACTCATGTATATTGCACGTCCAGCAGTATAAATGCCTTTTCCTTTTTAGAGGACAAAGCCAAGTTGTTCTCAGACTGCCACCTGTTGGCTGTATTATTTCTCAGTCCTCATCCTAAAAATGTGATATTCTGTATGAAGAACATGTCCTTACTTGCCTCTTTGCGTTCATGTACAAGCACACACACATTTTCCACTTCAATCCCATAGTCCACACAGATTGGGCTGCTGCAGTATTCTAACAGCTCATTGCTGTAATCAAGCCATCATGGTTTAAAGCTGAATTGACTTTAATAGCATTCAGATTTCAAAAAGTGCTACAGAGACAGGCAGGTTGGACTGAGATTTTTACTAGTCTTCTTTTTCATTTTCCTTGGACAGACATTAAAAAAGACATGTCACGAGGAACACTGCATCTGTTCTGAACAGCACACTTGGGTTCTGAGTACCAAAACAAGGGACTGAGGCTTTGGGTTTTCATTTCTAATCTTCTAGGAACATTATTTGCCCCTACATTTTCCCATCAGTCTGAAAAGTTTTAACTAGTGATTCCCATATATATGTTTCTGAAAATGAACCCCTGTGGCAGGTGTACAGGTGTGGTACAGAACTGGAAGCATGGTGCCATGGACACAATGTTAAAATGGGACTTAGGAACCCAGAGTTCAAGTTCCTGTTCCACCACACACTTTCTTTCTGATTATGGACTAACTGATTAGTGTTACTGTGCCTCAGTTCCCATCTGTAAAATGGGAATAATATCAGTGCCTCACCTCACTGGGGGTCTTGCTGACGACAATAGACCAAATACTTTGGTATGCTCAGATATTGTGCTAATAAGAGTCATGTATCTTCCCACTTTACTCATATTAACTGTTTGGTTGAAAAAATATTTGCTTGTTATGAATCAAGTGTGAAAATTATACAGACTTTATTCATGTTATTTCTGTGAACACAGGATCTCCTTATTTCTTGGGCCATAATAACCTCTCAGATTTCTTCCTCATGCTCACATGTAATTCTCTAGATTGTTACCTTCCACGTGTGATGTTAATAGTTATCTAAATGTTCTCTCCCCTGATTATTTGCAGGACATTATACAGATGGAAAAGGTCCTCAGACTAGTGTGGTTCAGAGACTCTGACAGCTCTGTCATACAAATGGGTCATCTGATGATGCCGAATGTGACACCAAGAATGGTTGGTCAGAGAGCTACCATACTAACTACATTCTGGCTTTGACAGGAGCAAAGTGTCTTGGTTTGAGAGCTTGATTAACATTTCTTATTTTGAATAAAACAAAAGAAAGTCTCAGCTCTGTTCCACCGGTTATTCCGAGAGAGGTCTTCATCGTCATCATCCTCGTTATTTTTTTATAAGCAAGGCAGGGAGCCACTTCAAACATTTACACAGTCACCTCTCTGAGGACTCATACCGTGTACAACAGTAAGTAACATTTATCCTTTTAATTCCTTCCTTTTGAGATCTCCTTCCCTTTAAAGATATTTGTGCAGAGGACTGTGCATCAATCAAAGAACTGAGGAGAAAATAGCTGCCATCTGTATGCATGAATCATGCAGGGATTGCATCCTTTGCGAGAAACATTATTTACTTAGACTACAATAGCGGGGACTTCACTGGAACCTAAATGCGGTGTCTGAACTGGAGCATGACCCACATGGAAAAACTGTATTCCAGGACAATTCATTTTAATGTCTCAGCAACTGTTCTTCACCTCATTCACATTGCTTTTTGATCTATTTCCTCCCCCCAACCCCCTCCCCAAAGTTTGTACTCCAGGTTTGTGGGGTTGTTTGCATGAAGGTTTAATAACTTGCTGTTTCCAACCCTCAGCAGAACTGGCAAGAACCTTTAGAATGTGAGCAAGGTTTATGGGCAATACATATTTATCCACTGTATAGCAAAGTATGGGAGGGCAAACTCAGTTGATAAACCAGGAAAATGTAATAAAACCATATTCAGCATAGACTCAAAGACTTCAACATCAGAAGGGACCATCATGATCATCTAGTTTGACCTCCTGTGCAGTGCAGGCCACAGAAACTTACTCACCGACTCGTGTGATAGACCCCTAACCTCTGCCTGAGTTCCTGAAGTCCTGAAATAAGAGTTTAAAGATTTCAAGTGAGAGACAATCCACTACTTCAGTAGTTTAAGCTTCCAAATCAGCGGTTCTCAACCACTGGGGTGGGACACACTACTGTGTCACTACACAGCAGTAAGTGTGTCATGGAGAGTGGGGGAGATGGCTGGATTTGGTCTTGGGAGGTAGGGACTAGTCTGATGTGTCCTGTAGGGTTGTGAAAGGCTGCCAAGTGTGTCACAACCCACAAAAGGTTGAGAACCACTTCTCCAAATGACCTATACCCCATGCTGCAGGGGAAGTGAAAATTCCCAGGGTCTCTGCCAATCTGACTCCTGGAAAATCACTTCCTGACCCCAAGTATGGCAACTAGCTAGACTCTGAGCATGTGACCAAGACCCACCAACCAGAAACCTGGGAAAGAATTCTCTGTAGTAACTCAGAGCCCTCCCTATCTCGTGTCCCATTTCTGGCTCTAAGAGATATTTACTGCCAGCAGTTGCAAATAAAAATGTAATTAGCTCTAGGAGCAAAAGTCAATTCAGAGCATTTCTCAAACATGAAGGCTGTGTCCGCATGACACTTTTCTTTCAAAACAACAGCCGTTGTTTTGAAAGAAAAGTTGCCATGTCCAAACAACGTTTCATTATTTCAAAAGTGGTAAACCTCATCCGCTTTCAAAATAGCCGTTGTTTCGAAATGGCTGTTTCAAAACAATGGGTCAAAAACCCGTTGTTTCGAAACAATGCTATTTTGATAGCAGTTTTAGGTGACCTTCTTCCTCCCAGGGTGCCCTGGGCCAGGAAGTGCCCTCTAGGCTCTTGCCCGGTGGTTGTGAGGCTGCCTAGCAGCACAATGGCCGAGGCACAAGAGGCTCCCTCACAGGGATGTTAGAGGGGATCCATTTGGTCCCAAACCGAGACCCTTGCCCTCCTCCTCATCTGGGCAAGGGATGACATCCTGGAGCAGTTCAGGGCCAGCCACAGGAATGTGGACATCTATGCTGACATCACCCAGGCACTGTCAGACGAGGGCTTTGAGCGTACCATAGAGCAGGTGCACTCAAAGGTGAAGGGGCTCCAGTAGGAGTATTGCCAAGCACGTGATGCCAGGGAGCTCTGTGGGGCAGCAGCTGCCACCAGCTGCCCCTTTTTTGACGAGTTGCACTGGTTCCTTGCGGATGAGCCCGGTGGCCCATCCCACTGTAGGCGCCTGCAGGACTCCGCCGAGGAGCGCAGTAGCGCCACAAAGCTGGAGGGGGCCCCCTCTGAAGCAGAAGAGCCCCTGAAGGTGGGTGAAGAGCAGCCACGTGAGCACGGCTCCACCCGCCAGCCCAGAGCTCATACCAGAAGAGGAGCCCTGGACTAGCAGCCCTGAGGAGCACCCAGGGGAGCAGGAGGCAGCTGAGTCTGATGGGACATCACACCGGACATCAGGTGTCCCAGTTGGTGAGTGCCCCCCCCCCACAAGGCAGGGAAGCCCCGGAGTGCAGGGCATGGGTCCTGAGGGGGGCAGGGCCCTGGGACGGTGGGGCTCAGGCCCAGGGGAGGGGGGACAAGCTCTCCTGTGCAGGCATGCCGCAGGGAGGCAAGTTGAGGCAGGGTCCCATGCCCAAGCAGGATGGGGATCCCTCAACACAGGATGGCAATAAGCAGACTTGGCAGCATGCAGGGCAGAGAGCCTGCAGCCAGCACAACTGTTACATGGCTCAGGAGACTTCCCAGGCCACATGCTGCCGAGAACAGCTCACTACCTACCATGGGCCACGAGGCCCCATGCCCCCTGACTGTAGGGTACGGAGCCCACCCAGCCTTGGAATCCTGCTAGCTGTCAGGGCAGGGGTGTTTGCAGCTCACAGGCTGCACACACCAAGGCTAGTAGGCTGACATCTAACCGTTCTCCCTTTTGCCCCTGCAGCTCGTCCGCCCACCTGCCGGCCTTCTCCCAGGAGCCAGCCACTGGCCACCAGGCGGAGGAGGAGAGCCCGCCCCACGCGCAACGACATCCTCAAGGCCACACTCGAGCTTGGCCAGCAGATGGAGGAGTTGACCCGGGTGTGGCGTCTGGAGCAGGCCAGGCGCCCGGATGCTGCAGTCTGGCAGCTGCAGCGGGCCGCTGACGCAGACGACCACGTCGTGGCGGTGATGGAGCGCCAGGCTGCAGCTATGGAGCAGCAGGCAGCAGCGCTGGAGCACCAGGCGACAGCACTGGAGAACATACACGCAGAACTCCAGCGGAGAGGGTCGTACCTTGCCCCCCAGCCTGGCACTGCCCCTGCTGCTGCTGCGCCCAGGGACCCAGCTGCCCCTCGCCGCCAGTGCCCTCGCACCCATGGTGGCCTAGGCAAAGGCTGTGGTGCTGCAGGCCCTGCCTCAGGGGTGCCTACCCCCTTAAATGCCCCCCCAGTTGTCCCCAAACCCCCACCCCACATCCCCTGTCCCAGTTTGAAATCCCCACCCCACATGCCTGTGCCCCCAGTTCGATGCCCTCACCCCACATGCCTGTCTCCCCAGTTCTGCCTTCCCATACCCCCTTGCTTGTTTAATAAACACAGTTCACCCACGTTGAGCGTTTATTGTGTGTTTTATTGGGTTGGGGTCAGGGTATGGGTGAGTTGGGTGGGGGCTGGCAGGGGCAGAATGGAGGAGCAGGTGGTGTGGTGGGGTTCGCATGGCAATGTAGGTGCCATTGAGTATCCCCCCACTTGGAAAGCCCAGGGCAGCAAGACTGGCGATGATGTCCTGCAGTGCTCCCAGGGTGACAAGGCGTGGCAGCAGGACCGTGCTGATGGCGTGGGCGACCTGCAGCGGCACTTCCCTGACGGTGGACGTCCCAGTGCTGAAGACATGGACAATGGACCTGTGGGATTCGGGAGTGGCCATTTTCCAGAGAGCGATGGCCAGGCTCTTGTCCACAGAGATGCCTGCCCTCACCACCGTGTCCCTTCAGCGCAGGACTGGGGTGAGCTCGGTGATGAGATGAGTGAAGGTCTCCCTGTTAACCTAGAGGTTCCTCCTCCAGCACTTGTTGCTCCCGGTTCACTGGAGAACCCGCTCCCACCAGTCTGTGCTGGTTCCCAGTGCCCAGATGGGCTGTGGCACAGAAGGGCACAGGGAGCTATCAGTGCTGTGAGGGCCACAGAGACAATGGTCCGGGGCACAGCTCCGGGCTCATCGGTCTCAGGGAGGGTGTGTCCCACAGCAGGGCAGCACCCTGCAGGCTAGCAGTGAGTTGACCAAGTGCTCGAGGATGGCATGGGAGCTGGGGAGCATCCGTACCCATCTCTCTTGCGACCTCTTTGGAGTCGCAATGGACAGGGAGGGGCAGCCAGTTTGTGCTTTTAGGTGATTGGCTGGTAACCTGGCTGGGAACATGGCTGGCAACATGGCCCAGTGAGCCGGCCATGTTGCCACACCTCCCATGCTGCCCCTCACCTGGAATCGAAATGGCATGTCCACACACAGGGCATGCTATTTTGATTTGAAAGGATTCCCTTAATTCGAATTAACAAACTGTTAATTTGAATTAATTTATTTCTAAATAAGGATTTTATTTCGAAATGAGTTATTTCAAAATGGGTTCTTTTGAAATAAAAGTTACTGTGTAGACATACCCTAAGGGACTATTTCTCCCTCCTCCTTCAATGCCCAGCATCAGTGGGGCTGTTTGGCAACATCCCTTCTATTAAATCATGAATCCTTAGTTGGCTACACACTAACTTGCATTGCCATCAACTGCCTGAATTCCTCACATCTGAACCAGTCACTAAAAGGAGATAAGGACCCTTTTTCTCCCACTGTGGATCACATCAGCAGAAAGGCCAAGGGCTGAATGGAGTCATATATCTATATTAGTGTTTTATATTGCCTCCCATCACTGTGACAGCTCAGCACCTTCCACATATAATCAGTAGGAACAGCAAAGTCTCTAGTGAACTTCCCAAAGTCGCTGGAGGACCTCTTGCAGTGTTTTGACTAAGCATATTGGCAGAGAGCACAGGGGGTCAGCTTGCATTGCCAGTGGCTGCTCCTTTTCCATGGGCAGCCTTATTCCCCAGCACTGTCAATTCAACACATTTTCCCAGCATAGTCAGAAGGACCAATAGGCGTGGGCTAAAGAGTCAGAGAAGGCCTTAGAGATAGGCTGTCAGCAGCTACACCAGATTTTTGGGGAACCGATAGACTAGCCCCCAACCAATAAGCTGTTAGTGAGTATAGTGGTGTTTTCTACCAAACCTTCTATCAACACTTTTCAGTCATCTGTAGCAGTTGCCCTTGGGATATAGATGGACAAGAAGATTCTTTGAGATGCAATCAATGCAAAGGGTTTGAAGAGTAAAAGCAACTGAATCATATGAATGTTCAGAGACGGCGACACCCTTTGGAAGAAAAATATGACAGAGAGAAAATGGGGTAAGCAGAGACTTCTCAAGACAATCTGTCACCTTAGGCAAAACTTCAGTGTGTGCCACCCTCATCCCAAAGGCCAAAGATGACAGATTTGTCCGGGCCATGCCTCTGTCATGATGGAGCAATAGCTGGGCCAAATTTCAGTGAGTATCATTGAGACCCAGTATGCAGGTTTTCAGTTCCACTCATTGGCCCAGCTGCCTTTCCAGCATGATGGAGGACCAGCCAGGACAGATCTGACACTATAGGCAGCCATTCAGAAATCTGCCATTGTATGGTCACCTCTTGCTAGAGCAGCCATTGGGGGTAGATTGCTGGGCGGAGTGCATTTGTGGGAGGAAGGCTGCAGGGAGTGATAGGGCAAAGTGTGAAGCCTTTTCTTGGCTTTGGTCAACAAACACATTTGGCTGCACCAAGTATGCTAGCAATATTAATGTATATGTGTTTCTGTGATGTCCACTTCCAGTGCATCTGGGCACTCCACAAATTTAGTCTAGTGATCTGAGCACAGCAGTGAGAGCCAGACAGTCTTGAGTTCTTTATGTAGCTTCTTCAGCAATCCTTTCTATGTCTTTTTCCCAGTCACTGTGACTGTTTTCTGAAAGAGACTCCATTTTTTGCAGGTGCAAGAAATTATTGCAACCACACTGTTGCACATACAATGAGTTGCAAGCACTAATGCCAACAAACATCACACTGACTATTTGCACCTGTATATCATTGAATTAGATGGTAAACTGCTAATATTTAAGTCCTTGTTGTAAGTGCAGAAAAGTAGTCATAGCTATTTGCTGGTGCAAAAATCACAGATATGAAGACAGGTTGGGTGTGTTCACATGGCAGTCTTATTTCGAAACAACAGAGGTTGTTTTGAAATAAGAAACGCCATGTTCACACGACGTACCGTTGTTTCGAAACAACTTAAACCCCATTTGGTTATGAAACAATGTTGTTTCGAAACAATTGTTTTGAAACAATCCCATCAGAACATGTTGTTTCAAAACAACGGTGACTCGTTTCGAAATAACTGTTGTCCGAACATGCTATTTCACTTTGAGTTTTTCCTTAATTCGAATTAACTTGTTTTGAAATAAGGCGTTATTTCAATACAAGTTGTTTCAAAATAATTTGTATCTAAATAACCCCCGTGTGTGAACATAGCCATTGAGATACAACTCAGAATCAAGTCTGAATATCTAAACCAGGGGTCTCAAATTCAAATCACCATGAAGGCCACATGAGGACTAGTACAGGGCCACATGAGGACTGGTATGTTAGCCTGAGAGTTGCACCACTAAAACCTTTTCATACAACGATATTGCAAATATTGTTAACAACAGTGTCATTGCAAGCCACATGAAATAGCTTTAGGGGCCGCATGTGGCCACAGGCCACTTGTTTTTGTCCCTTGCTCTAAACCTTACATTAGCTATCTGTATAGTGGGAAGGCTGATAGTCAATTGTCTGCTTCACAAGGTGGTTGTGTAGTTCAGCAAATGATAATAATACTTAACACTTCTAGCTCTCAAAGCCTTCCACAAAGGTGGGTCAAAGCATCATTATTCCCATTTTAGAGTTGGGGAAACTGAGGCAGCAGGCTAGTAAGTTAGTAGCTAATATCCACACAGTGAATTAGTGGCAGAACTGGGAATAGCATCCAATTCTACTGCTTCTCAGACCTGTAGTCAATCAACTGGCCTTTTACAAATGCAGGGAATTATGTCACCAGCCCTTCCGGGTGCCATCAGCTTATCTAATTGAAGATACCAAACAAACGCTCCAGAAAAATGCACTCAGTCAATTTGTGGCAAGCTGTAAATGTCACCGAAGCATGTTCAGGGAGCTGCCAAGCACACGAACTCCCTTCATTTGTTAGCAAGTAATAACAAAAATGTGGTGTGCAAGCAAAGTGACTGCCACGTCGTAATCAGAGGGCTCTTTGGAGTGTTTATAAGTTCTATGGCCAGGAACATATGAATTTTTTAATAATTGCTCTGCTCATATCCTCACTGCTGCATAATGAGCTCAGCCCATTTAGAAGCCATTAATTAATCATTTATTACTGATCACACTTCACAATGGTATCCCATATTGCTCCTCTGGTATCTGTAGTAAACATGTCATGTGAGCCCATAGCTTCATATTTCCAAAGCCTGGCATGTAAGTGATCTCTCTTCATTCATTACTCACTCAGAAATGCTGTTTTGTCTCTTTATTACAGCAGCAACTCTAGAGCTCAGGGAACTGTTGATATGTCTATGATATATCTATTTCTTAGGATTTATCATGCAGCTGTTAAGTCCCTCCTGGCTGTATTGTGACATAAACTCCATCTGTCTGGATGCAATTAAAATGTAGGGCCAGGTTGAGGCATGGGTGCATACCTGTACAGGGACTTGAGAGTCATGATCTCTCCTAACCTTGCCTTCCCCAGTCATTGAAGCCAGAAGAAAAAGGCTAAGTGATTCTCCTATTCATGTCATGGTCCAGTTCAAATTTGTTGTGTGGATTTTTCACCAAGACCTTGTCTGAAGCTTCATCAAAGACTGTTCAAAGAAGGCACTCACTGGCCTCCTTTCTGCCCAAATAGCTGGTCAGCAATAATGTGAGAGACTTTTCTCCTCTGCAGCCCCTGCCATCTCAGTCTTCCTGTGCTTCTCAGCTCCCTTATCACATTAAAGTATTTTCAGAGAACATCTTTTTCTCCTTGGTTTATGCTTATGCCCTGCTGTCTCCCCCTGGTCTAGTCCTTTCAAACAAAAACTTTAATTATTCACCATATGACTTTCACGCCACCATTTCTTTTAATTTACAGCATGTGCTGTCTTGTATTATTTAACTCTGCAAAGCGTTTTGGGACACAACTTGAGATGCAGCATGAAAGATACAATAAATTCTGTTGTGTAAAACCTTAGTCAATAAAATGAAGGATTATTAATAGCTTAATGGTTGTTGTCTTCAAGAGAAGCTAACATATCTCTCTTTCATGTTCATAACCAACCTGGTGTGTTTATTTGCTGCTAAGGGGATAGAAGCTTTTAAACTTGGTTGACTGCCCTTGGTAAAACTGCTTTGTTCTTTTTTAGCTATCATAATATATTAGTTAATGGAGTATTAATAACTTCCATGTCATGAGTTACCTCTACTGGACAATGCAGTCTATTGAATAATCTTTAGAAGAGTTGTAATTCTATAACAGAAGCACAGAAAGTAAAACCCCAGCTGCCGGCAGTTTATTCAGCTTTCATCATAATGTCATATCAGACTAAATTATTGAATATGACTGGTAATTTACATGTCGTTTCTCCAACTAAAACAAGCTAGAGTTCCCTTCACTACATTACACTGAACTGCATTTATAAATCTAGACTTACAATCCAACTTGTTTGCATATTATACAGTGAGATGAGTGTAAAGCGAAGTTCTATTTGACAGGTATAGAAGAATGGAAGCATTTTCCAGGGAGAAAATACAAAGATTTTATCAATATTTCATAACTGCTGCAAAATATTTATTCCAATGCCTCTTAACTCTTTAGTTCCAAAGTTCCACTTTCAGAATTTCCCAGATGTCAAAGGGTTAACAGTGGAATTACTTTTTATGTTTTTCTAAGTCAGAGAGGAATCACCATGGTCATTGATATTATTAGTCTCAACATCAAGATACAGTGGTGCAGATTAATGTGCATCTTGAGTACTAATAAAATCTTTATGTTAATTGAAACATGGAGATTGCATTGTACATAACAAATTCTGACTGCTTTCCTGAGGAAACCCCTACATTATGGCTATGAAAGTCAAGTGTTCCAGGTTTTCAGTTTAATGTTCCAAAGGGACTACTCTGTCATCCAGAATTAAAACAAAAAAAAAAAAAAAGAATCAGCATATTATTCAGAGTTGAGAAATAATTTTCACTAGACTCTGTTACAGCCAATTTGAATACCCTTTTTAAGTACAGGCCAGCTGATTAGCTAATGTGGCTCCTGTTCCTTACCTATTAGGTGGTAAATGAGAACAATGATGCATAATTTAAGACTTAAGTGTCTAAATTAAACATCTTTCTTAATTTGGCTGGATTTTCAGAAGTCCAACAGTAAGCACGCAGAACTTCTGCTGAAGTAAACTGAAGATCCAGACCTCTGAAAACTGGACCATGCTTATTTTGGTGCCTAGGTGTAGCGATTTGATGCCCAGTTCTGACAATCCTTTTTGAAAATTTCATAGAATCATAGGGTTGGAAGGGACCTCATAGGTCATCTAGTCCAACCCCCTGCCAGAGGCAGGACCACTCCCACTAAACCATCCCAGACATGGTTTTGTCCAGCCGGGCCTTAAACACCTCCAAAGATGGAGACTCCACCACCTCCCTTGGCAGCTCATTCCAATGCTTCACCACTCGCCTAGTAAAAAAGTTTTTTCTAATATCCAGCCTCGACCTCCCTAACTGCAACTTGAGACCATTGATCCTTGTTCTGTCCACCATTACTACCGAGAATAGTCGAGCTCCATCTTCCTTAGAGCATCCCTTCAAGTAGTTGAAGGTTGCTATCAAATCCCCCCTCAATCTTCTCTTCTGCAGACTAAATAAGCCTAATGCTTTCAGTCTTTCCTCATAGGGCTTGTGCTCCAGCCCTTTAATCATTTTGGTTGCCCTCCTCTGAATTTCACCCTTATTCTCATTATATGCTGTTTTCAGTCACATTTTTTTGTTCTCTGTTTAAGGATAGACTTCACAGGGATGTGGCCTTAATTAATTAATTAACACCATGCGTCTATTTCTGCACGGTTTGAACCATGGTAAATTCCATTCCTTTCCCTGGAAAACAGACAATCCTTGTGTTCATTTTCTCAGTTGTATGCCAGTTTGGTTAACTGTTGTTAACATCCACTCCTATTGTGAATAATTGTTCAAAACAAAGATAACATATTACCTGAGTTCTGTCTCACCTTGATGTTATAGTTATTTCTCTCTCTAAAGCCTGAGGGCGTAACATTTAATTGACTGATCAATCCTTCATTGGCAGAGTCTTTTAAAAAATGTGGTTATATAATGTGTGGATTTCCAAATTGTTAAAAATATGGGAAGGTGTGAGAAAACAACTAGCACTTTTCAGGGACATTTCTAAATTTATCACCCCACAGAAAATTCCAATTTTACAAAAGAGGTAAGAAGAAATATAGGCACAAAAAAGAGTAAAATGCAGAAGAAAATGTATTTAACAAAATGGAGCTAAAACCTTTCACATAACTCTAATAGAGACATAAATCAGAAATGCAGTAATTTTTTACAGTTAAGGAATTCTTTACAAAGTCATAAGAATTGGGGACAAATAAAACTAGATTTATCTCCAACAGAATAATGAAATTACAAGATAATTAAATTGCTGATAAAAATAAACCAAATGGGTCCATTGTATTCACTTTTTTTTACAGAACCATGGGGCAATATTGATTATGTACCATTGGTGAGGGAAAAGAAATAAGAGAGCAAATTGGATTGGACGGATGGAATACCAGCTGCTATGAGCTTAACTAGTTTGCCCCCACAATGAACATCCTAGTGGAGAGTTATGACCAAATCTTTTCACCTACCAGTTTTATTAAACACCTTAGATTCAAAATTCACAGCAAAATAATGGAAGGAGTGCCAGTTATAAGAAATCATCTTCATATCTTCTTGAAAGACCTGATGTTAGAAAATTAATGTCTGGGTCATTATTGCCAACATTACTATTACCATAGTGTTAGGAAAATTGTAGGAAATCATCATCATATCTTCTTGAAAGACCTGCTGTTAGGAAATTGATGGCTAGGTCGTAATCACCAGCATTGCTATTACCATGGTGTTAAGAAAATGTCCTAATTTGCTGAAATTAAACATTGATTTAGTATTTTCATGACTGCAGCCAGTACGCCTATATTGTCACCATGATTGCAAGAATAATGGCAGCCTATAGAAATGTGGCTGAACGGAATAAAATAACTAAACAAAACTGAGCTACGTAACTGCTTGCTTGAGATTAACAACTGAGCTATTTGAGCAAAGAGAGTCAACTGCAATGAAATGATGAAAAAAATCATTGATATAACTTTTATGATAACAGAATTAACAGGATTTTCGAAAGCACTTAGCTCTGGCAGAGCTCTATTCCCATTGCAGTCAATAGAAGTTTCATTGTTACCTCCAGTGGGAGCAGAGTTCAGCAAAGGTTCCAAAGTTTGGAAAATCCTCTCCTATCTTTGTAAATACAAATGAAACCATTGTACCATGTTCTATGCATGTTAGGGGTACAGTCCATACTAGTGAATAGCAGTGTTAATGATGAGCATATCTGAAGCGCTGGTGAAGGGAATTAAGCTCACGTCTTTCTGTAAATGCAATTAATTACTGAAAGTGAGTCAGGTTCAGAAATGGATACTGGAAATGGAAATGGGAGTAGAAACTCAGAGCATTAGTTGAAGCTACTTCATATAATTCCATGGAGTTGTGCTTGATTCACACCTGTGTCCAGGATGTGCAAGGTCAGAATTAACCTTGGCGTATGTTGAAATTCAAGTGTCAGTGTTGGAGACTGAACATAACCAGATCCTTACTCTTCAGGGCTATGTCTACACAACACTTTTATTGCGAAATAACACTCGTCTACACAACGTTAGGTCTACACAACGTTTTCTTATTTCAAAAGGACGGATCTCGTCCTTTCAAAATAAGAATCATCATTTCGATGTTTTTGAAACAGCCATTATTTTGAAACGGTTGTTTCGAAATAACGCCATTTAGACATGTTATTTTGAAATAGCTGTTATTTTGAAATAACGCGCTCTGACCTTCTTCCCGTGGGTGCTGTGCACCCACGGGAAGAAGGAAGTGCCCAGCCCTGGCAGCATGCTGACACACCTCCGCAGGCATATCAGCACATGGGGCAGGAGCTGACGAGAGCAGATGGCGTGGTCCTGTGTGGATCATGAGGAGGTCCACTGGCTCCTCTCCATCTGGAGCAGGCCTGAGATCCTCTTAAGGTTCCAGCCCAGCCAGAGGAACCGGGCAGTATATGCCGCCATAGCGGCGGAGCTGTCTGCCCAGGGCCAGGAGCGCAGCACCGAACAGGTGCGCTCTAAAATCAAGGCTCTGCGGCAGGATCACGTGCACACCAGGGATGTGTGTGAGCTCCAGGGGGAAGGTAGCACTGCTACCTGCCCCTTTTTTGAGGAGCTGCACACCTTCCTGGGGTGTGAGCCCAGTGGCCTGTCTGCCCAGGCCGTGGACACTGCCCCCTCCCCCCCCAGCACCTCCTCAGGCGCAGAGGGACCGCCCAGCAGTCCGGATGTTTCCCTGGACGTTGGGGGTCCTGCAGACCAGCCACCACCACCACCAGAGGCTGATGCAGGGACTCCGGAGATGATCCCCCCTGGCCAGGGTGGTGCCAGTGAGGAGGAGGAGGAGCAGGAGCTGGCTGCGGTGACAACCCTGGGGGATGCAGAGGAGACAGAGGAGACATGTCCTGGCGGACAACCGGAGCCCCTGTTGGTGAGTCTCCATGCCCCATATGAGGAAGCAGGGCTACGTCCACCCAGATCACAGGCAGCGACGGGGTCTGGCACAGGGGTGGGCAGGGCAATGGGCCAGGGCGGGGGGGTCAGAGGGCTCCCCTGGACACGGGTCCCCGGGGGATGTGCCACACCAGGGTGACAGGCCCCTGCATGTCTGAGTTTGGTTAACACAGGTGGGTGTGACAGATGCAGCTGCATCTTGGGCAGGGTGCACAGCCTGCAGAGCAGACCACTGGCAAGTGGCCTTGGGAGACGCCGCAGAGCAACCCTTCTGGGTGGGTCCAGCTCACATTTGGGCACCACGAGGCCCTGCGTCCCTCTGGAGCAATGTCCCACAGGACCCAAGTCCACATTCCTGCTGACAGTGAGGGCGGAGCTGTGTGCTGTATACAAGCTGCACACAGGCAAGGCCAGCAGGCAGCAGGCTCTAACCCTGTGTGATGCTTCCTTCCTGCAGTTTGTGCCACCGGTAGCCAGTGGGCACGGAGCCCAACCGGCAGCCCCAGGCCACGGAGGAGGAGGAGGAGGGGACCCCGGACGTGCAGCGAGATCCTCGCCAGCCTGGAGGACTTGGGGGAGCGGGCCAAGGCATGTGCCCAGGCCTGGTGGCAAGAGCAGGCAACCCAGCAGGACACAGCCATCCAGCTGCTGCGCCAGGGAGCCACCACCGATGACCATCTGGTGGCTGCCTTCAAGTGCCAGGCTGTGGCCGTAGAGCGGCTTGGGACGGTGGTGGATGATGCAGCTGCCAGTCTTCGCTGCATTGCTGATGGCATGGGGCCATCGGCAGCTGGTGGAGCACCATCTCAGCGTGGGTGACAGCCCTCGTGGAGGCCCGCTCCCATGGGGGCACAGGTGCAGGCCGCTTATACTGGTGCCCGATGAGCTGGGCCTCAGCCTCCCAGGCAGTTGCAATGGGCTCACCCCGCATTTTGTAGACATTATGCAGGGCCAGGCAGGCACTGATGACCTGGGTTGCTGTCTCCTCTCCAAGGTGGAGGTGGGTCAGGAGGCACCTCCAGCAGGCCTTCAGCCATCCAAAGGCCTGCTCAATCGCTTGGCGGCAGCAATTCAGACACCGGTTAAAAAGCTGGCAGCGAGGGTTGAGGGGCCCTGTGTAGGGGCGCATCAGCCACAGGCGGAGAGGATAGGCTGTGTCTGCCATGAGGAGGACAGGCACCTCTACTCCCCCAACATTGATGTTATGCGGGGGGGAAGAGGGTGCCCGCCTCCATTGCCTGGTACAGGGACGAGTTCCGGGAGGACGTGGGCATCATGCGCCCTCCCTGGCCAGTCCACGTAGCAGTTTTGGAAGACCCCCCCCAGTGGTCCAGAAGGGCCTGCACAATGATTGAGTAGTAGCCCTTCCTGTTGCGGTACTCTGCCGCTCAGTGGTCCAGAGCCCTCACGGGGATGTGGGTGGCATCCAGGATCTCCATGCAGTTCAGGAATCCCAGCGCCACTATACCGTCCATGGTGGCCTGCAGCTCCCCCTGTGCGACAAGGCGCCGCAGCAGGCTTCTGTTAATGGCCCTGGTGACTTGGCCGAGGATGACACCAATGGTGGCCCTGCCAACCCCGAGCTGGTGGGCCACAGACCTGTAGGACTCTGGGGTGGCCATCTTCCATATGGCTATGGCCACTCTTTTGTCCACAGGGATGGCTGGATGCATGGCGGCGTCCCTGCGATGCAGCAGTGGGGTCAGTTTTGATACCAGCTGCTCAAAGCTGGCCCTGGCCATCCGGAAATTGCGCCGCCACTGGTTGTCGTCCCAGGTTTGGAGCACTACCCGCTCCCACCAATCAGTGCTCATCTCCTGGGCCCAGACTTGGCGAGGCACTGAAAGGGGCAGGGGAACTAGGGCAGCTCTGAGGCCCAGGGTGCTGGCAGCCTGGGGCACACCCTGGTCAGCACTGGGGTCCCTGAACAGCATGTCCCCCACCAGGAGCACACTCTGCAGACATGCAGTGTGCCTACTGGTCACCCGACGAAGGCTAGGCAGCCGGGTAGCGTCCATTTGTGTTGCTGGCAGAGTCCTGCTAGCCAGAATGGACAGGGAAGTGAGGTCAGGGCCAGCCTTTTATAGGACTGGCTACCAACATGGCCGCCGACATGGCCCAGGGAGGCAGCCATGTTGCCACCCCCCCCCATGGTGCCCTGCCCCTGAAATAAAATAGCAAGTCCACTGTGTGGACATGCTATTTTTTTTCCAGCTTTACTCCTTATTTCACCTAGATCTGTCATTATTTTGCTTCCGGTTATTTTGAAATAACGTTCTTATTTCAAAATAAGTTATTTCAAAATAATGGGATATGTGTAGACATAGCCCAGGACTTTAGAGCAGTGTGCACTGAGACAGGAATTTTGAGGCCTCTAGCTATTATAGGCATCATCTGTAACTGTAAACCCAAATACTACCTAAGCACACTTGACAAAAGTTCAGATTCGAACTTCACTCCTTGGGTTTATTTCTATAGAATGTTCTAGGCATGGTTGATTGGAAAATGAGGACAGGTGTGGAAATATGTCTGTGGAATATTTCAAAATATTACTCCTAAAAAAATAAAACTATTTAGATACCAAAAATGTCACTACAGTGTCTCATGGGAGTTATAGGGTGGGTGCCTCATGATCCCCATTCTACTCTATTGGCTGGGTTCCCTGGTCAGATTACATCTCTCATGATGCACCATGACAACCCCTCTTGTCATGCGCAAGTGATATGTTATGAGAGATGAAGTCCAGTAGATTTGTTCAGCTCATAGAGGAGAATGGGATGATGAGGCGGCTGAACCACAGCTCCCTTTAGGAAGCAGGGTGCCATGTCAAGAGAGACATTTTCTGCTTTGAACAAAAATATTCTCTAGACACGCTGAAAGTCTTCTTTTGCCATGTCCTTAATACTTCTAGAATACGCCTTTTTCTTTCTCACTTTAACTAATCTTATACTGCTCTTGCTATCACCTGTCTTGAGTGCTGTAATTTTCTTCAGCAGCAATTGGCATTTCTGCTGCTTCTCTTAAACCACTCAATTTTTGCACATTTCTCATATGTCTCTGTCAAATATTCAAGATACAATCCAGATTAATGTGTAACCATGTTCCCCTGCCCTCTACCCTATGGTGTCCTTTACTCTGTTTTGCTGCTGTAGGCTCCATTCCTGGACTGCTCACAAACACCTCCAACATATAAGTCACTTCCAGCTACGTCTGTGTGTATGCAGCAACCAGCCAGCCACACCTTGGTTCTTACCAGCCTTTTTTATACTGCAGGGTGACTCCAACACAATCCAAGTTTTAGATTTTCCCTCAGAAGTGCATATCCTGTGTTGTCCAGACCTCCCATGGACAATACAACTTATGTAAAATCCATTATTTAATAAATAGGCATTATTTGCCCCAGAGTTTCCCAGACATTTCAATTCAAATGCAAAGGTTTATTGAAAACTATAAAATGTGAATACAAGTAATGAGGCATAAAAGTCAGAAATGGTTACAAGTAATATGCAGATATAAAACAACTAGTGTATAACTTAAACTGTGTTAACACCAAGCAAGTTTTCTCAACACATGCTTTAGCAGACTACTGGCTGGAATCTTAGGGTAGGATCCCCTCCCTGGTCCAACCCTGCTTCCATTGTCATTCAGGTGCTGTAATGCGGTGGTCAAAAAGAAAGAGTGGGATGTGCTTTGGGTGTCACCCCTTCCCTTTTATAGTCTTCTCCCCCTTTCAAGGGGCATCTTTACTTGCAAGGAGCATGACAGCCAGTCTATGTGGACAGGAACTCCATGCTATTTCTTCACTGAAATGTAGATTTTTCAGCTAGATTCCCTTTCCTCCCAAAGAACAGCCATTTAGCAGGCAATGGTCCATTGGCTTCATTTATATCTGGTAGAGGTGTCAGCTTGCCCTTGATCTCTGAGGAATTGATTTGGCCCCAGACACTGAGCATGTGTTAGTAATACCATGCAATGGAATCTTATAACTTTCCATGCAATGTTACCACGCATATTTTACAACAACAATAATGACCTATAAATTATGAGTTTTCAAATGATACCTCACCAGGCATACATTGTAAAAAGATTATTACAATAGTGTGCAAGGGATTGATATTAGACTGCAGTCTGTCACTGTCTCCCCCATTGCACCTTTGTTTCCCTAGCCATCAATTCAGCTCCACATTTAGAGTCCAATTCTACTTTAACTTATAGCAGCTCCATAATGGTGTAATATCATTGTCTTTGGTACTTCCCACCTTTTCTAGCTTACATGTGATTGCCTTGATCAATCCCTAATAACTTTATATATTGCCTCTCATTCTTACCATTCTCACTCCTGAGACATTTGGGGATCCCCTTTTCCTTGTTTTGCTTCCCTCGTTTTCCCCACTTCAGTGGTGTACTAAGTTCTAACACTGATTCATTCTCTTATGTATTGACCTTTCTTTACATTCTTCTAAAATCTCATCTCAATGGTCCTGAGCCTGCTCTCATTTAAATCTCCACCGGCACAGCTTCTTGACTTTTAAGGAGACACCCCCATTTTACAATGGCATAACTGAAATTAGAGAGTGGCTGGTTTTCCCTTTAATAAACTTCCTGTCACACTCTTTTTATTATTCATGACTCAGAGCCTCAACTAGTATAAATGGACATAACTACACTGAATTCAGCAGAGCTTTTGCCTTTGCTGCCACTGTAGATTTGGACCTGTATTTCCTATCTCTCCTTTGCAACTATTCCCAGAAATGTGCCCTTTTAATTTATTTATTTATTTGCATTGACTTTTTTGTTCTTTGTTTTCATATAATGTGCCTCTTTAAAAGAGAACTAAAGCATTTTTCAGAATGAATTTTTGTCAGGTCAATAAGTCAAGATACCAACTGGTGGTGTGGTTTCTCTGTGATGCAGATACCCATTCACTAAGACCTGGAGTGATACCATCACATCATTGCACAAAGATTTCCAAAAAGCTATCAGAGGGTAACAACTTTGCCCTTACTGCCAGTCAGGATTGGATTAAAACCAGTGACCTACTGGTGAAAGTTTCTTTAGCACATTACCACTCCCCTGAGCTATCTAGGCTCAAAGACTCAAAGGTATTTAGGCCCTTATTTGCCTTTGAAATCAATGGAAGTTAGATGAGGCTCTGGGCCCTAGTCCTTACAAGTTTGCCTTTCAGAAACATCTGAATTCCTGAACCTGTTCCATGGGAGAGTATGTTGGGCAGCATCTCTGTGGGTTTGTTTCTATCTAACGACTTTTATGGCCCCATTGCTAGAGCCCTGCATGGATACAAAAATGTGGCTCTGTATCCAATCTGTATCCATTCAGTGATAGTATCTATCCAGTCCGCAATCTGCATGCTATGTTTTATCTATATCTGTAAGAGCATCTGCAACCGAGCATGGGCTCACAGTCAGCATTTTAGTCTTGGATTAATTCATTCTCCACATGGGCCATGCTCACTTTCTCCTTTTCTTGTTTGTAGTTCACACGCTGTGCTGTCAATCAGATTTTTTGGCCACCAATGAAATCTCTGGTTGACAGCATGGCATGCGACCTGCAAACAAGAAAAGAAATAAGTGGGCAGGGAATTCATGGGGAATGAGCCAGTCAAAGGCCAGCATGCTGACTGATAGTGAGCGGGTGACTTTTCAAGTCCCAGCCTGCTGTGACTAAGACTCTGATTGGCTGGCGACCACAATCAGAACCGAGCTATGATTGGCTGGAGTGCTTCCTTGTTCCCCAGTATGCTGCTGGACTCTACCCATTGCCACAGTATCTGAATATCTCTTAGTCATCCTTGGATTTTTATCCTCACAACACCCCTGTGAGGTAGAAAGTGCTACTGTTCCCATTTTACAGATGGGAAACAGAGCTGCAGAAGGACTAAGTGATGTGCTTGGGGCACATGAGAAGTCTGCAGAGCTGAAAATTGAACATGAGTTTTATGTCTCCCAGGCTTTAACCAGGTGTCCATCATTCTTCCCATAAAAGATTATGTTATGAGGAAATGTGCTGTGAGGAAAGGTCACTAGGAGGATGGTGAAGTTCTGAAATCAGTTACCCAGAGACGTGGTGGATGGTGAAGGAGAGAGAAGATGTATCAGTATTGGCTAGGATTGTTCTGTCTGCAGTCAGCTTCTGAAAATAGAACATGTATGCATATATATTTTAAATAGCTCATTGAATGGAAGAGCAGGCTGAATCACCAGCTACTTTCAGCATGCTTTTACTCACTCTTTTTGCATGAATATTACCAAGTGCTACTTTGTATGTATTGTCAAGGACTTTTTATTATTACACAAAATTAGCACTGTATGTTTTTTATAAAAAAAGAAAATAAATAAAGCACTGATGCTAGTAGAAAATGATTTGCTTAACTCCTCAGGGTCCAACTTTCTATAGCATGAAGCCCATATTGGCAACAGGCGCAGGCATTTTAGAAGTCTTTAGCATGTAGTTGTTAACACATACACGAGGTGTTTCCATTGTAAAATCTACAATGGAGAATACTTCTTCCATTAGTAGGAGCACTTTACTATGAGTCACTGTAGATTTTATAGATGAGATGCAGCTATCACTGATGAGCTGCTTTAAACAGTTCACCTTGACCTAATTAGCTGGTGAGTGGATCCATCACCTGGAGTCTTTGTTTGTTGCTAGTGCTGGGCAAAGTTTTGGGGATTACATTTTTTCATAGCAAAATGCATATTTGAGTCATTCGAAAGATTTGTGAATTTGTGTTGCATTTGCCAAATTGTGTTGGATGAAGAAAAAGTTCTCGAAAGGTCAAAATGTTTAAACATTTTATTCTTCCTGTAAGGCTGACTCTTGAGGATAGTTCTTATAACATAGAACACTGGTACAGAGGTTGTAGATTGCCAGACGCTTTCTGTTTGTTGTGTAGCATTGTCTCACAGCTGTTATGATATTACCTGTTTCCCATTATTGTCATAGTATTTCTTAGGTCTTAGTTTCCTGGGATGTAGCTCTTTTGTTACCATTGCTGTATGCATTGTTGTCAGCTTGGGAAGCCTATTAGATGCTGGCACTAGAGCTTTTGTCTTTCTGCCCCTGAACTAGTGATCCTAATAAAGCATTGGGAGGTTTTTTGTGATTTGGGGGTCCTTGAATCCCCCTGGGGATTTTATCAAGTTCTTTGTTATTTGTAGTGATGGCTTAGTTTAGCTATATATGTGACATTCCAAACACTTGATGAGGGTGTTAGACTGGATAAATCAAAAAAGTTTGATGTACAGTCCATGAAATGCCATCCCTATGTGGACCAAAGTATCACTTAGGATTTTGTATCTCGTTATCTAGCAGTTTGGCGTTCTCTCATGGCCCAACTGCCATGTATAATAGATTTTGTGGGCATGTTACACATAGCAACATGGAGGATTTCATCTTTTCTGGTTTGTCTTTGGTATCCCTAGCTTCCAGAGAATATAGATCATCTGCAGTCACCTCCACTAGATCTCTCTGGTTCCCTTCAAGATTGGGATTCATGTGACTTAATTTTGCCAAAGGTCAATCATTTTTCTTATTCATGGAAAATAAAAGCGAGGTACACACACACAAATAAGTGCTGGTAAGAAACTAGTCTTTTATTTTCTCACCTCCATCACATGTCGTAGATTTAGGTTTTTAGGCTATGTCTACATCAGAAATATTTAGTTCTAACTTGTTAGTTCAAACTAACTTCAAACTTGTTAGTCTGATCTAACAATGTGGACTAATTCAGACTAAAGTTAGTTCAAACTAGTACATGTCATTAGTTCAAACTAACTACCCTTAGTTCAAACTTCTTAAGTGCAAACTAAGAGTTCAAGCCTACATCGTGCTTAGTTCGAACTAACCACCAGCACTTACTAGTTCAAACTAAGCATTCCTTAGTTCAGACTAAGGAATTTCTTAGATCAAACTAAGGAAAAGCTAACGTAGACTGAGACCAATTTAGTTTGAATTAAGCCTCCTTAATTCAAACTAAGTTGGCAGTGTAGACACAGCCTTAGAGACCTATCTCTCATCATGAAGACAAATTCCAAAGAGGTAGCTTTGGTAGTCTAGTTCAGCAAAACAAAGAAGGAGGCTAGTGGCACTTTTAAGGCTAACAAATTTATTAATAATCACATAAGCTTTCATGAGAGAGAATCTCATTTAATCAGACACTAGAAGATGGAGAAGCACTGTACTTTCCCATCTTCTAGCATCTGATGAAGTGGGATTTTCTCCCATGAATGCTCATGGGATAAATAATTTTCTTAGTCTTAAAAGTGTCACTAGACTCCTTCTTTGTTTTGCTAAATTCCATCAACTGTCAATGAAATTTTGGCTCCTAAGTGCCTTAAACCCTTTTGGAAATGAGGTTTAGGCTTTTAAATCAGTTAGGCAGTATAGCACTGAACAGCAATGCCTAAATACCTTGAAAAATCTGAGCCTTAGTGTAGTGTTTTCCAAAGTGTGATGAGCCCACCTCTAGAAGTGTGTAGGACAAGCCAGGAGGACACAGAGAGGCCTCTCATTCATTCTCCAGAATTTCTATTTTCTCTCTTTTTAAATGTAAGTGTCCAGCTGTTACAGTCATGAGGACAAGTGAACCAAGTATAATTGATTCAGAGACATTTGTTTGAGTTTGCAGAGAACCTGAACAATAGCTCTGATGTATACAATATGAAGGCACAATATGGGCACAACAGCATTTAAAATGACCATGTTTACTAAATATATAGAACATCAAAACCTAGCTGCACATGTGAACTGCTGCTTTGGCAGTCTTCCAGTGGCTTCCGCAAACCCAGAAGATAGTGACAAGTTCCAGAGGACTAGTCTTGTTAGTCTAGTTCAGTAGAACAAACAACAGCATCCTGTTTAAAGATGAACAAACTTATTTATCGTGTGAGCTTTTGTGGGAGAAAATCCCACTTCATCAGATGCATGAGAATGGAAAAAATACAGTATAAGAAGGAAGGATAAATGCAGTGAAGTGTAATCAGAGGATCAGGTCAGATTACTTAAATAAATCAGAGTGTATTGATTCAAACTGAGTGGAACAACAAATAGGGAGGGTGAGAGAAGAAACAATCGCTGTTTATAATATGAAAGCCAGACAACATCTCTATTCAAACCTGAGTTGATGGTATCAAATTTGCATATGTCTCTCTTTGACCCCTTGACCTAGAATAAATCTGTTTAAGATATTGAGGGTCACTAGAATGTTTACAAACTTTTAAAAGGGATAGTATCCACTTCCTACACAGTACACCCAATGGTGATTTAAACAGCACCACGGTGTATCTATTTCATTTCTCACCAAAGAAGATAAGAAAGGAGAAAAAGTATGATATTTTAAATAGCTGACCCAGTGCTTCCCAATGCTGGAAGTGTGAAGGGACAGGTTGGAGGAGGAGAGTATGGCAGATACATAAATTAACCTATGCAGGTCTTTAACAGGAAGTGAGAATAAAGGGAAGGCATGACAGGTTTCATTTGCCTGACAGGGAGCTCAGCTTTTGAAACCTTTGGGAAGGACCACTGAATGGAATGAGTAAAATCAGGCCTCTTGTGTAGGCCACATTTGAACCTGAAGTCAGGTTTGAATTAATAGTGGAATAAATTCTTTTCTTTAGCTCTCCCTTCGTTCCATGTCTCCTTGCATCACACATCAAGTATTTTGAAGTCCTGGGCTATTCCCACATGTTGTTGAAACAATGTTATTGAAATCAGCCCTCTCTCCACCTCTGAAAAAGTTCAGCACTTATCACCAGCCATGAAGGAGAGAGACAGGTACTATATTTATAGCATCTCACATACACACACATAGAAAGAAAGAAAGAAAGAACAGTAAGTGACTGACTTCCCAGTCCTCAATGTTCCTAGTCTCTACAAGCATCACATTTTATCAGCATGCCATGGGGTATGTCTACACTTAGAAGTTATTTTGAAATAAGGAGGCTTATTTTAAAATAACTTTTCCCCAGCCATTTTGCTATTTTGAAATAAGCATTTATTTTTAAATAACAAAACCAGCTTTTATTTCAAAATAGTGCTTAAATCAAAATTATTATTTCAAAATAAGCCATTCTAAGCTGTGGAATAGGCTTCTGTTGAAACAATGGTCAGGGAACCCTCAGCAGGCTGGTTTCTGTGCTGGAGGGAGGGATTCCCCCAGCAGCATGGTTACCCCAGTGGAGGCAGGGAACCCCCAGTGGGCTCCTTTCTCTGCCAGGGGCAGGGAACCCCCCAGCGGTCTTCTTTCCCCACCAGGGGCAGGGAAGCCCCAGCAGCCTGGTTTCCCTGCTGGGGGGCAGGGAACCCCTCATGGGCTGGTTTCCCTGCCAGGGAGGTGATTCCCCCAGTGGGCTGGTTTCGCCATCAGCAGACCGATCTGGCACCCACAGCTCCCTGGGCAGGCTGGGGGGGCTAGGAGCTAGCTGGGAGCCAGATCAGTCTCTGAGCTGCTTGTGTCACCCTGCAAGCAGCTCAAAGACCAATCTGGCTCCTAGCTGGCTCCTAGACCCCAGCCTGCAGAGGGAGCTGCAGGGGCCATATCGGTCTGCCAGCAAGGAAACCAGCACTCTGGGGGATCCTCTCCCAATTCAAGTTAAAGAGTCTAATGTAGACTCTCTAAGTTGAAATAACAAAGCCTACTTTATTTCAAATGACAAGTCTAGTGAAGACTCTCCAATTTGAAATAACTTGGATTTAAATTTGAAATAATTATTTCAAAATAACTACTTCGAATTCACATTGTCAGTGTAGACATAGCCTCTATGGCTGTGTTC